>VWZU01002423.1:15668-48438 GCA_013397095.1 Sterrhoptilus dennistouni
AGGGGGTTTGGGGCTGGGGCTGGGGCCGAACAGGAGTTTAATGACCTCGGTGACAGAGACAAAGGGCTGCCCGTGCCTCGGACCGGGAGCTGCTTTGTCAACCTGCTGGGTCAGGCTAGGAAGAATTTCTTTCTTTCTTTCTTTTTTTTTTACTCCTTTAAATAATTTGATCTATTCCATCATTTCCAATCGCTCCCATTTGCCAGCTGTCTGCTGACTCCAGGCTGGAACAGCTGAAGAGCAAATCTTTAATTTTCTTACAAACATACTATTACTCTGTATCGCCTCATCTTTTTAATTTTCCTTGCCCGTCGCTGGGGCTGGGAAAAATACTGATCTCCATCCCGCACTCTGCTCCAGAGCCCCATCCCGGGTGTGAGGGCGGGAGGAGGAACGCTGAGAGTCATTACTGATCTACAACTCAAAGAGAAGTTGCTGGGTGTTGCCTCTGGCATCAGGCAGAGAGTAACGGGACCGCCGCAGTGAAGTGGACACAGGAGGGATTCCCTGTGTGCCCATTGCGGTGGGTTTTGGGCTCTGGCTGTTCGCACAGCAGCAGCAGCAGCGGGGGATTGGCCAGGGAATGTGACAGCCGTCATCAACACGGGATCGTAAAGGGAAGCTGGAAGAGTCTCTGGCAGATCTACACGCCTGGGGCAGGAGCAGCCCTTCCCAGAGATGCTGCGGTGCCTCCCCTGTGCCTGGCTGGGGACATGGAAAGGTGTCCCTGAGTGTGGCTTGGGGATCTCAGCGTTGTCACAGTGGAGGGGATGCTTCACTCCCACCTCAGCATCGAGCCAGAGGTGCTGCCCAGCCTCCTGCAAAGCCTCAGGGGAGGGGGTTGTTGGTGTTGGTCGTGGGCAGGGCCAAATCTCCACTCCCAGCCCGAACCTTCCCTCCTGTGCCCGAGATGGTTACAGGAAAGAGTAGCTCGAGTGAGGGATATTTTTATCCCTCCTGACACCGAAATGGATAAGATTTAGCAAAAGGGCATGGAAGAAAAATTTCTTTACATACTGCTTAAGCGAAGGACAGCTGTTTTTGTGAACTTGTTATAAAATTAAATGTCACAACCTGGTGACTCTTTGCAGCTGGAGATAAAAAAGCCCCACAAAGCTGTTGGGAGGGAGCAGGTAAAAAGGGTTGTTTCAGTCTTTGCAGGCTCCAGCACATGGAGAAGAGGTTTGATTTTGTGGAGTGTTTAAACTGTAGCTGGGAGGAAATATTCTGTCAGTTTGGGATGCTGCTTCCTGCCTTTCTGTCAGTAGCAGGCACTGATAAAGCTCCAACCTGGATCGTACTGCAGGGCCAGCACAGACAGTTTATTTTGTATTAAATTATTTGATCAGTCACAGATGGAGGTCATGGGCAGTCCCCATCTCACAGTGCACGTAGGTCAGAGAGGGCAGGACAGGAACAGTCCTGTACCAGGAATTACCACAGCAAAGGGCACAGGCAGAGGAGCACTCCAGGGCTGCTCAGACCCTCCCTGGGCTTTGCATGGCTTCTCCTTCCCAAAGCACCCCGGGGTGTTCAGCAGAGCTGCCCAACAGGGCCGTGTCCCCCTTCCTTTGTACTCCCAGACCCCCACTCTGTCTCCAGCTCATCCCTCATGGGTGACATGGCAATGCTCTTCTCCCTGGGCAGCACCTGGGGATCCTCTGTGTCAGGATTACAAATAGCACTTTTTTTAAATCTTCTCTTAGATGTTGCACCATAACTGCTTGGGTTTTTTTCTTTTTTTTTTTGCCTCATACAAAGACTCAATTTCACCCGCTGCCCATGGAGGGGCTGCATGGGCCCAGAGCTGTGAGCAGTGACCTTCAGCTGCCAGGCCAGGCTCCCACTGGAGCAGCAGCCAGGCTGTGATGGATAATCACAGCACAGACAGCGTGGCTGGACAAAAGAAAGAAGCACCTGGGAGGTTGATAGAGCTCCTCCTGGGCCCGGAGCTCTGGCTCAGTGCTGCTGCACAGGTGAGTGGGATGCTGGGCCTTGGGAGTGGGATTTACACCAAGCTGAGTCAGGACTTTCTTCAGGAATCTTTGGCTGCGCCTTGAAGGATGATCAAAGGTAGCAGGAGGGCTTTGGCTAACTTGTTACAGCTAAAAATACAAGATATTTGCCCAGTTCATAAGTGCTGTGAAAATAGCTTTAATGTGGCAATTCATCATTTAAGAGTGTATCAATTAATGCAAACTCGGGTGTATTTATAACTCGTGAACATGGTGTACCAGGGAGGAGAAGTCGATTGGTTATTTTGAGTTTGTTGTGCGGATATTTGGATGTTATTTTTTTTTTTTCTGTGCTGCTGTTTTTACTATGAATACGTGTGGTATTTAGAGCTCCAGGTATTACAGAGGTCAGATTTGAAACTGTAGTTTTTATGGGGGTTTTAAATACATAAAAATTTCAGTCCTCTCCCTTTACAAATAAAGCTGTAGGTTTGTGGATGTCCTCAAGTCACTGATGTAAGACTTCTTATTTTTGAATATGAAAGGGAACCACTTGCAAAAATTGAAAATAATGTTGAGATTATTGATACCTAGGGGAAAATGCTGATTGACAAAGGATATTTTCGAATCAGACTAATGCTTTAGAACAGCAGCAGAGCCATGAACCTGGCAGAAAAAAATACATAAGCATCTCTATAACTATAGCATTTCTCAATCCTAATGAAGAAAAAGAGGCTTCTCTTTATTTCTGTAATGGTATCTAAACTGGTTCCTTCGAATTAGCTCCATCCACGTGTGTTTTGTTTAGATTTATATGCATCAGGTCTAATAGAACCACAATCAATCTGAGTTATGAGGCTCAGTGCTCGCATTACCGAGATTCATGTGCCGAAGTCGACTCCTAAAACATCACAGGGAAAATACCTGGGAAATGCAGATTTCTGGGGCTTGAGTGCCCTCTACTGAAACCGTCCCGGCCCCGGCCCTTGGCTGTGACACCCGCAGCTTGATTGATGCCTTGCTAAATTGAATTGAAGCCTGCGGTTCACGCATCCATTATGAAGGATCCCCTCCTTTCCCTTCCTGCGGGTCCCATCCCGCGTTCCAGCACTCAGGTTAATTCTGGCTCCCGCAGCTCTGCCAGAGGAGATTTCCTGGTTTCAATGACCAGATTTTCCTGGTTTAAACGTGCTGTAAGGAGGATTCCTGGTGCTGTAAGGAGGATTCCTCTGGGTGTAATAATCCAGGAGCTGTGATGGCATTGAGGAACGGTGAGGGCTGGGGAGGGAGAAGGCAGCTTTGCCCGAGGAGTTTGGATCTGCTCGTTGCCTTTTTATAGGAGAGGCACAAACTCTGTGACTCTGCCACCACCCAGGCCCCAGCAGCTCTTGCAAAAATCAACCACCAGCCATCCGCAAACTCACCGCCACTCGTGTTACGTTTCTCTCGTCGTGGGGCGGAGGGAAGAGAGGGAAATTTCCACTTCCTACTCGGCATTCCGTCGGGAAGGGTGTTGTGGTTTGAAAGAAAAACGAGTGAGAGGCTCCAAGTCAGAAATACAATTTAATAAGAAGAAAGGAAAAAAGGTAAAAAATAAAATAAAATAAATGCAATAGTACAAAGGACCACTGCCAGACTCAGAACACAACCTGAGCAGGGTGGTGGGAGCAGTCCAGGTGAGGGGCTCTTCCTGAAGCAGTGATCCCACAGAAAGGTCTGGGAGCTCTGCTCCTCTGGGAATCCAGTGGCTCAGGGCTGCTTGTCCTGTCCCAAATCCCAGATTCTCTGCAGGTGGGAATGCTTGGCTCCTCCCCCTGGGCGGAGCATCTCCCAATGGGATGAGGAGTCGTGCAGTGGGTCCTTGATGGCCCATTAAACAGAGAGAGCTCCTGGAGGGAGTTCCCTGTGAGTCCTGGGCAAGGCATTGATGGGCCATGAGCAGAAGAGCCCAAAGGAGGGGCCTGGGAAAACACTGCCCCACCTGGTTCCAACAGCTCATGGGGATGGGGATGGAATAAATACTTTGTGCACATCCTACACTATAACCCAGGACAAAGGGAAAGGCAGTGCATTTGGCCGTGCCTAAAAACCTAAGCACAGTGGGGTTTTAGGGTTGGGATGGAGGCACCAGCAGTTCCGCCGTGGGTCAGGGCAGAGAGAGCTGCTCGTGTGTTGTGGTGTTGGGCAGATTTAAAAGTGGGGAGGTTTTCCCCACTTAAATTTTTTATGAGGTTTATCCTCTAATTAATTCCCGCTGCGGCGGTGTGGCTGCTCCGTCCGGGGCAGGGAAATGTGGGGTTTCTGCAATCTGTGAAATAACTCTCGGAAGGATTGTTGCTGCACTCCACCGCATATATTTATGTTGGAACACACTGTGGTATAATAGCTGGTTTGAAATGCAACCAGTTCTGCTGAATATATTCTTGTGAAAGTCAGGAGAACGCGAGCTGCTGTCAAACCCCGAGCAGCGACGCCCCACAGAACCTGGGAGGGTGGGAAAAGGAGCAAGAACTGTACTCCCCTCCTTGGCTGGGCTGGCTGAGGGGGCTGCAGGGAGCTCAGATCAGAGCCCCGTGTGCCTTTTGGGCAGACCAAAAGGTGCTGTCTCTGCTTTATGGAGCAGTTGGCATCGCCCCACTGTGCAAACCCCACCCTGACCTGGCAGGTCCTGCCGTCAGCTGCTCACTGGTGGAAGCAGGTTTGAGATTTTGTCACCTCTGTCCCCAGGCTGGCAGAAGATGCGAATTGGCTCTTCCTTCCCCTTGTGGTGTTTGCAGCACTGATTTTCTTTCATGGCTCTTTTCCAGATGTGGGGGTGAGACAGGGGCTGTGCTGGGAGTGCATGACCCTTTGAGCTTTACCAAAACCTTTTTTCCTGCCTGGAGCTGAGGTGTAGCCGAGCCTAGTGGAGCCTCATTGAATGCGATGATAACAAAGCGTGTAAATCTCATTTCCTATCAGTTCCTCTGCAGTTTGCCGTGTCCAGAGTGCTCTGCAGGCTCACAGGGTGTCACACACCCAGCAAGGTCCCTGCACCAGCAGCAGCCACCAGGGATGTCAGGCCTTGGGAGTCTGGCTGGTCCCAGGTGGCAGGGCACAGTGGGGACCCTTGGGTGGCGTTGGGAGGTGTCAGCTCTTGTCTGGACCCTGTGCAGCCAGACACTCACTGGGTACCTTTGGTCAGTTCCTTCCTTCAAAGGAATCTTGGTCTGAACCTGGAGAAGGGCTGGTGCTCTGGGAGTCTGGACCAGGCGCTTCCCAATGGACAGAGTCACTCCAGGAAGGTGAACATGGGAGGATGCAGAGACCTGCCTGGCTTTTTTGGATGTGATGTGGTGGCTGGAGCTGTCCTGGCACCTGAGAGGTGACAGATCCCCCCAGGCTCACAGAATGGAGCCACGTGCATCCCGGCTGATTGTCAGCCTCGTGCAGCAGCAGCTGAATTTGTACAATTGCAGCGTGTCGTGCGGGCTGAAAAGGGCAACAGGGAGCAAATGACTAAGTAAGACCAGTTAAAATTATTGTCTTCATCACCCGCTGTGTTTGTATCTGACAGAAGAAACTGTTTTGGCCAGTTGCTCTCATCAAGGTCTCATGTTTCTGAGCTGCAAGATGATCTCTTTGAACCAGCTGAGTGAAAATACGTATTTGTATCAGGCAGCCTTTGCATGTGTTTTTTCATCCTCTTTCTGCAGAGGTAGGAAATCATATTTTTTCCCCTTTAAAAAAAATTCCTCTATTTTTAGGATTGGTGGGAGAAGCCATTTACAACTGATGGGTGTAAATTATGCCTGCTTAGTCAGACAAGAAAATTAGAGGCTGCGGAATTAGCCTCTGCTCGCTATTGTCTTTGCATGGGAGCAGTTCACAAAGAGACTTGGTTTGCTCCACGGCATCCTGCTCGGCTCTCACATGACTTGTTTGTGACTTGTTTGTGACCTGTCAGCCCCGGAGTGTGGCCCATTGTACACACCCAGCCAGGGCAGCTCCTTTTCTTTCTCCTCAACAAAGGTACCAACTGGCAGAGCAGAAGGTTGGGCACCTGCCAGCCCAGGAGTGCACAGGGCTCTTTGCTCCCCACATGGCTAATTACCCGTGCAAAGATTGGCAATGAGTTGTTAATACCTTTTTTTTTTCTTCTTGTACACACGCAAAGGGCAAGAAAAGATCGTGTTATTTCAAATGCCTCTTAAATTCCGCTTCAGTGGAATTACGCTGGGAATTAATTTGGCCAGCTGCAGCCAGTTGTTTTGCCCAATCCCTGTTAAATTCCAGCCCGTTTCCAATTCACAGCAAATTTCTTGGTTGTTCCAGCACGTTCAGAGGAAGTTTAAATGTTGGGTGAGAAGCTCTGGGTGGATCTGGCTGTACCTACAGGGAAGAAAATCTGTCCTGATGTGCAGGGACAAGGGAGTGGGGTCTGGAGAGATCAGCTCTCCCATGGCAGTGGGTGTTGGCCACAGGAGATGCTGTGGAAGCCCGAGGAGAGTTAAATGTGTGGAGGCAAAAATAATGTGCCTGCAGGAGGAAAATGACCTGACCCTGAGCTGTGGAGGGGTCCCACCTTTGGGCAGGGGTGTGACAGAGCAGGAGGGGTGATGTCCTGCCCTGGGGTGACTCAGGGGCTGGGATGATCCTTACATTCATCTGGCACTTGCTCAGCCAAGCTCTGTGTCACTACCTGCACCCCTGAGCATCTCCCACCATTCCAGCTACAAACCAACCTCTGTAAGACTTGCAAAGCCCCCTTTTCCTGCTGTCCTGCCTGGGTAATGACAGAGCAACTCACAGGACCATGCCTGGTCCTGGCTGTGTCCCTGTTTCCTGCTGCAATGGCAGTGACGAGCCCAGTACCCACAGCTCTGATGGGCAGCAGGGCAGAAAACCACCCTCAAACACATCCCTGTTGGGGTTTCCAAAGCTCATTTGTGGCCCAGCTGTGTCCAGTGAGACCATGGGGTGGGTCTGGCAGTGTCCCTGCGTGGAGGGAGAACCTCTCCATCAGCCACCACCTCCCTCCCAGCTCAGCTCATGGGATGTGAGGAGCCTCTGCAACCTGGATTTCCAGTGGCCTTGTTTTAAGCTGCTGTGAGACACCTCCTAAACGAGATCATTGTATCAGTTAAATCCCTTCTATTCCCAGTTGCCAGTGTCTGGGCACCAGGTTAATTTTGGCACTTTTCAGCTTAGCAAGCAATGAGCAGGTTCTTGTTCTTTCCCATGGGAAGGAAATTGTGCAGCACATGGGGATTTGTAGGTTGAAAGGGGAGCGTGGGAGGCTTCCCATGTGTATTACTATTCACAGAAAGAAAGAAATGCTGCTTTTTTAATTTTTTTTTTTAAATCTGATGTTTATTTGGCATTTAAATGGTGGTAGGAAAACAGAGAAAATTAATTTCGAGAGATGGAAAACAAACTGGGTTTTTAAAAACTGCTCTGCACTCCAGTTTTCCTGCTTCTCCCGAGTCACACCAGTGATGCTGGGGATTGTCACACTGCCAGGGGTGGCTGCTGCTGGTGGGAGACACCTTTCCCTCCAGCACTGGTGCCACTGAGCACCTTGGGCAGCTGCTGGTGTCCCCATGGAGGAGAGGCTGGAACATGATGTGCCTCAGGCCAAGCTGAGGGTGGCTTTTTGTGGAAACCATTTCCAGATGGTTCCTTATGGCAGTGCAGCAGATGCAGGGCTCAAAGATCCCCCAGCAGAGGCTCTGGAGGTGCCTCACACAGGACATTTTCTTCTCGTGGCTCTAAGTTGGAAGCCAAATCCCTTAATTTCATTTTGCTGCTGTTTCTATGTGTAGTTTCTGTTTGATGATGAGGCAGAAGACTAATACATTTAAGCAGCTCTTAGCACAAGCAAAATGAAGCTGATGTGGCTTTATCTTACACAGTGTACACAAAATCTTCACTAGATTGTATCTGTGCACAGCCCTCCATGGTGGGAGTGTGACTTGCATATTGAAACTTGGTGTGAAAAATCCCTTGGAAAAATAACAAACCTCTCTTCCTAGTTTATTTCCATATTTTTTTTCCATGGGAAGCATTTGCTTTTTTTTCAAATGTAAAGGAAAAGCCAGAACTGTGTCCAGTAAGCGTCTGATATTTAAAGTATTTGTACACAGAGAAGCACTTTGTGTTGGCTTTTTTACAATATAAAAGCAAAAAGGAAAAAAAAAACAAACATAATTTTGCATAACTATTTTTGGTTTATAAGCATCCCCTGGGGGAAGGGAGAGTAAGGTCTTGCCAAAATTATATATGTTCTGCACAATTTTAATTTTACCTTTTTATCCCCAATGCATTTCGTCATATCCAAAACTCAGCTGAGGGTGTGATGCTCACTCTGTCCAGGACAGTGCAGTGCTGATGCTGCACTGGCCTGGGTGGCTGATTTTTAATCAATGAAGGGCAAAATCACACGTCATTGATCCATTAGCACTTCTTTGTACACCCCAGCTAAGGCACCAGGGGAGTCAGTTGCCTTTCTGCATTGACTGGAAGCGAATATATCTCTTTCCAGGAAAAGCCATCACAATCCTCATCTAATATTTCAGTGAGCTACAGCCTGAAAGTGAAGGTGAGCAAAATATCCCAGCTCTGCTCTCCTGGGGCTCAGCCTCTTCCTGCGGGCAGATGTGGCTTGGAGAGAGACAATTACACACCCTCATGTAGCAGTTTAAAGATCAAGTGCAGAGCAGTTTGACTAGAGATTAAATATAAAGATACCCATTTATGAATTGGGAAAAGAGAAGGAAAAACCCTCCGAGTAGATTAAAGTCTTGCAGAAGTGACTAATAAATCAGCGGCTGGCGGAGCGTGGCAACCTCGTCTGCCACTCTGAAGTGACTGAGGACGGGTTTAATAAAGCTTTACACTTCAGAGGCTCAATGAAGAGCAGGCAGAGAGAGAGCAGCACACCTGCTGGCTGAGGGTGGTGGAGAGGGACTCAGCAAGGGACTCAGGGGTGGGCAGTGTGACACCTCAGGATTTTCAGCTTTTATATTCTTCATGTATTTGTAATCTTGAAATTCTTTAGTGTGTGACTCTAAACTCCACACACAGTGTGAGCTGCTGCTTCCCCATTTTGGGCAGACACAACAATTCCTCTCCAGGCCTGGGGATCAAGGACCCCTCACTGCCTCAGGCCTGAGAGATGGAAACTAAAGTGAGTTGGGGGGAGCAAACTTGGGGTAAATGTCTTCATTACCTGAAGGAATTGGAAGATGAACCCCCAATCTGCAAATGGACCAAACTTATGAAAATGTGAAAACCCCTGACCCATCATCCATTTTTGGGTGTAGCCCTTGGGGTGAGCTTCATCTGCCCTAAATGCACCTGCAGGCCCTTCAATAAATAAAACTGCTTTTTATTCCCTTAATTTCATCTGGCCTCTGTTTCTAGGTAGCCCCAAAAAGGCATCACTGTCATGTAGACACTGTGCTTGGGCTTTGGTGTGAAGGAGAGGAATGCTGTAGGCATATGGGATGAAGGGGGAAGGCTCAGAGCTTTGCTGGCTCGTGGTCTGTGGTTATTTGTGTTGCAGTAACGTTATTTATGTTGCAGTAATGTCACTTGTGTTGCAGTGACTCCCCTGCACCATCACAGGCCAGAGCTCCTGCAGCCCCAGCACTGCCCCAGGGCTCAGAGCCACCCTGAGGGTGTAAGGCAGTGCGATGAGTTTTACCTGCAATACTTGTGTTTGTTAGTGCATTCTGAGCATTTGTCTAAGGCACAGACAGCCTTTCAGTGCTGGGCTTTTGAGCAGGGGTGAAGGGACATTCCTGTCCCCAGGTAAAAGCCTGGTGTGACCCCAAACAGGCTGGAATGCACTGGGGACAGGCTTGGGAAACACATAACCCTGGTGGGAGATGGACCTTACAGAGCAGGTGCAGTGCCACCAGCTAAGACAGGTCATTTACTCCAGCAGAGACCTCTTGCTTTCCCAGGCTGTGCTCTCCTAACAGCCCAGCCCGTGGGGCCAGCAGCCTGCAGGATTGATTGCTGCCTGAGGGAGTGAGCAGCTCGAGGTGAAGTCAAGGGTGATCAGCCTCAGCCAGACAGTCAGTTCCCAGGAGATGCTGTGTGCCAAGGGTACCTCTGTCTATAAATTGCTTTGGATGTTTGAATATAGACCTCTTGTAAACTCAGACACTGCACAGGACACTCGTGTCCTCGCTCTGCCATCCTGCTCTCCATCACTGTCTCTTGTTCAAGGTCATAAGAAGAGCCTGTAGTGATCTAGAATTAAATCAAATTTGTTCAGCTGCTTGTGGTTTGTTTTTTTGGTTTTTTTTTTGTCTTGTCTTTGCACAGAGTTATCCCAGCTTTCCTGAAAGGCTTTTCAGTTGTGTCCTGTGGGGAGCTCCCGGGTCCAACTCAGTGCTGATGCATCAGGCACCTCCTGAGCAGCCGCAACTGGATTATTTCTGCAGGGTGCTCTCAGAATCTGCTCCAAGAGGGAGCACAGTGCTGAGAGCCTCTGGCAAGCAAAGCACTCAGGCCCCCATTAAAAACAGCAGAACAAGTTTAATCTCTGGATGGCAGGGAAGTTTGCATCGTCAGCAGTGTTTGATCCAAGTTTTCAAGGCAAAATTGAAATCATTCTTCACCAGGCTCAACACATTGATCTTTAGAAAAGAGCACTTGTAAATAAGCTCCTTGAGAATGCGTCGCCCTCTTTCTCCTCCAAAGCCACTCCTCTGTGAGAAGGGCGATCCCTGAGGATGCTCCAAAAGGAAGGAGGAAGAGAAGCAGAAATGGCTTCAGGGAATTTCTCTCTCTCCTCCCTTCTCCAGTCCACCACTGCATGCACACATCATATGCTCCAGATCACAGGCCGTTAATAAGGAAAACCACTGATGCTCTTGTTTCCCCTCTCCCAAGAAGGGCTGAGTTCCTTTCCTGAGCCAGGTTTGACCAGGCTCTGCCTTGAGCCCATCCCAGCAGCCTTTGGCTGCTCTCCACTGTTGGAAAAACCCTTTTTCTGACCCAGAGATGGGGCTCCTGAGAGGTGTTTTAAAGACTTTTATCCCATTTTCAGTCTCGTGTGAAGGGTGTGACAATATGGATGTTATAATTCACACCATTGCAATCAAGGTATTCCTAATTCCAACCCTTTGTAAGTGTTCATCCTCTCTGCTGCAGGAGCAGGCACAGGGCAGGACTGACTGCAGATCTGTGGTGCCAGGGGGACTCACACCCCAAAAGTGGATTGGTTGGGTTCTGGTGCAGGAGTTTTGTCCCACAGCACTCGTGCTCTTCCTCTCCTTAGGGCCGTGGTTTTCCATGTCCTGCCTCAGTGAGAAATTCTTCTTGCTTCTTCCTGTAACTCGCAGTAATCTCCTTGTTAGTGCTGCTCCTGGCTGAGGTTCCTCACAGGGCACAGGTGCCTGCAGGCAGCCCCCAGGGCTCTGCTCCTCCTCCCTTACTCACATCAAGAATTTATTCTTTCCACCTGGCAAAGCACAGAGGCCGAGGCCCCGCCTCTCACGTTTTTGGCAATTATTGGAAATTACAAAGCTCTTAAGCAAAGTCCCACCAGCTCTCCCCCTCTATCCAGCAGCAGTCCCAGCCACCACCTCTTGTTCTCCAAATCCTCATCTCTTTTTTGTACACCCTGAGGAAACCCAGCCCGTGGGAGGCACATCCCTCAGGGTGCTGTGCTGCAAATCAGAGGGGATAGAAGGGAATAGAAGGGAATAGAATCATTCCCCTGCCTTTGGGCATGGTGCTGTGGGATTGAGCTCTGGGATCTGCAAGCTCACCTTCCCTCAGTGCTGATCCCATTCCATCCCCTCTCAGGGTTGTTTCAGTTCAGCCTTTGGGGCAGAACAAATGATCCTCTTGCCTTGGGAATCGATCAGATGTTTTCAGGAATATTTTCAGTCAAAAGGAGAAGCAGCTAATGTTAGACTTGCTCTAAGCATGAGATTTCCCTGGCAGGGTTGGATATATTTAGGGCATCTGAATGCCAGGGAATTATAAAGCAGTTTTGGGGTTCTTTTTCTTCCTCACAAAATGAAACACAATGATCCCTTCCAGCATCTTGTAAATTGCACTTGAAAAATGGCAAAGTTTCCCATTTGGAGACTTAAATTTTTATTTTTGAATTAGCCCTTGGTTAACCTTGAGATGGCTCAAGGCTGGGGGAGCGTGGGGCTCCTGTGCTGGTGTAACTGTGCTGGTCTAACTGAGGTAACTGGTGTAACTGGAGCAAACTGGTGTAACTGGTGTAACTGTGCTGGTGTAACTGCCACCAAGGCCTGTTGGAGCTGCTGCCATGAACGTGGCCTCCTGTGGGATGTGATGGTGAGAGGTGCTGAGAGCACTTCAGATCTGATCTCTGAGCATCTTTGACTCCTGTGAGCTGATTCATTAGTGTCAGGTTAAGGATATGTTTAAATGGTTTGCAGAATTGAACCCAGCCGATGTGATTTTCAAATTAGATACATTTCCATGGGTCTTTTTCCTTAGACTTATTGGATTTTAAACGGATCTGAAGGGATTCTGTGGCAGTTGCTGTGACCTACTTCAGAGCAGAGGCTGGTGAGTCTATCCCACAGCTCTGTGCTGCCTGACAGTGTCTCTCTAAATGCAGACCTGGCCACTTGAATGTAATTCTCCTGTTAGGGGAAAAAGAAATAATTAGGGCTGTGTAAATGGGGCAAATTCACAGGAAAAGCATCTTTTAACAGTGTCAGGCATCAAACCCCTGTTCCACCCTGAAGAAGGAGGATGTTTCCTTTCTCTCCCTCCTCATGTTATGTGGAGATCAAATCTTCCCGAGCAGGGACAGAGCCAGGACTCTGCTTACCAAGCATCTCAGTGGCAGCATTTGGCTATGTATTGTTCCAAAATCAATGTATTCCAAATTTCCTATTGATCTGGAAGGGCTGTCTGAGGTGCATTGGGGGTTGGAGGATATTAATTTTGGGGGAAACAACTCTAATTTTTTTTTCCCAAGCAAAGATGTGTCTGTGTCTGAAAGTGATGCATTTTTCAGGACGAGCCTCAGCAGAAGATGCAGCCAGTGTGGGAGAGGACATTCTGGCACTGCTCCCACTGTGGCTGGGATGGCTCTGGGCACACTGGGCTCCCCAGTAAAGGGACAAAGGGGTTTTTTGAGCCCAGTCTTTCCTCAGGCTGCTCTGAGCCCTGTGGGTCCTGCCTCATGCAGCCCCTAATTTGCACTGCCAGGGGCAGCTGGAGTGTGGGAAAAGGATTTGCAGAGAATTCTCAGAATCTGACAGAAGCCTCACAGAGTCTTGTAGATCTGTGTGCAAACCTTAAGATAAAGTGTGCTGACTTAGAAAGGCCATGGAATAGGATGGACACTGTTGAGAGAGAAATTGAACTCGAAACAAGTTTCAGATGATGGCCTTGCAAATAGGACAGATATTTTTGAGAAATAGAACTATGAAAGATGTATTGTTACCAAACCCATGTGGGGTATTTTTAAATTATTAGCTTAGAAACATTAGTAGTGTTGTGTGGCAAGAACTCATAGGCCAAAAAACACTTATAATGGATTGGAATTAGGAATAGTTTGATTGTGATGGTGTGAATTATAACATCTGTATTGTCTCATCCTTCACATGAGACTGAAAATGGAATAAAAGTCTTTGAAACACCTCTCAGGAGCCCCATCTCTGGATCAGAAAAAGGGTTTTTCCAGCAGTGGAGAGCAGCCAAAGGCTGCTGGGATGGGCTCAAGGCAGAGGTTGATCAAACCTGGCTTGGCCAGCACTGGAACCTCCGTGAGTCTATCAGGACACAGGGGCAGGAGAACCTCTGGTGGTTCTGGAAACCCTTGGGGAGGAAGGAGCTGTGGATCTTGGGAAGCGCAGGCAGGAGGGGAGAGAGAACAAAGCATTGTTTGGAAATGAAATGAAATGAAATTAATCATCTTTAATGAGGCGCTTCGAAAACAGCTTTGTCACTTTTACTCACAAAGGAAGTCATTGTGGTGAAATTACCTGATCATCTCGCGCTGGTTTCCCACCACGCTGTGCCTCCAGTGGAAAGGGACTCAAAAAGCTGTTGTTTTTTTTTTTTTCCCCTCAGAAAACCAATGCTGTGTGGGGGTGTGTTTGTAATCAATGGGGGCTCGTGGCTGATGCATTCGAAAAGTTTAGAAGCCAGCAACAAACTGAAGGCATTAATAACTGTTGCTTTCAAGTCAATGGGATTGATTAGCAAATTCCCTTTATTTCTGAATGATCATTGCAGAAAAGTGGAGAGCAAACCAATAGTGAGAGATGTACCTGCAAGCTATAACACATGATTGCAGGCTGGGCTGCAGGGCCCGGGCTGGTGACACAACAGATCATTCATAATTGTCAGCCAAATTGCCCAGCTGGTATTGAGCTCTAAAAAATGAACCATAAGAAGAATTTCACATCGATTTTTGTTTCGTTAGAAACAATACAAGGCTGCCTTAAAGAACCCAGAACAGACTGCGATTGATTCTCTTTACTTTTTTTTTGAGCAAATTCTAGTAGAATTTGATATTGGTTATTAATGTAGGATTTATGAATGCTTTTCCTCTTTCTTTCCTTCAAATCTCTCCTCTTTCTGTTGCTGGAGGAGAGATTTGAAGGAACGGGACCTGAACTAGAACTTGGGGAAAATTGGTGCCATAGGACACAAATCCACTGAAGTTGGATATTTCACTGATCCTGTAGAGAAGGGTAAAAAATTAAATCCAGAGTCCAACACAGAGCCAGAGACTGCTGATTCCTGGCAGGTAGGCAGGATGTGCTGCTGCCAGCTCTGCAATTCATTTCTGCTCCTCTGCCAAATATTGGGATTATCACCAGTTCCTCCTCACTGTCCTTCTTCTGCTGTACAGGTACTGTCATTAAACCATTTATTTATTAAACATTACACCTGTACTTGCAAACAGAGAGTTCAGATGTCTGGTTCCTACATGATCTTTAGGGCTTTAAGGTGAAAATGCCCTTTCTGTGGCAGGACCTGTTTTCCTTAGGTGATGGTTTCATGGGGGTTTGTGAGTCCTCAGCAGACCAGGGTTCCTTTGCAAGGCAGACAGAGAAGTTCCCTCCCAAAAAGTTATGTCACTGCATCCACGTGTGGGATTCAGCTCCCCTGCTTTCTCCTAAACAGATCCATTTGCTCTTCCATTCCCCCCCTGCAACACCAATAAATACACAGCCCCTCATCCATGAAGGTTACACATCCATCCTTCCTTCCTCCTCGGAGGCAGAGGCAAAGCCTCTAAGGCCTGATGTTATTTAAGGTCCTTCTTTACACGAAAATGAGATGTAATCACCCTTCACAGGTGAGGTGTTCTGAGGGGATTCATTTCACACAGTTCTACATTAAGCTGGTTCAGTGTAGGTGATGCTGTTTTACACCACAACGACTCTGACTTCGGAAAATTATTGTTCTATTTTTGGGATGTGTTTCTCTTATATTCTATTTTACACAGACCAATTTGATTGGTGACAAAAAACAAACTTCTTCACTCACATTGGTCAGAGCAGAGAGGACATCAAGAGGAAGTCCTTCCCAGTGAAAGGAATGGAAACAAAGTTACAGTTACAAAAACACTTCTCTTGTTTTTCAGAAAATTCCCTGGGAAAAGAATTTCAGAAAACCAAAACATCTCAGGCATGAAACCAGGGCTACAGTATTCATTTCAATATTTGGGAAAAGCCAATCATATAATGACATAGTTTTATACCACAACGACACAAGACTCTGAGATTCAGAAGGCTGAAAATTACTCTCTTATTTTTGGGATGTGTCTCTCTTTTATACTATTTCACACAGACCAATTGGATTGGTGAAACAAAGACACACATTGGTCAGAGCAGAGGGACGTCAAGAGGAAGTCCCCTCCTAGGGAAAGGAATGAAAACAAAGTTACAGTTCCAAAAACACTTCTCTTGTTTTTCAGAAAATTCCCTGGGAAAAGAATTTCAGAAAACCAAAACACCTCAGGCACAAAACCAGGGCTACGTGTAGGTGGTTTGTGCTGGCTGTGAGGAGGGGGAGGCTGGGTGGGGTCTGGCCAGGTGAGCTGAGCCTGGGCTCACCTGTGGGTGGGCACTGCCCCTTTCTGAGCTTCCTGCAAAGGCTCAGTGAGGCTGCAGAGGATGCACAGCACTGGTGTCTGAGGTAAATAAAGCAAACCAAAGCAACCGGGTAGCTTAGAGTCACTCTGAAAGTGTTTATGTTTTGCTTTGTAAAATACTTCCCTGCTGCCAATGGCAATATGATGTGAAACCAGATATTGTTTTTCTTCTCCCGGCATCACCCGGAGGGTGATGTGGCCCTGTTTGAGGGGAGCCACTTGTATCTGCCACTGTGCTGGCTGTCAGACACTCTGTTTGGGCCAGGATGGTCATTACCTGGTGCTGTGTCCACAGCCAGTCCTTGGCTCTGGCTGGGGATATCAAATTCCAGATTTAGAACAACATCTGTGTGTTCCTGATTTCCTGGAATACCAGATGTGCTTCAGCTCAACCTCGAGAGCATCAGCTTCTGCAAGAGCATTGGTTTGTAGGAACTGGTCATTCACGCCCTTCTGTTAATGGCAAAGATTTAAAACTGCCCAAATAATCGCAGGATCAAAATTACTCACAAACGCGTCAAGGCCTGAAGCTGCTGCAAGCTGGTCAGATTTACATGGATCATACGGATAAACAATTGGAGTTGAGCAGATTAGTGTGTTATGCCTCTGATGAAATGATCCCTGAATGTGCCACGGCCTCGTGCCAGGGCCTTATGAGAGGTGGAAAATCCATTTTTGCTGCCAGTGACATTCAAGTCACAATGAAAGCTGTTGCACTTACAGATGCTAAAAACCAAAAAAAAATGAAGATGCAAGACTCTTATCAGGAGCCCAGGAAGAAAAGACACGTCAGGAAAAAAACTACAGAGCTCTGATTTTTATGCATTTGTCCAATATTTTTGGCACTAGGAAGGTGTGTGAGCTTGTGTGGGGGGCAGGACTCAGACCATGGCAGGACTCAGGCTGGTGCAGATGTGCTGAGGTTCCCCTGGTTATCGTGGCTCTGGCATCTCCACAAACCCAGAGCTGCACACAGCATCAGCACAGAAATCTATTAGCATAAATTACTGACAAATTCACCTCAAAAGCCAAGCCCCAGCTCCGCGATTAAAAATAGTGACAGAACTTCAAAGGGGCAATAGGCATGATTTATTTTTGAGATAATGTGGATAATTTCAAGTACCAAAGGAAATGCTTATGCTGCTTTCTGTAGTGTTCTGCATAATCCGCTGTGTCCAGCTAAGATTAGATAAAAGTCAACGCAAGATCTCCTTTTTTCCCTTCCAACATTAACTATTTGACTTACCTTTATCCAGAGATGAGTTTAACATACAGGATGCTCTGGGCTCTGCTTTCAGATAAAACTTTTGGGGGGTTTTGTTGTTTGGTTTTTTCCCTGCCTGTGCTGCTTGTGGTTGTCCCTGTGTGAGCCCTGAGGGGCTGGGAAGGTGCCTTGGGAATGGTTTGTGTTGGAAGGGACTGTAGGGATCATCCAGTCACGGGGATGGTGCCTTGGAGTGGCTGCCTAGAAAAGTGAATAGACAAGATTAAGAGAATAAAGTGGAGATTTATTAAAGGCCTTCTATAGATACACCCTGGACAGTCAAAAGCCTCCCAGAGGCTACACCCAAGATGGACAATGAGCACGAGTTTTTCAGACAGAAATAAGCTTGGTCTATTTACATATCAGGGGTTAATTCTCCAATTACAGCTTCAGGTAATGAAGTAATTTACCCTCAGTTTGCTCTTCCCCAATTCACTTTTGTTAATACTTTTTGGGGCCTTGGATCTCAGGCCTAGAGAAATCGTTTTGTCTGACCAAAATGTGAAAACAGTAACTAACACTCTACATGGAGTTTAGAGTTACACACTGATGCAGGATTTGAAAAATATAAAGGCTAAAATCCCAAGGGATCAACAGGCCCCAGCCATGTCTGTGGGGTGTGTGGTCACATCCCTGCTGGTCAAAGGGACATCCAGCCTCATCCTTTCCTGCCTGTTTTCATCCAAAACTTTCCTGTTTTCATCCAAAACTTCCTATTTACTCACACTGGGTGCAGGTGAGCCTTCCACACAAACACCAGCAGAGCTCATTTTCAGTGTGCCAGGCATCTCTAAAAGTCCATTTTGTTTCATCAGGCTTTTAATTCTTCGCAAATTGCTCAGGCTCAAAGGGGAGTAAACGCTCCTGTAAAACTGACATGATCTGGCCTCTCTTTTCCTACACTTGATCTACTTTTGGTTGTAATATCCTGGCAATCTTTCTTTTTTTTTTCAGGAGCTCCTGGAACACACTCGTGGTGCTGGTGAGTCTGTTCCCACATTAGAAACCTCCTCCAGGCCACAGTAACTGGAACATTGGGACTAATTCATCTCCAACTTTCTCCAGGCTGGGCTCCAGTGATGATGAACTGGGCTCTACCTGCGCTCTGGTTTTACCCACCAATTTTGTTTTACTCCATTTGTGTGGGATTATACCCTTTTCTGACCCAGAGGTGGGGCAACTGAGAGTTGTTTAGAGACTTTTATTTAATTTTCAGTCTCATGTGAAGGGTGAGACAATACAGGTGTCACAATTCACGCCACCACAATCAGAAGCCAAACTATTTCTTAATTACAGTCCATTATAAGCATTTCTTGGCTATACATTTGTATAGTAGAACTCCTCAAAACAAAGCAAAAAGAACTTTCAGGAACAATCAAACCCCAGCCAAGAGCATTCTCTTACACCTCAGCCATGCAGGCAGCCCAGAGTGAGCTCTCCTCATCCTTCCATTCCTTCCCTTTCCCGTTGTTAGTGGCAGGAGAGGGGGGATCGATGCCTTTGGTGTCAGGGCATGACAATAACTGTGTCTTCTGGCCATGATATTGACAGCTCGGCTGCTTTTCTTGTGTCGTCTCCACTTCATTTGTGAAAAGTACCACAATTATCCCCTGGCAGTCGTTTGGAGAACGGCAACAGCTTGAAAAGAAAGCGAAATGGGCACACCTGATTGAAAGAAAAACACTTTAAATATTGAACAATTTTTTTTTTCCTAACTGGTTCAATATTTTCAGTTTTGTTCAATTTTCTATCTGCCTCGGCACTTAGCATCAGCACAGACGCTTTGTTTGAGCCTTAACAATGGACATTTTACATCGAGGGCATTTTAGAGCAGCAAAAAATAAAGAAAGGTTCATCCTCCACACCCTTTCTCACTGTTCTGCATCTCTCCTTCCATGTCAGGCAATTACTAAACCCTTAAATCTGTCTTTCCCCCTCATCCACGCAGTTCTGCCCAGCCTAATTGTCAGTCTGTCTTTCATTAAGCCAACTGCAGACTTTTGATCTACTCCTTTGGAAAGAGCTTTTGTGCTCAGCATTCGAACGAGCCAGTCCCCTGTTTACAAGATTTACATCAAAATAAGGTTTCTGGAAAAGAAAATGCAGCTTAGCAAAATAAAAAATTGTGCAAAGCCCCAAGAGAGCTAATTCATCTGCATCTCAGCAATAATAGTAATAATAAAAAATAGCATGAGACAGGCCGGCTTGGCAGTGGGGAGCTGCAGGAGGGATGGGGCGTTCTCTGCTCTCCAATTTTTTGGGTGCCTGTTGAAACAGCTCTAAATCTGTAGGATCAAGGTGCTGCACCTCTGTGCCTCTTTTTATTTGGAAAATTTGTCACCCTGACACCAACCCCTTGGGCTTTGTGTTCAGGTAACTCCCAAGAGCCCTGAGCTGGAGGAAGCTCCTCGGGCAGGGGGTTCCCAGCCCTGCTCTGTGATAACTCTGCTCCCTGGGGATGTGTTCAGCTCTGGAACAAGTGTTCCTTGTTCTAGACACACACCCTGTCACTTAGGGGAAAAATCAATTTAGGAGCTGACAAAAGCTGAAGAAAACTGCAGCAGTTAATTAATAGCCCCGTGTCTCGCACAGTTGGCTCCAGCACAGACTCCGGTGTCGGAGCTAATTGGGAAGTCAGGCCGGATTGTATCCTACAGAACAAGTTCATGTTAATAAGCCATTTCTGTATTCAAGGGTGGTTTTCTTATTCAATTTCTAGTACTTTGTTTTGACTAGCAAGTCAAATATTCTTGAAGTATCAAAACAATCTTTGTAGCTGTGTAAAAGGAGCAATGGTAGTGTCATTAAAACCCGAGCCCGGCTCGAGCTGGATGCTGGCAAAACAACTTCAAAAGTATCCCAGTGACTCCAGGGGAAGGGAGCTGTGTTCTCTCAGGATGAAAGGATCCACTGGAGAATAGTTTAAAGGCAAGCCTGGTCCCAGGTGCAGCCTGGGGATCCTGCCTGGAACCAGCCTGAGAATGTGAGGGTGGATTTTGGAGAGGATGTGAGTGCTGGGGGCAGCCCCTGAGGTCACACAGACCCCAGTGGTGCCTGTGGGAAGGAGAGTGGGAGCAGCAATATTCTGTGCAGAGGATTTGGATTTGGTGTTCTCCCACATGGAGGGACTCACAGGCATCTCTGGGCAGCTGTAAAACAGAGGGAAATGTTTGTTTTCAGAGCATGGAGGTCTTGGGTACTGGATGCTGTAGAGGACCATGAAGGGAAGGGAAGGGAAAGGAAGGGAAGGGGAGGGAAGGGATGGGGGATGTCCTTGATGGGAGATAACCAGGAAATTCCTGACACTTTACCAGAGCTGGAAGTACAGAGGGTGGGAAATATCATACTTTCAGTTATGACGTATTTCAGAAATACATAATTTTAGGTTTTCTCCTATGACATATTTTAGAAACACATACTTTTACGTTTTTTCTCCATATATCCACTTTTGCTGTTCTTGAAAGCAGGAGTGACAGGACTCAGTTTACCTCAATTTTTATCTCAGTTTTGTTAGTAAAGTTGTGAAAATGGCACTGATGATGAGAGACAAGGAAATTCTGGAGAAGTCTGTGGAAAGTCCATGTTATATCAGTCAAGGCTGTGTCACTCAGGGTTTGACAGAGCAGCCAACGAGTAGAATAAAAAAATTAATTTCGTATTGGGTTATGGAGACTGGAATTCTTTGCATTCCTTCCTTGTTTTGGGATTTATCCTTGCTTTTCTTTCTGGAGCGTGTCTTGGACTTAAGGAAGAGTAGGGCTGTTATTTAGTAGCGTTTCTTGCCCTAGGAGAGAAAAGAAATGTCAGGCAGGTTAATTCAACAGTCTTGTGGGATGAGACTCTTCACTAAAAAACTGTTAAGGAACTTGGGCTTAAATTTCCTCATCTGGAAACATTCCTGTATCCTTATAGAGCTCAGCAGGCACCTCTGGGGTCCCCCTCCCACACCAGTTGCAGACAAATGTGTCTTTAATTTTGGGGTTGAGGCATTAAAAGGAGGTCAGGATGGAGAGTTACGGGTTAACACAACCTTTGTTTACAAGGCAGCGGAGCAAAACCCCAGAGGTGTGAGAAGCCAATGCAGACTCTTCATTTCCCCCAATATTTGTCTCGCCACTGCAAAACCTTGTTCACATCAGCCATGAAGGGTTGTGCAGCTCTGCCAGGAGGTCACTGTGCAGTGAATGTGCAACACAAACTATTTCTGCATATTAACCAAAAGAAAAAAAAAAAGGGGGGGGAAAAAAAAGAGAGATTTTTCTTTTTGCATGCAATTTTTAAGAAGCAGAGAGCAAAGAGCCATAAAGTTTCCTTTTATAGATGGAGGAGACAGCAGCGGAATGCGCCAAAGTGAGCGAGGAAAACCCAAGGTGACACATAATTTTAGCGATAATAAGCAGTGGCAAAACTCCTCTTGTTAAAGACCTAAGGCAAAACTGTGCAGCAGCCTGTGTGAATTCTGGAGCTGAGAACCATGGGGAGTGAAGGGAGATGGGGTAAGACACCTTGAGCAGGATTCAAAGAGCCAGGCTTTAATTTTAGGGATGAAGAATTTGAGTGTCTCTGTTGGGCAATGAATGGATAATGCCTGTCACAGTGGGATGAGCTGTTCTGCCCCTCAGGTTCACACCATGGGAATTCTCTGCATGAGGTGAGGCTGGGCTGCAGCCCCTGGCACAGTGTTCCCCAGCTCCTGACCCCTGAGCATCCCTGCTTCTCACAGCTTGTGTGAGCCATCGGAGGTAATTTCCAGTGTTGGAAAGGCTGGGAGGGAGCTGCTGGCTGTGACTGCAGCATTGAAGGGCTGGAGTCCTGCTCAGGTGCTGCTTTTTGGGTCCAGACAGAGACAGGTCTTGAGGGGCCAGTCCAGCCAAATTATCCTCCAGGCTCCTGGAGACAGAATCTGCCACCTCTCATCCTGAAACCTTGCAGCCTGTGGATGAGGGGAGGAGCGGGGTCAGAATTGGAGCTGACAGGTAGAAGGCATTCAGAGTGAAGTGTTTTCTTTAGCAGGTGACCAGCCAGCAGGTCTGTGTCCCAGCTCAGCCTCGTTTGGCAGGTTTCACCATTGAAACCCCGGGCGCAGAGTATGAAGAGACAAAAATTCTTTGCTTTTACAGGTTTAGGGGCGAAGCACCATAATTCCCACCTTGTGCTCAGCTCCAGTGCACAGGGGTGCAGTCTCTGGGGGCTGTTGGTGGAGTGGAGGATCATGCAATCCCCCCTGCTCCAAAGACATCAGTTTTCTGGGAGCACAGAGCCTTGGCAGCTTCATGCTGCAGCCCTCACCAGTTTCCCTTCATTCACTAAATTCTCCTGACTGAACGTTTCCAGAGGGACGAGGGCTCCTTCCAAAGGGCTCTGTGCAGATGCTGATTCCTGGTGGCAGCTCTGTCTGCAGATAATTGCCCAACACCTATCTTGGCAGCACTTTCTAGGGAAGAATTAATAAAGCCTAATAAGGCACTTAGAGAGCCTTGCAGCTCCGGTACAGCGGGATGTCAAGTGTCTGCTCCTCCCAGGGCTCCCCAGCCTGAGCTGCTCCTCTGGCCACGGCACTTCTGGAGCTGCTGTGGGTGCAGGTGGTGCAGGGGTGACCCACTGTCACAGTGTGCATTTTGAGATTTTGAAAGTTCTGTATGATTTTTGTTATTGAGTTTCTGTAATGGTTCATCCATACCCACCCTCCTTCCCCTAATCCCTGTCATTGTCCCCCTCAATATCCCTCTCCCTCTGCCTTGTACCCTCCCATTGTACCTTATCAATAGACACACCCTGGTACTTGATGGCTCTGGCAAAGCCAGATGCTCAGCCAAGGTTTCAGGTATCCCCACACCCCTTTTGCCCCAAAATGGCCATGTCAATGCCCCCTGTACCTAAATCACTCCCCCTCATTCCCATCAGTAACACCCCTGTTTATAAGGGCAAGTAACAGCCAAAATCCTCACTCACACTCTCATTCTTGGACATCTCGGCTTCTCCCTAAATAAACACCTTCCTAATTACCACCAAGTGTGAGTCTGCTCTTTTTCTTCCAAGATCACATCTCTGTCTGAAATCTGGACCCAAAGGAATAACTCATATGGTATCTGAAGAGCAGAGCTGGCCAGGAAGACAAGCTCAGAAGAACCATAGCCAACAGCAGTGTTTGCCAGTGAGCTCCAGGTGTGTTTGTTAATGTAGGAGCCACCAGTTGGATGGAAAATAGACCTAAAAGTCACGAGTTTTTCAGACAATTATAAATTTGGTCCATTTGCATATCAGGGGTTAATCCTCCAATTAGAGTTTCAGGTAATGAAGTCACATAATCCAAGTTTTCTCTCCCCATTTTTCTTTTGTTAATACTTTTTGGGGCCTGAGGCTGTGAGGTGTCCTTGGATCTCAGGCCTGGAGGGATTGTTTTGTCTGACCAGAATGTGAAGACAGTAACTAACACTCTATATGGAGTTCAGAGCTGTGCACTAATGCAGCACAGGATTTGAGAATAATAAAGGCTAAAATCTAAAGGCATCAGTGCCACTCCCCATTGCTCAGAGCAGAGTCTCCAGCTGTGCAGGGTAACTCTTGTGCTCACCTCCCACAAGGTGTGTCTGTGCCCAGGAGCATTTGGGACACTTTTGCAGCCCCATGAGCTGCTGGGGCAGGACCTGGCTCCTTCTGGGGGGGCAGAAATGGATGGGGCAGCAGGGCACAACCTGAAACTTCCCAAAGGGAAGTGTATCCTTCCTTTCTCCACCTGGCAGGAGAAAGGAGATGGGCTGGCAGCTCCTGCCTGGCTGCCCCTGGGGATTCACTGCAGAGATCAATTGCTCCCAAATCCATCCCTGCACCTCTGCCTCCTCCACCTGGATCAAAGCAAGGCTGCCTGGCCCAGACCACAGCTCTGAATTTTTGACATTCAGGTGCTTTATAGCAAGCCTGTGAAAGGAAGTGGAAGGCAGCAAGAAGGGACATCCTGCTGACCAGCAGCTGCTGAGCCCTCAGCTGGCTGCAGAGCCAGCCCTCTCCCTGCCTGTGAGGACGTGGGTATAAATAGCCACTGAGCAGAGGGGATGAGCTGGTTTTACAATGAACCTCAGCACTCCCAGAGCCAAAAATACCTGCAGGAATGATGGGCAGCTTGAATGACACTCGCAAAACGCCACTAATGGCAAAAAAATTGAGCAGAGTCCCTGTCACTGAGTGACTCATCCTGTCCTGCCTGTGTGAGCCTCACACACTGAGCTCAGTGCTGGGCCCAGCTCTGCACTGTGCATTCCCTGCTCCCTGCACAGTTCTGCCCCAGGAGGGACAGGGAGCAGCACACAAAAGGGTTCCAGAGTTTCGTGGCATCCTCAGCCCTGCGGCTCAGGTTTCAGGTCAATGTTATTTTCCTTTTCCATTTTGCAGAATGACAGGAGGACTGATTGTGCTCACCTTGGCAAGGCAGCGAATCCTCCCTTTGTTGCTGGATAATAAGGGACAATAATTCTCAGAGAGTGAGCAGGAGACAGAGTTTTTGTGAAATGCTCCCATTTTGTATATAAACCTGTCTCTATTTTTCAATCCTAAATGGCCCTTGAATTGAAATCCCAGTGTCAGAGCTGTCTCCATTCAGTGTGAAATCTGCAGAGAAAATGAAACTGTCCTGAACTGCTCAGCCTCTGGAGAGGGGACGTGTTTCTCAGTGGGTGTCTGTAACTATGTCTTTCCGTGAAACTGCCATGATTTTATGTTTATGATGTTGGGACAAAGGGTCTTGAGCTTGTCCTCTGCCTCCATCACTGCCCCGGGTGGCTTTGGGCACTGTCTGTGTAAGCTGTGACACCTGTGGGATCAGTGTCTGTAGGAGCATTCATGGAAGGCAGGGAGAAGGAACTCTGCAGAGCTGAGATATTCTAGGAACACGTGGGTTTATTGCAAGGGTTGTGGGTAAAAAGGGCTTTGCCTTCAGCCACCAGCCTGGGCTGGAGGGAAGCCCCAAAGAGAGAGGGAGAGAGAGAGAGCCAGAGGGTAAGAAGGGTAAGAGCAAGAGAGGGAGGACCTTGTTACAATCCATTATATCTCCTTTTGTGTTGAATATTCTAATTTACAGTGACCAACCGGCACCTACAGACTGCCTGGAGCCCATGAGAACTGCTGTATCACCATATCATCCTGTATTCTAAACTCTAAAGGCTCCTCTCTTATTTACCTTTTCCCCGGATATCTTGGCGCGGCTACACCCTGGGGTCCCTTGGTGTCCCTTGGTGTCCCTTTGTTTGTTATCACTCAACCCATCTCCCAGTTAGTCACTGTCTTCCTGCCTGCCATGATCACATCTCAAAGCTGGCTTTCATTTCTATATCTCTCACAGGTTTTATATTTTCAGTATCTCTTGCCAGGCAATCATATTTGTAAGCTTTTCCTGTCTCATCTCTCCCAGCAGGTGTCCACTCCCCTGGCAGGGTGCTGGGTGCTGCCCTGGGTGCAGAGTGGGGACCTGCCCGTGGGTGGGTGAGTGCAGCCCCTGCAGATGGCCCAAATATCTCTTTTTCTGGGCAGAAAATGAGCTGTTCCTCCCCTCTCTTCACTTGAATCATGGCTGCTCTTGGCTGTTTCTTGGAGGTGGGAGCTGAGATTCAAGCACAGGGTTGTTAAATGAGGTGTGAGTAGCAGGTTCTCTAACTCAGGGGTCAGGGGGTTGGGGGCTGGCTGGTACCACAGGGCTGAGCTGGGCTAAAAACAAACAGTGAAGGTCCAGTGCTCCTTTCCAAGGCAAATTCCAGGAGCATTCCCCAAAAATCCTAGGTGGGAAGTGAGGATGGAAATTTCCATCTGCCTTGCAAGGAGGGAGAGCCCAGTTAGAATTGCCTGATTGAAACTCCAACCTGTGGAATTTCAATCTTCTGTTTATTTTCCTCTGTTTGGAGTAGTGAAATGCTCCTTTGGTGGTGCCTGTACCTCTGCCTGAGCTCCTTCAGAGAACAAAACCAGCACCGTGTCCCTGCCTGCTCTCAACCTTTGGATCCTCTAGACATATATTAGCAGTTGCATGACTCAATTGTATGAGTTGTTGCATTAAATTACACGGTCCTACTCAAAAAGAATGTTAATTTAGTTTTCCTACAACTGTGTTCCACTTAATTTTTAATCAGATCTGACAGCAAAAATTTAAATCAAGCGCTGCATCTCTGCTCTGAGAGGGCCGAGTACTGAACCTACTAAACCTGAACCTACTAAAGCGATCAGGACAAGTTTGCAACACTGATACTCACTAGACGTGGGCTGCCTGCTGTGTGGGAGGCAGAAATTATCCCTTTTCTCCCACCAGGCTTCAGGGAGGAGCAGCTGTGCCGAGCTCTGGGGTTGGGGAGGCAGAACTGAGGCTGTTTAGGGCTCAGGTGTCCAGACCCCAAAGGGCACAGTGGCTGTGGCAGGGGCTGGTGGCACAGTCCTGGCTGCAAACATAAAGCAAACAGTAGATTAGAAATCTTTGTAATTTTCTTTGTAATTTGAACAGTGCCGCAGGGGCAGGGAGGGAGGAACCAGAAGCAATTTGCAGCCCAGAGCGAGAGTTTGACTGCGGGGACTGGAGGTGACAGGGAGTTTTCTGGGCAGTTTCAGCATCACTGAACTTCTCCAGGTGCAGGAGCATCTCCCAAAAGGGGCCAGGGAGCAGCTCAGCACTTCCTGCTCTGCGTTCAGGAGATCAAGAGTGACTGACTGATTAGGAAAGGTTAGCTAATTAAAGAAAAAATAAACCACTAAACCCCTAACAAGCCAGTGGCCCGTTAATCATAGTAATACTCTGGGGGGAATTCAGGGAGATGTGCAAGTCCCTAAAAATCCCAACAAAAACATTACACCATTCTTCCTTTCCTTCTTTATTGAGATCATGGCATTTTAAATGTTTTAATCTGCTGAAAATACCAATGTCCACTTGTCCAGCTGTGTGGGAAGGGGCAAATGTGGCTTCATGCTCTGGGTTTCTATCTTTGTTCCATCAGCAGGCAGGAAAGGGTTTTCCCTCTCTGGAAGCAGCCTGCATCACTGCGTGTCTTCTAATAGAAAAAGCAAGATCTGTATAAATTCATAATGGCTGCAGTAATCTTTCTTCTTCGTGAAAAGCTGGTATTAATCAGGAGTGTCACAAACTGTGAATTTTATTGTGGTGATATTCATTACGTGTGATGTACGGAGGGAAAATGTGATGCAGAAAGTGCAATGAATTGCATTTGTTGCAATGACTAGAGCTAAGTGGAAATAAATTAAGCGTGATGTGTTTTAGGAGGTTCTGTGTTCTGTAGCAGGTATAAAAAAACTGTCCAAAAACGTTGATATAGGAAAGATTTCCAAGGTGTAAACAGAGCTACAAACACAGAAAAAGAAAAATAAATTCATTTTGATGCACACAGACACATCCTTTGCTGTGCACTTAACAGAGGGCTGCAGAAAGCAAATATTCTTTCTATTCTAGAAATTTCCAGAACCAGGATAATTGCTACCTGTGGTTGCTGTGGGAACCAGAACTTTCTGATTCCAGATTTTGAGAGCATGAAGTCTCAGCCAAATGTGCCATGTCAGGGTAACTGCTGCCACGTTAAAGGAAATCAGGCAACTGGTGGTTAACATAAACACATTGGGAGAGGAGGATTTTGTCAGAGTGGAGACTTAGCTGGTGTTTTTAATCTGGAGAAAAAAAAAATATCTCTTATCTGGGGTTTTGGCAGCTGGATGGAGCCACAGGCTTTGTTCAAAGGTGGAGCTGTTTGACCCCAAATTTCCTTTTCTGTCCTGGAAGGAGGGAGAGGAGCCAGGGCAGCAGGGTGGAGGAGCAGATCCCTCCAGAGGAGCAGCACCATCCCACAGCCCAGCCCTGGGACCCCTCTGGGGTGCTCACAGAGACCCCCTGGTGCAGCTCAGACTCAGGGCTCAGGGCACAGTGCTGCTCCTGGGCTTCTGAAGCTCACCTGGGACCAGGAAGAGTTTTGTCATTCCACTGGAAGGATGTAACCAGGATAAAAAGACTCCCTGCTTAATAATTCATGCTTGGCACAGGATGGTTTTCCATGCGTGTGATGAGTGCTTGGCACAGCCCTGGGCTGCAGGTGCTGGTGCTGAGCTGGGCAGTGCCACCAGCCCTGGCACACCTGCACAGTCCTTTCCTGACACTCTGGGGACATCCCTGAGGCATCACAAATCCCCCTCTGCCTCCTGTGGCACCGGCCTGGCAGTGTTTGATTTTTTACGGGATGCTCTAAAGAGCCAGTTTGAAAACAAGGCAGAGAGAGGGCAGGAAGATCCAGCAGGAGAGGATCCAGCAGGAGAGGATCCAGCAGGAGAGGATCCAGCAGGAGAGGCTGAGCAACAACTGGAACCCCCAGTAACGAGGCCCTGGTGAGAACCTCAGCACAAAATCTCACCTGAACTCAGAGTGAAAGGAAGGAGGCTCCAGCTTGGATCCATCCGCAGCGAAGCTTTTTATTGATTGTGTGAAACCCTTCAGGCAATTCTGCTCGCACCTGCGAAGGAGGATTGGGGTTTGTTTCCCGGGGATGCCATTGTTTCCTGCCTGCAATAGTCCTCCTGATTTCTTTTGTGCAGTGCTGGAAGCTGCTGGAATAATCACTTTAAAATTCGAGTTTCTAGAAGCAGCTAGAAGGAAAAGAGCTGTTCAGCTAAACCCAGTGCTCCTTGCATTTCTGGCTTCCCTAAGCTCTGCTCAGGGTTTGCTGTGCTGGCACATTTAGGCTGAGTTTTAGTAACTGGCACTTCAGGAGACCTCAAATATTCCTGTGTAAAAACTTATTCTGGCTAATACACGTTGGCTTGTGCTTCCTCATTCTCAAAGGGTGTTGGTAAGTGCAGTGGGAATAGCAATTGTTGTGCACAAATAGGATAAATTAGAGGGAACACTTGAAACTCCAGCACAGCAGTTAAGTGACATTTAAAGGAGAAGTGAAGAGGGTCCTGTGTCAGCACAGAGTGAGTCTTGATGCTCAGGAAGAAATTTGGAAGTAATAAAGACCATGTGTTGTATTCTGTTCTGTGTAAGCAAGGGTTAAAAAGTGCAGAATTTAACAGATCTGTTAAATTTGGGGGTTATTGCTTGCAGAGCTGTGCTAGAGGTGGTTTATGGAGACAATGAAACTAAAACCAATGGGCTATTTGATGTTTCCTTCTGTTCTTTCCAAACCTCTCAAGTGCCCGCTCTGGGAAATCACTTCACTCCAGCCAGAGCTTTCCCAGGGGACTTGGGGCTCTCGGCTGGGGGGCCTGCTGTGGGCACATCTGTCTTGGAGGGGTGCACATCTGGCACTGACGGCTGTGTGTGCACATCTGGCTCTGAGGAGTGTGTGCCCACATTGGGCATTGAGGGGTGGTGTGCACATCTGGCTCTGGGATGAGTGCACATCTGGCACAGAGGGCTGATGTGTGCCCAGCTGGCTCGGGTGTGTGTGTGCACATCTGGCTCTAACGAGTGTGTGTCCACATCTGGCACTGAGGGTTGGTGGTTGCACATCTGGCACTGAGGGCTGGTGGTTGCACATCTGGCACTGAGGGCTGCTGTGTGCACATCTGGCTCTGGGGTGTGTGCACATCTGGCACTGAGGGCTGGTGTGTGCACATCTGGCACTGAGGGCTGTGTGTGCACATCTGGCACTGAGGGCTGGGCTCTCTCTGGGCATTGCTGGAATTGCTTCTCCGAGCTGCTGGTTTAGTAACCAGTTCAGAATCCTGTCCCCACCTGTAGGGCAATGCCTTGTCCTGGATTGATCAGCAGGATTTTAGGATTGGGAGTTCACAAACAGACAATGGAAATACCCCGTGCCTCAGCCATACATCAGTGTTTGCATAAAGAGCAGGAGTTACTCTCCTAAAAAAGCAATTTCTGTGCTCAGCCCCCTGCGAGGCAAAGGGGGCTTTTACTTACTCTGAATAAATGTTCTCATTTTAAAAGGAAATAAATCCATGAATTTTTATGATTATTTGGAACAATCTTATAGCACAATTAAAATACTGGGGTTTTGTGTAATCTCACTGGGAAACAAAGGATTGTTTACTAAGTAAAGGAAATAACAAGCTTGTTGTTGTCATTTGAGATTCTCCTTTCCAGGGAAGGAACAAACCTGCCCCTGCACTGGAAATGGAAAGTAAAGATTCATTCTGAGACCACTGAGCCTGGAAGTCGGACAAGTTGAATCAAAATGGCTTTTTCATTTTGAACATCTTTACTGCAGAATATTGAGAATCTCAAACTCGATGTTTCCTTTAACACTTTTGTTAAACACTTTTCTTACAAATGAGGTTTGGGCCAAAGCAAATGGAACCAGCTTGGGCTTGGAAATCTGGTTTGGATTTTAAACCTGTGATAGTACAACACTTTCCAAATTCCAATTAACTAGATTATTTTTCTCTGCCTTTTTTCTCCATAAGCCTCTATTCTTTATGCATTTTTAATAAGCTTTATCCTGGGAAAACACGAGTGCTGACTACAAGTGAAAAGAATAAAAGCAGTTGCTGGGTCACTCTGAAAAATCTGAGGAGTGCTGGCAAGCTTGGAGGGGCAAGTACAGCAATCAGGAAATCTGAGCTCTGATTTCATTAGAAACTGTGAATGGAGATAAAACCCTTCACAAACCCTGTTCAGCTGAAAAAAAAAAAAAAAGAAAAGCAGAGTAACAGCAGTAGATAAACCTGTGGTGGGGCTCACACTTGTGCTGATAGTGGAATCAACAGCAGGAGAGCCCAGTGTCCTTTTACCCTCCTTAAATCTCAGAGCTCTGAGTTTGGGACTGGCTGATCCCTCCCTGAGAGAGGGAAAGGGTGTTGGGAGGAAAAAACCCTCCCAAACCCAGATCATTAAGGAGAAAGCAGTGATGGAGATGATGCTTCCAGGATGTATCATTTACATTTCTGTTTTCCTTGAAGGAGAATAGGTGGGCCTGGGGTGCCCAGCAGGTGGGTTTGTCCCCAGTTTGTGTCCTGGGGCTGCTGGGAGCATGGCAGGGGGTCACTGGGAGCAGAGCAGGGGTGGCTGTCAGGGGTCTGAGCCCACCCTTCCCCCCTGTGGGGATCACTGGGCTGGAGCCGTGGGGAGGGATGAGCCACTGTTTGATGCCTTTTTGTGACTACCTAAAAACAGAGGCCAGACAAAATTTAGGGAATAAAAAGCAGTTCTATTTATTGAAGGGTCTCAGGTACATTTCAGGCATATAAAGCCCCCCCAGGGGCTTCACCCAAAAATGGATGGTAGGTCACGGGTTTTCACACTTTTATGTTTGGTCCATTTGCAGACTGGGGGTTCATCTTCCAGTTCCAGCTTCAGGTAATAAAGCCATTTACCCCAAGTTTGCTGCCCCCAACTCACTTTAGTTTCCATCTCTCGGGCCTGAGGCAGTGTGGGGTCCTTGATTGCCAGGCCTGGAGAGGAATTGTTGTGTCTGACCAAACTGGGGAAGCAGCAGCTCACACTGTGTGTGGAGTTTAGAGTTATACACTAAAGAATTGTAGGATTACAGATACATGAAAAAAATAAAAGCTGAAATCCGAAGGCATCAGTGCCAGGATGGGAGTGAGGAGCAGGAGTGCCCAGGAGGGCTGTGAGGATAGACAGGCTCTCTGGGGCTCTCTGGGGCTGCCCAGCACTTGCTGCCATGTGTTCCTTCCCACCTGCTCGTGTTTCGTAAACACTATGAAACAATATTTAATTGTTTAAACGAAACAGACTCCTGATTTGAGACTAATCACTTGTAGTGGGTGGCTGGAGCCTTCAGAGCTGGTGCTGGGAATGTTTGCTGTTCCCAAAGGACATTCCCTTCGCTGAAATGACACAACCCCAGAGATCCCCCTGAATCGTGTCTGCTGTTTGCTGCTGCTCCCTTTTAATGCACCATGACCTCTCTGGTTAAATGTGGGGTGCTGGAGGCAGCCCCCAGGGGCAGCAGCTGGGGCAGGGGGTGCTGGAGCTGCCAGGGTTGGATGGATGGGTGCAGGATGCTGCAGGTGAGCCCTGCTCACCTCCTGGCTGGTCCCGGCCTCCCTGGGAGAGCTGCAGCCCCAGCCCTTTCCCCGTCAGAACTAATCAGCATCAGACGAGCTAATGGGGAGCACAAAACCTATTTAAAAGCTACATTTACCACTTGGCTGATTCCATTAGGTCGTGTAATAACCAGGTGTCACATTTCCTCTCCAAATGCCGATTTTAACGCTTTCCCGGCCTGGCGGGCTCAGCCTTGTGACAGGGTCCTCTCTCTGTCCCTCTCCTGTCCCGCAGGATGCAGCAGAGGCCAGGGGGAGAGGGGACCTGGGGGTGCCAATGGGTCACGGTGGCACAGAGGGTGATTCTGGGGTTTTAGGTTTCTTTCACCCGAGGTTCCAGGCTGGTGGTTTGAAGGGGTTCAAGGGAGTGTTTTTCCCTCTCCGACCTCTGAAGGCTTTGGATCGGAGTCTGGCGTGGGGCAAGAATGAAGTGGAGTCTCAAGGTCT
>VWZU01002423.1:48611-64810 GCA_013397095.1 Sterrhoptilus dennistouni
AGAAGAAGAAGAACCCAGGGCACCATCCTAAAATCTCCATCTTATCCCCTTGCATCTACATTCTAAAAACCCAAAACTACAAAATCTTCTACCTGGTGATAAACTACACTACTGTCTGTTACACATTTGTGATTTGCAATTCTTCTCTGCTTGGAAGTTTTTCACATGGACCAAAATCAAAGCCTGTGTCCTCCTGGGCTCTGTGCCAGGCAAACCCCCCTGTGCAGACCCCAGACTCTCTTTTTCAGGTCCCAGGTCTCTCTACCGAGGTCTGTGACTTTCCAGGGCGCCCAGAGGGACGCCCTGGACTCCGACACTGCTCCAGAGCTGGGGATGGGTTCCAGTAGCTGAGCTGGGTGTGACACTGCCAGACCTGAGTCCTGACAGTCCCAGGGACACAGAGCTGACAGGGGAGGTTCTGGAGTCTCTCAGGTTTCCAAGGCTTTTCCTGGACCTGGTCCATGTGCTGATGGCCTCAGCTCCCCGTGGCTTCCTGGGAAGGCAGCAGCCCCTGGGTGATTTCTGAGATCTGAGAGCTGAGCACATTCAGTTTTAAGTCTGTGTGTAGCCTCCGTTGTCACTGAATTATGCATGATCTCTTGGGAGCAGGAATGGCTTCAAGCTCTCTGCAATTGTTGTTTTTAAGGGGACACCTGTGCCCACCTTTCCCCCACTGTAACAGTCAAACTGTGCCTCCCTGCCTGCTCTGTCACCCCAGCAGGGACAGGGACAGCTGAGGCCACCCCAAGGGTTGGTTTGGTGTCTCCCTGTGCAGTGCTGCCCTTCCCTGGAACCACCTGGAACCACGAATTCCTATTTTACAGTCATTCTTGCTTTAGAGCAGATATTTTTGCAAGGATTCAGGTGCTTAGTGAAATGTAAATATCACCAGTGCTGCTCACCTGCCTTCCCACTGGGGCTGTGTCAGGAGCAGCTTCACACAAGCCCCAAAGAACAATACAGATGCCAGGCAAGTTCTGCTGTGGGATTGGAATAGGCCTTGTAATGCTAAAGTGAGATTTTTTAAGTCCCAGACAGAGCTCCCAGTCTGCTGGATTTCTCCCAAGGTGAGAAGAATGTTTTTTCAGCAAACCAAATGCTGTGTACATAACTCCTTGAGCTTCATCTCTTCCCAGGACTTACGAGGCTGGAATTCCTTTTCTAGCTTTTGCTTTTCTTCTGTTTTCCATTCCCTTTGGGCCCTGAAATCTCACAGATCTCTACTTGTCTTAGTAAGTGTATCCAGAATTAGAAGAAAACCTTATCTTGAGGCCTTGCTGATACTTTCAGTTCTCAGTACACAAATGCCAGAAAAAAGCCCCTGAGTTTTCAGCTTGCACTCGAGCTGTCTTGCAGGGATCTGAAGTTCCTGGGAGTTCTGAAGCTCCTTCCTAGGAGTCTTGAGTCAAGCAGCATCAAAGATCAGTTGTCATTTTTGCTCTCCTGTTTGTGTTCCTGCTCTGGTGTGTGTGTTACCCGTGGTGGTTTTTTTATCTGTAGCTACAGTTTTATAGGACAAGATTAAGGATGTAATTGCTTCCTTTGATTCTTAACAAGATCAAACAGAATGACAGGAACACCAGGAAAAGGTTTGGTGAGCTGCTCAGCTCTGGGAGCAGATGTGTGGCTGCCTCCAGGAGCTGATGGGCTCAGGGAGCTCGGGGGATGCTCTGTTGGAGAGGCTGCAGCCCCAGGAAATGCTGCTCACACTGTGTCGTGGTTTTAAAGAAAAATAAGTGAGAGGCTCCAAGTCAGAAACAATTTAATAAAGAGAAAGGGAAAAAATAATATAAAATAAAATAAATGCAATAATACAAAAGACCACTGAACAGAGTCAGGACACAACCTGAGCAGGGTGGTGGGAGCAGTCCAGGTGAGGGGCTCTTCCTGAAGCAGTGATCCCACAGAAAGGTCTGGGAGCTCTGCTCCTCTGGGAATCCAGTGGCTCAGGGCTGCTTGTCCTGTCCCAAATCCCAGATTCTCTGCAGGTGGGAATGCTTGGCTCCTCCCCCTGGGGGGAGCGTCTCCCAATGGGATGAGGAGTCGTGCAGTGGGTCCTTGATGGCCCATTAAACAGAGAGAGCTCCTGGAGGGAGTTCCCTGTGAGTCCTGGGCAAGGCATTGATGGGCCATGAGCAGAAGAGCCCAAAGGAGGGGCCTGGGAAAACACTGCCCCACCTGGTTCCAACAGCTCATGGGGATGGGGATGGAATAAATACTTTGTGCACATCCTACACTGCAACCCAGGACAAAGAGGAATTCTATTTAATGAACAGCCTTCAGGTACATTAATAGCAGACAAAGCCTCCCAAGGGGCCACACCCAAGATGGACAATGGTCATAAGTTTTTCAGACATATTTAAGTTTGGTCCATTTACATATCGGGGTTAATCCTCCAATTACAGCTTCAGGTAATGAAGTCATTTACTCCCAGTTTGCTCCTCCCCAATTCACTTTTGTTAATAGTTTTTGGGGTCTGAGGCTGTAGGGTGTCTTTGGATCTCAGGCCTGGAGGGATTTTTTTGTCTAACCAAAATGTGAAGACAATAACTAACACTTTATATGGAATTTAGGGTCATGCACTAAGGTAGTACAGTATAGAAAAATATAAAAGATAAAATTTTAGACATCAGGGAGCCCTCACACTGCCCTGTGATGCAGCCTCGTGTTCTGTGTGATCCTCTGGTCCTGCTGCTGAGAACAGCAGTGGTTAAATACAGGGCTCCTCTGTCAGCCTGTGAGGAGAGAAGAGTTTGAGGAGAATTCAGTTCATGTGCAGGCAGAGGAGCCTGGAGCTGCAGCAGAGCTGTGGAAGTATGTCCGTACCATGTCCAAGTCCAAAACATGGGACTGCTGGACATGGATCCTCTGGAGAGGGACAGCAGGTGGGAGCATTGAGGATACTACTGAGGATAAAAAAATGCAGTTTAACATTTAGGGTTTTAGAAAAAAAACCTCTTTGGGTCCCCCTAAAGTTGCTTTATGGGATGTGCTGTTGTGAACTCAACATGAAGGTACTGATAAATAGTATGAAAATCCTGGAGAAATGCAACCAAACTATCATATTTTGCACACCCTAAACTCAGGTATTTAAATAAACAGAAGGGGAGGAGTGTGACGAATGGATGTAGAAGGAAACGTTCTGGGTGCAGGTGCAGAAATAAAGAGAAGGGAAGTCACAGGATTTTGTTTTCCTCTTTGAATTATCCTTTGCTCCTCTGAGATATGGGAGTGATAAGTCTTTGAGAAAGAAAAACCCCCCTCTCAGTGACCTTATGGATTTAAGATCTATTTCTAAACCAAATTTTCATAAAAAACCTGCCACACACAATCTCCAGATTAAACCTCATTTTATTTTCAGGCAGACATGACCTTTCCCAGCTTTGGATATTAAATATCACAAAACCTGCTGCAATTTAAGCTGAGGATTTTACATTCAAATAAATGTAACTTAAAAGCAAAAGTAACTTCTCTGCAGAACACAGGGGACCAGGAGGGGGGAAGAACTTCCCCATCTCCCAAGGAGGGTCTCACAGTCCATGCCCTGCAGTGGGCTCTGCACCCCTCAACATCCTCCTGAGGTTGAAAGGAGCAGTTTTCTCTGCTGCCAGTCCCTGTGGACACTGTTGGGAAGGGCAGAAGGCATTCAGGGAATCCTTCCCTGTGCTGCAGGGTTGGCCAGGGCCATCACAGTGGCATCAGTGCAGCCTCTGGTGATGGGCTTTGCAGGGAGGGAAGAGAAAACCCCACCTGGTGTGAGAGCGCTGGGTTTGCTGTGCTCATCCTCGTCATTATCAGGGGATTATGCACCGACATCAGCAGATTCTGTCTCTCCCTGCTGGAGAGCCTGTTCTCAGCTGTAAACCAGAGTTTGGCTAACTTGCAAAAAACTTTAAACTTCAGCAGGGTTTTTTTTTTTCCATCCTCCCCTTTCAGCTGGAAAAGGCTGCTCAGGTAACAAATGTTTTGTGACAACAAATCAATGTTGTTCTCTGTAACAGAATTAACTTGACTCGCTCAGCTCTGGCTTTGCTCTTTGGTCACTGTCAGTGTCTGGGCTCTCACAGGTGAAAGGAGGGATCTGAGCTCGTTAGCACCTGCTGAACTGGACCAGAGTCATCATCAGGAGGAAGGGAAAGCCTCCAGAGGAAAGGGCAGTTTGGATGGACATGAATGTTGAACAAATGAGATAGTGCTGGCTAAGGCTGGGGTGAGGGAAATAATCTTGGTTTGAGCTGGGAGGGTTATTCTGGAATCCCTCCCACGGCTTTGCTCTGTCACTTGGATTTTTTTTTTAGTCTTGCACTTGAAATTTCATGAGGATTAAATAGCTCCTCTGATTTCCAGCATTCCTGCTTCAATATCTGGACCTTAAATACCTCTCCAGAGAGGAGCTGTTGCACTTGTGCCTTCAGTGCAGAGCTAAAACATCGTCAAGAAAAGGAGGTGGAAAGAAATCCCTGCTGTGGACAGAGGGCTCATGGCAGGGAACACACTGCACAAGTGGTGCTGCCATGGGCTCCTGCTGTGGGGTAAAGGCTCCTCAAAGCAAGGGTTGAGCAGGGCCAAAGCCAAGGGAAGGGCTGGTGGAGGGGTGGTGAGGGTGGGGGACTGCTCCAGTCGCAGGGAGCAGCAGGAGGGAGGGAGATGAAACGTTGAAAAGGGGATGTGGAGCATCAAATGGAATATTCCCACCCAGGTGGCTCCATGCTGTGCTACATGCAGGTGGAGTAGTCAGCCAGGCTCTGGCGGGGTGTGTTGGAGGATGGAGGAGGGAGGGAGGAAAGCCCTTGGTGCACCCAAACCCCTGCAAACTCCTGGCACTGCAGCAGAGCCTGGAGTGATTGGACTCCCTGCCTCCTTTGGACCATCCTCCCATTTATCCTGAGCTGGAATCTCTGTCTGGGATTTGACATGAGGCTGCTCCTGCCTGCCCCATCCCACCCACGGAGCCACTTTTCTCCCTGACACACCTCCCTGCTTCCAACCCTGCAAATCTCATTTACTGGGGTCATTCCAGCACAGACAGAGATGTTCAAAATCCACAGGCCCCACATTTCTCCTCGAGCCCACGCTGGCAACTCCCTGCCCACCTCCCCTACTGCCCCAGCTGTGGGAGGAAGGTCTGAGCAAACCAAACCCATCCTGGCAGTCCAGGAGAACCCCGAATTTCCCAACACCAGGAAATTCAGGCCACATAGGCGAGTTGCCATGGAGATGTTCTGAGCGCAGGCACGACGCTCCAGCGATGGAGCCTCGCAGCCAGAGGCATCTGTTAATCTTATTTTTATCAATTTTTAAAGAGGGTACGATGGTGGTGTCTTCCCCCATCTCCCCCTCATCTATTGCAAAGTTTGGCATTTGGGCTGGCTGAGAGCTCGGGCTTTGAAAATGAACCTTAATGAACACGGAACACCAGAGTGGGGAACGTGTGCTCCGAGGGGTGGAATTTAGTAGCAGGGAGCTGCCACCTTTGACACACAGCTCCAGCTTTAATGAGGGGGAGATTGACAGCCCAGCACAGGTAAAAGGAAGATGCTCCTTTGCCTCTGCCTCGGGGGGTCACGGCTAAGCTGGGGCCCGTGGCCAGGTCAGGAGGAGGAAATGGAGGAAACTTTTATTCTTTATTTATGGAACTCTGATTCAGAGTCCGTCTGCAAGTGGATCTTTTAATTGGGTGTGCTTTCTTCTTGTCCTGGGTCCCTGACTCCTGCCAATGTTGTGTTCCAGAGCGGATGAGTTGGTGGGTCCTGGGTCAATGCCTGGCTCAGATGGAGCATCCCAGGCTGTGCAAAAAGAGGGACAATTATGTCTTTTTGGGGCTACCTAAAAACAGAGGGCAGACAAAATTAAGGGGAAAAAAAGCAGTTCTGTTTATTGAAGGGCCTCATCAGGTACATTTCAGGCAGATGAAGCCCTTCAGAGCTACACCCAAAATGGACAATGGGTCATGGGTTTTCACACTTTTATAAGTTTGGTCCATTTGCAGATTGGGGGTTCATCTTCCAATTCCAGCTTCAGGTCATGAAGTCATTTACCCCAAGTTTGCTGCCCCCAACTCACTTTAGTTTCCATCTCTCAGGCCTGAGGCAGTGAGGTGTCCTTGATTGCCAGGCCTGGAGAGGAATTGTTGTGTCTGCCCAAAATGGGGAAGCAGCAGCTCACAGTGTGTGTGGAGTTCAGAGTTCTACACGAAAGAATTTTAGGATTACAAATATATGAAGAATATAAAAGCCAAAATCCTGAGGCATCAACAGGAGCACCCAACAGCTCCTCCTGCTCTGACACCATGGGGGCAAAGACCAGGATGGAGCCTGGCCATGGTCCTGCTGCACTGCTGAGCTCTGGGGACCCCAGGCAGGGTGGGACCCTGACAGCAGGTGAGGGCTGGTCACCAGGATTTGAGTGGAAGCACACAGGGATTGTCACCAGGATTTGAGTGGAAGCACACAGGGATGGTCACCAGGATTTGAGTGGAGGGACACAGGGCTGGTCACCAGGATTTGAGTGGAAGGACACAAGGCTGGTCACCAGGATTTGAGTGGAAGCACACAGGGATGGTCACCAGGATTTGAGTGGAAGCACACAGGGGTGTCCAGCTGTCCAGCCAGGGTGTGTCTGTGGCTCAGCAAGGTTTCAGAGCCTCTCTGTCCTCAGCAGCGTTTGAAGTCCTCACACAGCCACAGGAGGATGTGAATGCTGAGCAGCAACAGTGTTCTGAGGAAGAAATAATTGTTTAATGCAAAGAGAATATCTGTGTTTTCCTCGTTTCCCAGATGATTTTATTTAGCTAAGTGCCATCAAGTCTCAACAATGGGAACATTTCCACTTCAGCTCTGACAAAAGCCAGCCTGTTTCTCGCAGTAAATCACTCCCTCCACTAAGGCTCTTAGAAGTCACTATAAAAATGACACAAAGAACCACACAGGGCGTGAGCCGAAACCAGCAGGGAGAGGGGGGAAATAAAGCAGTTTTCACCTTTATCACCACAAAGTGCACTTTCCAAAGAGATTCCCAAGAAGAATAGCCTGAAGTGAGACCCCTATGAACCAGACAGCGATGATGTGGAGATGTTTCTGCTCATAGAGAGTCCAGATTTTCAGCATCTTGGCAGTGCTTGAAGACATCACTGAGGCTCCAGCCTCATTAAACTCTACAACCATGTAATGAAAGGCTGCTCTCCTGGGAAATCCATCCCTGACCTTGCATTGAGCAGGTTGGCTCCCAGCCCAGGGTGTGAGTGGGCAGCACTGATGGGATGGGGGCTCATGCCATGGGGGGTGACATTACCAAACTAGAAAGTTATTAGCACAAGCTGAACCCTAATGAATAAAATAACAGAATAAAATAACCTGGGGTGAGATCACCCAGGTGACTCTGGGCCATGTCCACACCTGTGCTGTGCCTGCTCCTGCCCACCCCAGACTGCACAGTTATTTCTGTGTCCCTGCATGCAGCTGTGTGCAGGAGAGTCTCTTGAAGCCAACAGGATTCACCGTGGGGCACATAACACAGAATTATGAGAGTTGTTTGCCTGAGTATTATCTAATCTTGGAGCTAAACTGAGGTCTGTGCTGATGTGGGCACATTTTCTACACGAGTAATCTGCAAAGAAGATGCTCTACATAAATGCCACCTGATTTTGCTGGGATTTAATTACCTTTATTTATTGCACCGTTGTACCTGTTTATTATTTTCCGTTTCTCCTCTGGCATTTTACCTGCGGTGTTTTATCCTGCATCAGGACATCTGGGTGAGGGCAGCACAGCCCCTCCACGTCACTCTCTGCTTGGGTGTGAAAGCAGGAGAGGGAATACAGGGGAAATAGATGCCAAAATAACTGCACGCTCCAAAAATAGTGCCACAGCTCCTCACAGTGCTGGCAGGGAGGACTCTGGGGGCAGCCACCAGCCCTGCCCTGCCCAGCAGAGCCCCCTCACTGGGTCAGTGCCAGCGTGGGCTCCCTCTCACTGCCAGTGCATGTCCGTGGTGCCAGGGCTGTGATGCCTTAGGATTTTGGCTTTGATATTTTTCAGGTCCTGTACTGTGTTAGTGTGTAACTCTGAACTTCATTTGGAGTGTTAGTAGCAGCTCTATCTTGTGGTTTTGACAGCCTGAGGATTTTAGCTTTTATATTTTTTCAAATCCTGTACTGCATTAGTGCACAGCTCTAAACTCCATATAAAGTGTTAGTTACTGTCTTCACATTCTGGTCAAACAAAGCAATCCTTCCAGGCCTGAGATCCAAGGGCACCCTCTGCCTCAGACCCTGAAAAGTATAAACAAAAGTGAATTGGGGGGGAGCAAAACTGGGGGTAAATTACTTTATTACCTGAAGCTGTAACTGAAGAATTAACCCCTATATGCAAATTTATTTCAGTCTGAAAAACTCATGACCATTGTCCATCTTGGGTGTAACCTCTGGGAAGCTCTGACTGCCCAGGGTGAATCTACTGAAAGCCTTTAATAAATCCCCACTTTATTATCTTAATCTTGTCTGCTCCCTGTCCCAGGGAGCCACTCCAAGGCATCAGCTGTGGCAGCAGCATCTGCCCCCAGCCCTGCCTGGGGCTGACCTGGCCTCCCCCAGGGTGCCCCCACCCTGCTCCATCTCCAGTGGCACAGTGCAATGATGGGAGGCTCTAAGGAGCTGTCCAGGGTGTCCCACCGCAGCCCCAGGCTGGGCCAGCCAGGAATTCTGCCCTCAGGAGATTGGGGGACCCATCCAGCCACCCCTTTTACAGCAGGAGAGATTCTCCCCCTGGGTTCTCCCCCCTGGGCTGCAGAGGTGCCATCAGCAGTTTATCAGACATTATTATTAACCAATTAACCCCCCACATCAGGCTCCAGCTTCAGGCAGGCTTTACCACCTGGCAGTGAATCTCTGCTGGGCAGAGGAGCTCAGCCCTTTCCCTGCAGGATAATCAGCCTGGTGAGACACCGAGGTTTAACACACAGCTGGAGACAGTTTGGGCACAAATGCCTCAGTTTGGTGCCCTCCTCTGCAGGGCTGGTATCAATCCTCCTTCAAATCAAAGCCCCTCTCACACATGCTCCAGTGAAGTGGAATTTCGTGCAGAATAAGGTGTTATTAACCCGTGTCTGCACTTCCCAGTGAGGAAGGAGCCCTGTCGCTGAAACCATTCCTCACCAGTGAAACCTGTTAAACAGCGATTAGCACAGGGAAATGCAAACCTGTGACCTTTCCAGCTCTCAGCTTTTAAGACCTATTTTTTTATTTCTCTTCACAGAATTCCAAAACCCCTGAGTTTTACAGCTCTTCTCACGGGGTCATCATTTTTCCACTTCTCTGTTTCTGTTTGTTTCTCCTCTCCCTCTTGCTCAGAGCTCCTGTGGGACCCTGAGAGCTGGAGTGGGGAGAGAACAGGGAGAACAGACACCCAGGGATGTGTGTCCTTGGAAGAGGTCACATCCTCACCTTCCCCAGGGAGCTTTTTGATATTCCTGGCAGTGCTGTGGCTCCCACCAGGGGAGCAGAACAAGTAGATGTGCCAAAACAAGCAGCCAAAATGGCAAAAAATCACATCCCAATGTGATGGGAATGGCCAAGCACCCGTGTCTGTCTGTGACAGAACTACCCAAGCACCCAGCACGACCACAGGCTGCTTCACAGGGGTTTGGCTGGTTTGAACTGGCCTAAACTTGTGCTTTTCACACTATAAATTCCCAGCAGACCTGGCAGAGAGAGGGAAGTGGTGTCAGCTCAGGTACCAGAGCTTTTTCTTGGGGATAAGCTCTTACATCAGCGCAGAGAGCTAACAGCTGTAATTATTAGCTTTAAAAAATTTTCTCCAACTTTGAAATGAAAAGAAAGTTTCAGCATAAAGCAGAAATCTCTGTTATAGGTATTGACACAGCCCTCACCCGCGTGCGTTGTCATAAACAAGGATATGATAATTAGATATTTTTAACAGACAAAATTATTTTATTTGCTTCCCTGCCAGTTTCCATGAGCCCATCAGTCATCCCCTTCATAGACAAGATTTCTTATGTTCCCTGACAGGATAAATTATATGGTTCTCATCCAGCAAATCAGCTTTACTGTGCAACATTATCTCTGGCAAAGAGATGGCTGAGAAAATCATAAATTCTGTCCAGGTTTATTAGATCTGTCTTTTATTCACATATTTATTTTATCCTGAGCTGAGGTGCATTTTTTCCATAATTATTAATGACATTCATAGAGGAGAGGGTGTAGCTTTTGGTAAGCCAAAGGCAGGGCAGTGATGCTCAGGTGATGATGGACTTTGATCAGAGGGTACAGTGAGGTCTGGGAGATGGTTGAGACCTTCCAGAATCAGAGTTAAGTGTTTTAGAAAATCTAAATTATTGGAACGACTTATTAATTACAGGCTTTCACATTTCCCCTGGTGAGCTCCCTGACAGAACTCCAAAAATGACCAGTGGGGCAGGAGGGGGATTTCTCCCTGCAGGCTCTTGGTTATCAGAGGAACTGGAGAATCCCAGCACTGATCACCTCAAACTACCAAATGAAATGAAGGTGTGATGGGATGGGGCACTGCAGAACTGTAAATGTCACTGCGAGCCAAGGACCTGCTGTAAGGTGAAGAGCTTGAAAACAAAATGGAGAAGGAAATCAGGAACATGGTTGGCATTTAGAGATGATGATGATGCTCATCACCAGCCCAGCCCTGTGGGAACTGGGCTCTCCTGCCACCCCTGGCCATCACCTCCCACCAAACACCTGCTCTGAGAAAGGAAAAAGTGCTTTGCAGGTGTGGAAAGGTCCTCACAAGAAGCAGAAGCCACTGCTGAATTTATTGACTGTGTGAGCAGCTGGGTGCCAGGGGCTGAGGCATTTCTCACATCATTTGTGTATAATATGGTCGGTGTAATTCCACATCCTTTTATTCTCCAGGGCTCGTCAGGAGCACTGAGAAATGAGGCTGGAAATGTGGGCAGGGGTGAGTGAGGCTGAGTTATTGTGGATGTTATTGATTGAAGAGTGGGAGCAATAGCATTAGAGCCTGGATCTCATTCTATTCTTGTAGTGAGAGGAAACAACATTTTCTTAAACTGTAAGTCGATAAATAATTGTTTGTGACTTTTTTTTTTACCTTTTCTGATGATGGTTTTATGTAGCTTTGAGGCATTTTGGGAAGGAGCACAGCTTTCTTGGCCTGTGGAGCAGTGAAATCCATCACATTATCTGGCTGGTTAATGTGAAAAGGGGGAGCCTGGGTGCCTTAAAAGAAAAGAAAATCTCTAACCAGCCACAGAGGACAGGAGTGAAGGGAACCACAGGCAACCCATGATCTGTTAATTCTGGTGTCCTCACCCAGTTTCTGCCAAGTCTCTGTGTTGAGCTGTACTCTCCACCCTCAGAAACACCTGAAGAGCATCCAAACCAGTATTTAAAAGATCAGCAATTTGTAAGGTGTAGTTTATCCAGCAGATTAAAGTTTTCCTCCGCAGAGATTTCTATGAAGGAACGGGTAATTTACTCCTTTGTTCAGTCACATTAAGCTGATGAGTAAAGAGCAGGAGCAGACTGCAGGGTTTTCATTTTATTCAGCATTTGCCATTCTGGGCTGGGTTCTGGGACTGGCAGGGGCTGTTTCTTTGCCATGGCTGCTCTCCTGACACTTTTAAGGAAGCCCTGCTTCTTCCAGTACAAGGGAGTTTAATCTTGTAATTAATTTAAACTTTCACTCTGAGCCAAAAAAAAAAAAAAAAAAAAATAAATAAATAAATAATTTGCTTTTCAAGAACATAACTCAGAAAAGACCCAAATTCCCTTATTTCATCAGCTCCCCCCCAAAGCGAGCAGCGGAACCGTTTATGGCGATTAAATTAATCACCGAGCAGAAATTTGCGTGTAATCGGCTGCCACCAGAGCAGCCACTAATGATTTTAAAGCATTTTACTCTCAGGGTCAGCGATTCCTCACCCTTTCAGGCTGGGATGAAGGGGCTGTCAGGCTCCTTGCAGCGAAATCTCCCTGGTTAAAGGGAGGGGGTTGAAGGGTGTCGGGGTTGGAACAGGTTGGAGCTGTTTGCAGAGAGGAGATGGGGGTGTGTGGGATGAAGGGGTGAAGGGCACGGAGGGGTTGTCAGGAAGATTAATCCATTAACAGCAGAGGTTTGTGTCTGAAAAGGAGACAGAGGAATCCTGGAAGTTTATTCAGATAAAGGGAGAGGTCTTGGGGCATTCCCCGTGGGGTCTTTCAAAGTTTTGGAGAGCACAGCCTCCTATTTATCCTAATTTCCTGGTCTCATTTCCCTCTCTCTTTCCCCACTGGCTGAGGTACTTGACAGGTACAGACTTCACAAATCACCTAATACAAATCCCCTTCTAATGTATAACAACCCCCTTTTTCTTTCCCTTGTGTCAGTCAGTGGAATTCCTATGGGATTTATGGTTCTTCCCATTGCTTCTTTCATCTCTCAGTACCTAATTTTATTTATCAGCAAACCTACAGTTTGTTTGTAAAGACATTCTCATTCCATTTATCAATCAGTGGAATCCTTCCCATTGTTTCTTTTATCTCTCAGTGCCAGTTTTATCTAGTAGCAGACCCAGAGTTGGTTTGTAAAGACAAATCCTTCATCCCTTTCAGGGTGAAGGGCACAGAGGGATGAAGGGCACAGTAGGGTGACGGGTACAGAAGGGTGAAGGCAGAGGGGTGAAGGGCACAGGGATGTGAAGGGCACAGAGAGGTGAAGGACACAGTGGGGTGAAGGCACAGTGGGATGAAGGGCATAGAGAGGTGAAGGACACAGTGGCGTGAAGGGCATTTAGGGGTGAAGGGCACAGTAGGGTCAAGGGCACAGAGAGGTGAAGGGCACAATGGGGTCAAGGGCACAGTGGGGTGAAGGGCATTTAGGGATGAAGGGCACAATGGGATGAAGGGCACAGAGAGGTGAAGGACACAGTGGGGTGAAGGCACAGTGGGATGAAGGGCATAGAGAGGTGAAGGACACAGTGGCGTGAAGGGCATTTAGGGGTGAAGGGCACAGTAGGGTCAAGGGCACAGAGAGGTGAAGGGCACAATGGGGTCAAGGGCACAGTGGGGTGAAGGGCATTTAGGGATGAAGGGCACAATGGGATGAAGGGCACAGAGAGGTGAAGGGCATTGGAGGGGTGAAGGGCACAGAGGGATGAAGGGCACAGTGGGGTCAAGGGCATTAGGGTGAAGGGCACAGCGGGGGGAAGGGCACAGAGGGGGGCAGGGAGCAGGGANAGGGCACAGAGGGGTGAAGGGCACAGAGGGATGAAGGGCACAGAGAGGTCAAAGCCATTTGGAGATGAAGGCATTTGGGGGTGAAGGGCACAGAGGGATCAAGGGCACAGTGGGGTCAAGGGCATCAGAGGGGCGAAGGTCACAGAGGGCTGAGGGGCACATTGGGGTGCCTGGCTGTGCTGAGGGGCGCAAGGAAGGCAGGATGGGGCACGCAGGGCTGAGGCAGCAGTTGTTTAGCAGCTCCCCACAGCGCTGGTGGGATGGATCCCCCAGGCAGTTCTCCCCCTGCGTTACAGCAGGTGCTGTTAACACGAACCACACAGAGAGACCTGCCATCTGCTCTCAAGGAATAATGTTCTCTTGCTCCTTCTAAGTGGCATTGTGGGAGATGAAACCGTTCCTCAGGAACAGGCACAAGATTTGAGCCGACATTCCCCGAGAAAATGAATTCTGTTGCTAATTTCCCAGAGCGCGGGTTGAGCTGAGCGCTCAGTGAATGATCCTGAAGCACCGCCCGGGTGTTCATTAAGCTCCAGCTTCAGCTGCTTTGTTCTTGTCGTGTTCTGACTGCAGAAAACTTCAGCCTTGGAGACCCAGCACCCAGAGGGACTTATTTGACCAGAGTGGTTATCTGGGAACACACGGACCTGCAGATTCGTTTGCTTTTGTGGGCACTTTATGTTGTCTGGTCGTTTACCAAGACCACGGATATTTTTCAAAGAAACCACAAACTTTTTGAGGCAGAGGAGGCAGATTTGGCTCTGCTTGGGTTTCCCCTTTGAGAGGAATGACAGATTTGTCTTTACAAACAAGCACTGGGTCTGTTGGTAGATAAAACAAGCACTGAGAGAGAAAAGAAACAATGGGAAGGATTCCACTCATTGATGGATGCAAAAGGAGATATTTGCCTTCACAAACAAACTGTAGGTTTGCTGAGAAATTAAATTGGATATTGAAAGATGAAAAAAGCAATGGGGAAAACCCATAAATTCCATAAGAATTAAAAATTAAAGAGGGGTTATACATTACAGGGGAATTTTAGGTATTAGGCATTCTGGGAAGTCTGTACCTCTCAAGTACCTCAGCCAATGGGGAAAAAGAGAGGGAAATGTGGCCGGGATAAATAGGAGGCTGCATCCTCCACAACTTCAGAGACTCCAGGGGAAATGCCCCATGGCCTCTCTCTTTATTCCAATAAAGTTCCAGGACTCCTCTGTCTCCTTTTTGAACATAAACCTCTGGCGTTTGTGGATTAATTTTCCTGACAACACCTTGGACCTGCCGAGCTCCAATGCCTCAGCAGAGCTGAGTGCACAGGGAGGTGATGGAGAGGTGATCATCTCACAGCCAGCCTGTGAGCCACAGGAATAATATCATCGAGTCTCTCGTTATCCACTTGCGTGATTGACAAGAAAAATATTTATTTTAAAGCAAGTAACCAATCATTAAACCTCTGGATACCAATAGCGAGGAATTAACTCGGCATTAATGGGGAATGCAGTGTGCTATTATTGTGGGTAGAGAAGTAAGAAGTAAGTCACTAAAATAAAGGATGAGAGATGGATGTGGAGGCTGTACTGAAAGGGAGCAGCTGGATATTGATGAGACAGGGAAATCCGTCAGAGCAGTGGAGAGAAATTCAGCGCCAAGGTGTTTCCCAGAGCCCCAAAATCGAGAGTTTGGTGATTTCAGACATATTACTGTATAGGTTCTTGTGATAAATGTGGCATTGGGTAAAAATTTGTGATAAAAGAATATAGCAATATATGTTAGATTAGTGTTAATATAAAACGTGAAAAGGTACGGTCTGTAGAAATTTTCCTCCAAAGCAGGCTTCTGCCATGCCCCAGTCCTGGGACAAAGAACAGGACAGGAGCCATCAGAAGGAACAAAGACACTGGCCAACCCAGACAAGAATCGGCATCATACCCAGACAGAGAAATTCCTCCCCGAACGAAAAGAGAATTCTCCGCCGAGGAATACACATTGAAATAACCACGGGCTGGCGGGCTCCATCCGCATGTGAAAAGAACCTTCCCGGAATACAATTTGCAAAGTTCGACAAATCCAGGAAGGCCATCCGAAAATTATTTGGACTATTTGCTGGACTATCCCGGGCACCTGTTTCGCCTCGGGACACGAAAACCCCTATAAAACCCCGAGCTGCGATCTGCTCCGTGTGGATTTGGGAAAACTGTACCTTAGAGTACAGTCCCCTCATCCACCCAGCGCTGCGCTGCAAATCCTATTTGTGCTTTTCTCTCTTTATCGGTGATTGGGATTGTTTTATTAATAAATTGTTTCTTTGTTAATCTGATTTTTGCTGTTGCATTTATAACAGTTCTCTTTGTCCCGGCTGAGCCCATAGCACAAGTGAAAACTGGCCAGAGGAGAAATTTCTTCCGGACTGGGTATTTGCACCCTGGAAAGTGCCCGCAGCGCGAGAGCAGCTCGCTGCTTTGTCAGGCAAATAATCCTTTATTTCCATCCTAATGCAATGCTCACCTCGATCCCTCCCCGGAGCCGCCGCATCATCATGTTCCCTCATTGTGCCGGAGCACAATCACCCTTCAAAGGGCTCGGATGAAGCCGAGGGGAGCCAGATGGGGGCTGTTTTTCTCCCGAACAATAGGCGTTGTTAAGGCTTTTGTGCTCAGCTCCCCCCGAACACAGAGCTGGTAATCTTCACCAAAGGAAAGGGGGAAATCCATAAAGGCCGTTCCAGCCCCGCAGATTGCTCCGTTCCCTGAGGGGTGTGGAGTAAATGCTGTCCCCCGGTGATAGACGGGGCACAGAGCGGGGGTCCCGCGGCCAGAGGGGGATGTGCGGGGCGGGGGATGCTCAGGGAGGGGATGCTCAGGGACAGGGGATGCTCAGGGATAGGATGTTCAAGGACAGGGATGATCAGGGAGGGGATGATCAGGGAGGGGATGCTCAGGGATGGGATGCTCAAGGAGGGGATGCTCAGGGACAG
>VWZU01002423.1:74849-85709 GCA_013397095.1 Sterrhoptilus dennistouni
TGGGATGGGATGGGATGGGATGTCTCAAAAACCACACCAGGAACAGCTCCTGGCAGAAACATCCCAGCCAGTGCCTCCAGCTCTGCACAGGAATGAATTTCCATGTGGGATCCCAGCTAGAGCTACTCCCACCTCCTCCCTTGGAGGCTGAGGAACAGGCAGCCATGGCTTACATTTCTTTGCTGCATTTCTTAGCAAAAAGGGGTTGCATCCAGCTGGGCTGGCTGGCAGGTACAAGTGGGGAGGAGGTTTGAGGTGCTTTGTTCTTCAGGTGGTCACGACACGGGCAGAAACTTCTCTAGGCAGCAGAATGGCTGAGCAGGGTGGCCTGGTGGCCATTGTGCAGCTCAAAGCCAAACTTGAGAGTGAGGTGCCTGACTTAGGCGGGAGGGAGGGGAAGCAGACGGTGCCTGTGTGCCCACAACTGCTGGGAGAGCTCCGGCTATCAAAGGAACGAGGTCAGATGAGAGAGAAATCTTTTGTACCTGAAAACCTCTGCTATCAGATCCCCAGCGCTGGAGCTGACTCATACGTGAGCGGTGCTGCTGTCTGTAGGTGTGAGGCAGACGCAGAGTTATGTTTGATACATTATTCCTATTTGCAAAGGTTCAATAAAAAATGTGTGGGTTGTTGCAAATTATTTCTCCCATCCTTCTTGCAATGAAGTTAACAGCTGAGTGCATTCAAATGCATCAGTTGTATAAATTCGTAGGGCATTTTCATGTTTCAATCTAGTTATGTATTTCTAGTTGACCAAACATGTTCAAATTACCATTAACTGCAATCCTATCACTTGGTTCACTGAGCAGAAAGGCAATATCTGTGTTTTAACCCTTGCAGAGCTGAGGCTGGAGATTGAGAGGAAAGAGAGGGAGGAGGAAGGGGGGTACAGAGCTCTGATCTCCCTCCCAGCACAGTGAATTCATGTTTTGAGACCTGCCCAACTCATCAGGGCTGCTCACCTTGTCCTGTGCCATGAGCTCATCCCTTCCTTGGCTCCCACTTCAGTGGAGCCATTCCCCATCCCTGGTGTGGCAGGGGAGGTCCCTGGGCATCCTCTGATGCCTTAAGTTTGAGCTTTCATGTTTTTTTCAGGTTCTGTGCTGCCTAGGGGTGGAGTTCTGAGCTCACAGTCAGTGTTAGTCAGCTCTTCACAGAGCAGGGAGACAAAACAAATCCCTTTCCTGATGAAGACCAAGCACAACAAGTATAAGTTTTCAGGCCCAAAAGCACAAACAAGGGTGGCTGAAGAGAGAAAACAAGAAGGATGAGACCTCACAATCTGAAGCTGTAATTGGACAATTAAACCCCAATATGCAAATGGACCAAAACTTATCAAAGTGTGAGATCTCGTGATCTTGTGTCCATTTTGTGACCATTTTGGGTCCACCTTGGGTGTAGCCCTGGCCAGGCTCTTGTCCTGCCCAAGGTGTGTCCTTAAAGGCCTTTTAATAAATCTCTACTTTATCTTCCAGCACTGTCCAGTCTCTGTTCCAGCTCAGCCTTCCCAAGGCATCACTGCAACTCACTTCAGTGGAGCCATCCCCCATCCCTGGTGAGACAGGGGAGGTCCCTGGGCATCCTGAACCTCACAGGCTGCACCCCTGCCCCACCACCCATGGGACTCCCAGTCCTGGTGATGCCTTGGGGTATCACACTTTTATAAGTTTGCAGATTGGGGTTTAATATTCCAATTACAGTTTCAGGTAATAAAGCCATTTACCCCAAGTTTGCTGCCCCCAACTCACTTTAGTTTCCATCTCTCAGGCCTGAGGCAGTGAGGGGTCCTTAATCCCCAGGCCTGGAGAGGAATTGTTGTGTCTGCCCAAAATGGGGAAGCAGCAGCTCGCACTGTGTGTGGAGTTTAGAGTTCTACACTAAGGAATTCCAGGATTACAAATATATGAAGAATATAAAAGCTGAAATCCCAAAGCATCAGGTTCAGTGCCGTGTCCAGCTCCAGTGGTGAGGGGACACATCTCCCAGTATTCCCTCGGCTGTGGCTGCTGCCTGGATCCCTGCCTGGCTGCTGAAGGGCTGTAAGGGCTTTTATGACTGCCCTCATTTCCTATCGTCCTTCCCAGGGGTCTCACTGCACTGCTGGGTGCTCTGTGAATTATTTAATGTCCCACTTAGGTTTTTAAAGCTGCTGCATCCTGCACGAGCTGTGCTTAAATGAGGCTCTCCCATGAATAAATGCCTCTGCAGAGCCAGGGGTGACCATCAGGCTGGTTTAACCCTCCCCTCTGCTATCCTGAGGTGTTGTCCTTGTCCTCCAGCACCAAATATTTAACCTGCCTGTTCCCCCATGTCAGCAGAGCCTGTCAGGCTCCTCACTGAGAATGTCCCTCACTGGGGTGACCCTGTGGCAGTACCACTCAGGCAGGGACTAAATTTGGGGACAGATTTTGGTGCAAAAGTCTGATGTTGCCTCCCCCAGTGCTGCAGCAGCCCCAGCCTGACCCTTGAACACGTTTCCCAGGGCTGGAATCCAAGTGTTTGCACGGCTGGAGCACCTGTGGTGATGTGCAGGGCAGCCTGTGACACAGAATGGACTTTCCTGGCTCTTTCTAAGCCCCACGAGGGAAAAGAAAAGAAAGATAAATGGATGGAAATGAATGTTAAAATCTCAGCATGTAGCACACTGGAGATCTGTCTGAATACTGCTGCAAGGAAAATGAGACATGGTCTGAAGTCAGCATGAATGACACTGGAATTACCTTAAAAATTCACCATATTTTAATGGCTGTGATGCAGGAGAAGTGTTTTTTCACCTGCAGCTTGGCACTGCTGCCCTGCTCTGCAGGAGCAGCTCAGCTCTGTCGCTGGTAGTCCGTGGGGCATCAATCATTCCAGCAAGCAATTTCTGGGCAAATTATTAGTCAAAATTCTCTTTTCATTGATAATGCCATTTGATGCCAAGCAGAAATGGTCTGCTCCAGCTCAGCCAGGGGTCTCTCAATGCAAAACAAAGCCCATTCTTGCAGCATGGGCACGAGGGATGTGCAGAGTCTGCGGTCTGGCTCTGGCAGAAGAGATGGGAGGGAGCCAGGCTGGGGATGGGAGATCCCTGGGTTGCTGAGGGAAATGCTGGGAGATCTGTGGATGGGGATGTTGATGACACTGAAGATGATAGCAGAGGTGAGGCAAGGCAGAGCAGACCCACTGATGTGTTCCTGAATCCCAAAAAAGTCTTGGGCTCTGGGAAATATCATCAGCCAGGAGCAGGCGGCAGTAACCGATAACAGCCCTGACTACTGCAGGTGTCAGCTCAGGACTTGAAAAGCTGGAGCAATAAAAAAATAGATAAAGGAACCATTCCAGGCTGCTGCAAGCCCCCTAAATTGCACTCCTGACTTTTAACACCCATCTGCCTGGTGCTAAAAAATCAATTTGGTGCAGGTGGTGACAGGACGTGAGTCTGGAGGAGCTGCTCGTGGCTCAGCCCTGCCAGGACACCACGGGCTGGGAGGGCAGGGCTCTGCCAGCTCTGGGGGCACAGCAGGGCTGCCAAGGGGGCAGGTCAGAGCTGCCAAGCTGCTGGAGCCAGGCCAGCCCCACAGCTCGTTCCAGCTACTTTGGAGGAGCAGGAGCAGGCTGATGAGCTCTGGAGCAAAACTCACTGTTTTGATGTTAGATTTAACCTAGGGTCAGCTGGAAGCTTTCCTGCACCTGGCTGAGGCTCTGCAGCATGAAAGATGCTCATCAGAAAGTACTTCACCTTGATGATATTCTCTTGTCTCTTTTCTGGCAACCAGCTAAGACACACCATTAAGGTTATTTTGAGAAGTCAGTTTAGCACAGGCTTTTCTCTCACTTGCTGCATCCCTCCCACGAGACGCTGCCTGCCTCGCAGGGACCAGGCTCAGACTCTTCATGTATTAGTCATTACCCAGGAAAGAAGCCATAAATCTAATGAACATGCCAATGTTTCCTCAAGGTACCAGTAGGTACTTTCAGAAAAATTAATTCTCCGTAAAAATCAGATCAAATAAATAACGTTCGCCTGGGATGTCTGATGCAATTCATCATTTCAGAGCTTAAGAATGGGGAGGATCACTGGATCATGTCTGTCGCCTTGTTTGTAATGTGGGCCATTGCTGGAATTCTGGAAACTGAGAATTTGGGGGTTTAGTATATAGTAGTACATGTGAGTCAAGATGGAAGACTTGGTGCATTGTCTGGGTCCCTCTTCACCTTCTTCTTCCTTCTTCTTCATGGGTTTGGGTGGTTTTCTCTAAATGGGTGAGAAAGGTCCACGTTGTGGGACTTGGGTGGTCATTATTGGGTCAAAAGTATAAATAATATAGGTGTCACCTCGTTATTGGGTGATTATCACGTAAATAGCCCTGGAAAGAGTTAAAGGCTCTCCATTTTACCTCATTTCTCTAAGTTGCTAGTTAGAGCTCACAGCTCGTGAGTCTGTAAATAAATAAGAAATAATAAGCACCCAAGTCCAAACTTAAAACCTACATTTCCTGTGTATTAACCCCAACCTTGGCAAGGAAAAACAGGAATCGAGAACCTCAACAAGTCATCACAGCACAGTGTGTCTGTGAGGATGTGGCCCTTGTCTGGCTGGCTAAAGCCAGTTGGGGTTGGGTTGGGCTCTGGGATGGATTGGGTTGGACTGGGCTCCTCTCCCAGCCATGGTGAGCACACCCCTTCCCTGGCAGGACATTCATCTGCTGTATCCATCTCTTTTCTGCCTGATGTGAACATTCCCTCTAATCCTCCTTCCATCTGTCCACTTGTTTTGCAGGTGCAGCCCAGGAGCCGCTGGGCTTGTTGGCAGGTGAGTGTTAAATCCAGAGAACAGGTGGAAAAGAGCCACTGAGTGGTGGGTGCTCGTAGTGGTCACTGCTCCAGAGTCTCACCTTTGGAGAAAGGGGAAAAAGGCCTCACAGCTTTTTGCCTTAATTAGTGTCTAGCCTCCATGCAGCTTGACATCTCCATTTAATTTTGTTTGCAATATACATGCAGAGGAGAATGATAATGTAATACTGTAATGATCGTTCCTGAGACAGTCACTTATTCAAAATATTACTCCTGTTTAATCAGTGCAGCCAAGTGATTTATTGACTTGCATAACCAATCTTGCCTGGCGTCTCGCTGTAATTAAAACAACGACGTTCCCTGAGTCCATCACACGCAGTAAATTGTAAAGTGCCGTGTCAGGGGGGACATTAATGCTGAGGATTCACACGGGTGACAGGCAGGTCCCTCTGTAGCAGTGTGATTTTAGATGGAGGAGCTGCCACCTCTTTCCCAATAAACATCAAGTGGCTTGGGGAGGATTTGGGCAAAGCAGTCAGGTCCACACATCACACATGCCATGGGTAGCTCAGCAAAGAGAGGCAAGAATGATTCTGGGGTCTCAGTATAGAATGGATATTGAGAGCTGTGTCCAGCTCTGGCCCTTCAGTTTAGGGAGGACATTGAGACACTTGAGCACATCCAGAGGAGGGAATGAGGCTGGTGAGGGGCTGGGAACACAAACCCTGTGAGGAACAGCTGAGGGAGCTGGGGTTGTTTATCCTGGAGAAAAAGAGACTCAGGGGTGACCTCATCACTCTCTACAACCCCCTGAAAGGTGCCTGTGCTCAGCTGGGGTTGGTCTCTTTCTCCAGGCAGCACTGACAGAACCAGAGGACACAGCCTTAAGCTGCACCAAGGGAAATACAGGTCGGATATTAGGAAACAGTTTTTTACAGAAAGAGTGATAAAGTACTGGAATGGTCTGCCCAGGGAGGTGGTGGAGTCACCATCCCTGGTGTTTAAAAAAAGACTGGATGTGGCACTCGGTGCCAGGGTTTAGTTGAGGTGTTGGGGCTGAGTTGGACTTGATGATCTTAAAGGTCTCTTCCAACCTACACATTCTGTGATTTTGTGAAGAAGGGCCTTTTGTATGATGTGTTCCAGCAAAAGTTTATTCCAGCATGCCAGAGGGAGTCAGGTACGAAAGACCCAGACCATGTTGTGCTCAAGGATTAAATCTGGGCTCAGGAGCCAATGGTCTGAGGGCACAGGGGTGGTACAAAGGCAGGGCAAAGGGCAGAAACCTATAGAGAGGATAAGGGATGAACAATTGGGGTGGGCAGGGTCAACTGGCCAATGGGGGAAGCAACCTAAGGTAGATTGGGAGAGCATCATGGGGAAGTTTTCTCTTTCAGCCTAGGCAGGGAAAACTCTATGGCAGATCTTTCCAGGGCAAAGCCTGGAGGTTTCCCTGGGCAGTTTTAGGGTTCACAATCCTCTTCCCTCTGCCGAGGATGGGAGGTCAGGCAGGAGCTCAGGGGCTGTGGAGTCCTGGGAGGTGACAGGACAAACTGGATACTTTGGTCATGTCCAGCTGAGCCAGAGAAGAAGCATTTAGGGCTTTTGCCAGGAGTGCTCTGGAGGAGTAAATCTTTGTTTTTATCAGATATCAAGAGATAATTGCATCCCTTCTTGATTTATGGAGGGAGGTGAATGTGAGGAGAAACTCAGTGATTTAATCTGGACCAGAGGAGACCCCAAAGCTGGGGCAGGAACTGAGAACTCTGAGTGAGCTGTTTGCTTCTTTCCAGGCCTTGGCAGCAGTCAGTGAATTTGCAGCCTTGGAGGCAGAAGGCGATGGTGACACAAGGGTTTGAAATGCCATGAGGAATTCTGGTGCTCCTGGCTGTGAAGAAGGGGAAGGTCATGCTCTGTCTCCCCTTCCCCTGCCTGAGCTCTCCCAATGCCCCAAGGCATCAGATCATCCTGACCACTGATAACTTCACTTTTATTACTGGAGAGTTTGTGAAAATCAGTTTCTTTTTATCTCGAGTCAAATTCCAACAACCCAAACTCAGATATTCTTAAAAAAAAAAAATAGTGGAAGATGTCAGCTTGTCATTGAGAAAAGAACAACTGTCAAAACCCAAAGATTTTCTGCCAAAACCCACTGAAAAATGTTGGCTGAAAACTGCAGAGCATGAGAAGCCAGTCCAAAAGAGTCAGTTTGGGTTTTGTCAGCCTTTTTTTTTGACAAAAATCCTAAATATTTTGCAGAAAGGGGCAGCTTCCAGGAATTCCTGTTTTCAGCAGCTCCATCTCCTGTAGGTTCTCACCCAGAATTCCCCAATGGGAGCCACGTTGGTGCCCCCAGCTTGACCCACAGGGGGAGAAAATCGTGGTTTCAATGGAGCTCAGTGGCTCCTCACTGCCCCAAAACCCTCCCCAGGAAGGGACAGCTCAGGTGGGGAATTGGAGAAGAGAAAATGCCTTCAGTCCCGCTTCTATTCCTGGTTTTTTATTGGTATGAGCCTGCCCTGCTTGGGAAGGATGCTCAGAGCTGTGCCCACCATCAGCCACACCAGCCCCTCACTCCTGCCAAGGGAGGAGAGGTCTGGGGGAGGCAAAGGAATTCCTGCTGTGGAAATGGAAAGCTGAGAGCAGCTGCCTGCAGTGAAACCATTAGCCCGAGGCAGTCAGCTCAGAGAGGGCTGGGGGCAGGCAGGGAAAGGACACGGGGTGCTGCAGGGCAGAGAAAACCATCTGGATGACACTTGACTCTCACCCGAGGCTCTCAGCCGTGTGCTGGAGTGCTGGGATGTCATTAAAATCCCAGCAAAGGGCTTGGGGCTCTCACCTGCCTCGGCTGCTTCGCGCTGGGCTTGTCGAGCTGTGTCAGCCTGCGTGGAGGGATTCTGCATTTCCAGCACAGAGCGGCCCCAAGTGATGGCACTGCCACCATGGAGGGGTCTGGGGGTCACATTGTCCCCACTGAGGGGTCTGGGGGTCACATTGTCCACATGGAGGGGTCTGGGGTCACATTGTCCCCATGGAGGGGTCTGGGGGTCACATTGTCCCCATAGAAGGACATGGGTGTCATATTGTCCCCATGGAGGTGTGTGGGTGTCACGTTGTCCCCATGGGGGGCTCTGGGGGTCACATTGTCCCTACAGAGTGTGTGGGTGTCACACAGCCCCACAGAGGGGTGTGGGGGTGACATTGTCCCCACGGAGGGATCTGGGGGTCATACAGCCCCCATAGAGGGTGTGGGTGTCACATTGTCACCATGGAGGGCTCTGGGGGTCACGTTGTCCTCACTGAGGTGTCTGGGGGTCACATTGTCCCCATGGAGGGGTGCAGGTGTCACATTGTCCCTATGGAGGGGTCTGGGTGTCACAATGTCCCCATGGAGGGGTCTGGGGGTCACACAGCCCCCACAGAGGGGTGCAGGTGTCACAGAGCCCCCACAGAAGTGGGTGAGTGTCACACAGTCCCCATGGATGGATATGGGTGTCACACAGCCCCCATGGAGGGGTCTGAGTGTCACATTATCCCCATAGAAGGGTGTGGGTGTCACACAGCCCCCATGAAGAGGTGTGGGTGTCACACATACCCCACAGAAGGATATGGATGTCACACAGCCCAGATGGTGCTGCAGCCCCTGGCAGGATCTGTCACCTGCTGCAGGTGTCCCTGGGGCTGCAGGGACAGGACCTGGTCCCCACCAGGGAATTAAGGAGCCCCCCCAGGGCAGGTTTTTAGTGCCCAAACCCCTCTGTAGGTTGGGGTGACTCCCAGAGTTGCTGTCACTTCCTCTCTGCTCCTTCCAGCATTCCTGTCTCTTCTCTCCTGAGCCCCTGAGTACCTGGTGCTCACAGAGCATTTTCCCTTTCAGGCTGATATTTTCCTTCACAGCTTCCTCATCTCACACATACAATCCTGAGTGTTTGCTTTTTCCCTCGGGTTTCCCTCAGGTCCTCTTCAGGATAAGGGAAGGGAATGAAAAATTCGAGGTCTTTGGCCACCCGCTCCAAATAATGTTGCAGGAAATCCTTTCTCTCGTAGGAATGGGATCAGAAGCAAAGCAGTGGCTGCTCACCCGGAGGCTGACTCAGCCTGAGCACAGCAGAGCCAGCTCTGGCTCAGGGCAGGAGGTGCCTTTGGCTGCCAGTGATGCCTTAAAGTTTGAGCTTTCATGTTTTTCAGATTCTGTGCTGCCCAGGGGTGAGTTCTGAGCCTCATATTAAGTGTTAGTCAGCTCTTCACAGAGCAGGGAGACAAAACAAATCCTTTTCCTGCTGCAGACCAAAAGCACAAACAAGGGTGGGCTGAAGGGAGGAACAAGAAGGATGAGACCTCACAACCTGGAGCTGTAATTGGACAATTAAACCCCAATATGCAAATGGACCAAAACTTATAAAAGTGTGAGACCTTTTGACCGTTTGTCCATTTTGTGACCATTTTGGGACCATTTTGAGTCCACCTTGGGTGTAGCCCTGGTCAGGCTCTTGTCCTGCCCAAGGTGTATCCTAAAGCCCTTTTAATAAATATCTAATTTATTCTCAGCTCTGTCCAGTCTCTGTTCCAGCTCAGCCTTCCCAAGGCATCACCAGCAGAGCCACACCCCACATTGCCCAGCCTGGCAGCCCCTGGAGCAGCTGAGAGGTTATTTCATGCTTGGGTGGCCTGACAAACAGGAGTGATTTATGGCTCCTGGGGCTGGTGTTCATCGCTGCCCAGGGCAGCGTGTGAGGAAACTCGGTGTGAGCCATGCTCAGAAACATCTGGGCTTTTCCTTCTTTAAATTAACTGATGAAATGTGAGGTGAGGGGTAGGAACAGGGGCTGGGAGGGGATGGAGAGGTGTCAAACCCTGAATGTTGCCCCACAGTGTCTGTCAGGAACAGAACAGCACGGAGAGCAGAACAGCCCAGATGTGCACACATCTGGAGAAAGAACAGGGGTCTGAGAGCAGACAGAAATCATCACCAGTGCCTTTCCTGGCCCTGCTGCACCAGCCAAGTGCATGGTGGGGGGAGAAGGGGATCACACTGGGGGCACACAGAGCCATCACAGCCCCAGGACACGCAGGGTCGGAAAAAGTCACTAAAAAGTGTCCCTAAAAGCCTGTCACCAGCCTGCTGGCTGTCAGCACTGCCCGAGCTGTCACCTGTGGAGCTGGGACATCACCAACCTGCAGGTCACAGCCCCAGGAGCTCTGGGGCAGGAAACAGCCACGGACTTGGGGACAGAGCTGGTGGCACCGAGGTCATGCTGGAGCCGCAGTCCTGCCCTACCTGCCCCATGCAGAGGTGTCCTGGCTGTCCCCAGACACCTTCCAGGGCGCTGAGGTGGCACCTGTTGGGAGGTGACAGCCAGAGATGCTCCCAGTGACAGAGAACTGCTGAACGATCTGTCACCTCTCCCGTGTCCCCAGGGTGTGTGGTTTGTGTGTGTGTCCCCTGTCCGGGACCCGGCTGCGGCTGGAAAATGGAATTTGCAAGGGCTCAGCAGCCCGAGGGAAAGGTTTTACTGTCTGGAAATTACGCCTTGCTCAGAAAGTAGCATCGGCTCTTTGTTTGAGCGCAGAGAGCGTGTAACCAACCACAGGAGAGGCTCTCCCGGGGTGCGAGCGGGTGAATGGGGGGCTCTGGGGGCTCCCCGGCTCTGCAGCCCCTTCCCCAGCTCGCAGCCCTCGGGCAGAGCCTGCGGACGGATCTTCCCCCATCGCAAGATGCGATTGCCACCTACAGTTCTGCAGGCACAGGGAGCTCCGGCAGCTCGCTCCCATCCGAGGGCAGCGCTTCGGGCTCCTCCCTAAAGATTCCCGTTCGCCCGGGCGTGGGAATTTTCCTTCTCCCGGCCATGGGAATTTTCCTTCTCCTGGCCATGGGAATTTTCCTTCTCCCGGCCATGGGAATTTTCCTTCTCCCGGACATGGGAATTTTCCTTCTCTCGGACATGGGAATTTTCCTTCTCCCGGCCATGGGAATTTTCCTTCTCCTGGCCATGGGAATTTTCCTTCTCCCGGCCATGGGAATTTTCCTTCTCCCGGCCATGGGAATTTTCATTCTCCCGGCCATGGGAATTTTCCTTCTCCCGG
>VWZU01002423.1:86000-106817 GCA_013397095.1 Sterrhoptilus dennistouni
TCCCGGCCACGGGAATTTTCCTTCTGGCGCAATCCCCCGCTCCTGGCTCGGTGCGCAGTGCCTGTGCTCCTCCTCCAGCCTGACAGCGCAGCCCCATCCCCATCTGTGGTTACAAATTAGCAGCCTAATCCCGAATTTTTATTTTATTTTATTTCATATTTTTTCCCCTGGAGATGCTTGTCTGAATCTGATTTTTAATCTGTCTTTACCAGCTGCTCCTGCTGCCGCCCTTTGCAATTTATTTATTTCGCATGTGACTTACTCTGGATTAAAAAAAAAAAAAAAAAAAAAAAAAAAAAAAAAAAAAATCTCAAATTTTTTTATCGCTNAAAAAAACTGCCTAATTTTCTCCGACGTCAAACATCCTTTTAGCCGGAGACGGGGTTTTCTGTGCTCCACAAGTACAAGGGGAGCTCTGCCAGCGGAGCGGTCTCTGCTTTTCCTCGGGATTTATTAACTACAGAGAGGTCCTGCTCTAATCTTCTCCTCTCACACCCTGTTTCTTTCCCTAAAAACCGCTAAGCTCCTTGAGTCTCCCGTATCATCTCTGTGATGGGCAGAGCTCCTGGCTGGCTCATCCCTGCTCAATCCCATTGAAGTGCAGGGCAGCGCTCCGCATCCCAATCAGCACGGAATTTTTATTTTTTTTCCCTTTGAATAGCCTGGTTTATGCACGCTCCGGGGGAGACAGCCAGCCTCCTAAAGACTAAAATCCTTCCAAAAGGGATTTTAAGTATTTCAGATAAATCTTACTAATGGTAAATGTAGCTATTCACTCCCAGCTCTTCATACGAGGGATTTGACCCTTTTTTATGTTAATGCCGGCGCTCCGTGGGTGCTGCTCACGGTCCCACTGCCTCTCCCTGTCCCCGCTGTCTGCCCTGAGCTGGAGCTCCCCAAGCCCCCAGCCCTGCCTTATATTGGGGAGGGGCTCTCCCCTTTTCCTGGGGCGGTGAGTGCCGGGGGTGCCAGCCCGGGGCAGGAGCATCACCAGCATCACCCTCTGCAGGGGCACAGCCTTTATTTCCCCCACTGAGGACCAACTCCAGCCGCCGGGGAGAGCAGGGAGAGAGCAGCTCCTTTGGGAATGGATTTGCTCACAGTGCGTTTGTCTCCCTGAGCTGTGCCGGGTCCCCGGGCTCGGGGGTGCCTTTGTTGTCACACCAGGGGTTGTGCCCATGTTGTCACACCGGGGCTGTGCCCATGTTGTCACACCGGAGGTTGTATCTATGTTGTCGCACCGGGGGCTGTGCCGGTGTTGTCACACTGGATGTTGTGCCCATGTTGTCACACCAGGGGATGTGTCCGTGTTGTCACACCGGGGACTCTGTGCTGGCACACTGGAGCTGTGCCCGTCCTGGCACACTGGGTCTGTGCCCATGTTGTCGCACCGGGGGATGTGTCCATGTTGTCACACTGGAGCTGTGCTGGCACACCGGGGGCTGTGCCCATTTTGGCACACCAGGGGTTGTGCCCGTGTTGTCACACCAGGGACTTGTGCCCATTTTGGCACACCAGGAGCAGTGCCCATGTTGTCACATCAGAGGCTGTGCCCATTTTGTCACACCGGGGACTGTGCCCGTGTTGTCACACCGGGGGTTGTGCCTCTGTTGTCACACTGGGATCTGTACGCATGTTGTCACACCAAGGGATGTGCCCGTGTTGTCACACTGGGAGTTGTGTCCATGTTGTCACACCGGGGACTGTGCCCGTGTTGTCACACTGCGGTTGTGCCNGGTTGTGCTGGGACACCGGGGCTGTGCCCGTGTTGTCACACTGCAGTTGTGCCCTGGGTGTGTGTACACACACACACACACCAGCCAGAGCAAATCACTGTGTGCACACGTATCTGCTCAGAGCTGTCGGGTGGTGATATCCTGGCATCCAAGCAAAAANAAAAAAAAAAAAAAAAAAAAAAAAAAATTATACCAGGGTCGTACCAAAGAAAGCAAAGAAGGAACGTAAGAAGGCTTCTGAAAGTGTTCTGGAGGGATTTCTTGGCACTGCTCTCTCCCGCCTGTCTGTGGCTCGTCAGCAGCTGACGAGCAGTGAGTGGATGATGGGGCAGCGCTGGCAGGAGCTGGCGGGAGCTCTGGGCTCCTTCTCCCTCTGTCACTCAGCTCTGCCAGCCCCATGGGAGCTGCACAGTGACAATCTCCAAGCTGCTGCCTGGCCTTGCCTCCCCTCCCCTCCCTGCTACTCTGGGTGAGCCCAGGGGAGTACCTGGACAGCAATTATTATTATTATTACTATTGTTGTTGTTGTTGTTGTTATTTATTGTTATTATTATTATTATTATTTCCTCTGCCTCTCTCTCTCTGGAGGCAGCTCTTGGCAATGCAGCCTCGCAAATCCTCAAATCCTCACTGGGATTTTCCCCCAGCAAAGCCCCAGGACTCTGCACATCTCACGGAGGAATTTTGGGGCACCGAACGCGGAGGTTTCTAAGGGAATTGTGCACATCTCTCTCTGTAGGAAGCACGTTCCCGCTGGAGCTGTGCGTGTTGTGTGCAAATCCTGCGAGCAGCAGGACCCCAAATGAGCAAAAAGACCCCGGTGAAGCCATCCAGATGTTTGCAGCTGGGTCCCCCAGAGCCAAGGGAGCTCTTGCAATCCCAGCCCCAGCCATCCCCCGGGCTGGAGCAGGGTTGCCTTCCCTGATTGCTAATTTAGATTTTCCTGCCATCCCACACAGTGGAATCAGGGGAAATAAAATTACAGACTTATTCACTCTTTTTGTACAGCTGATGTGCTGATTACCTGTCAATCACAGAATTGCATTAACATCTGACAGTGTGTGCATAACAATTACCCCCATCAAATTAAGGAAACCTTTCACACTCAGAGACACAGAGAGGGAGGAAATTCAATCAGCGTAATTAGTTCAATCAGAAAAAGATCTTCTTTTCATCAAGAAGGGGGAAAAACGTACAGTGAGAGCAGGGTGGGAGCCAGGTACGGCTCTGGGGCGAGAGGGTGGCTCTTGGATTCCCAGCCGTGGGTGACGAGGGTTTGCCAAGCTCCACGTTTCTTCCCCACCCCAGTTCCTCCTCTCCTGGCTCTCAAAATCCTTCTCTGTGGTTTCTGGGTGAGCTCCTTCCCAACCCACCTGCAGGGGTGGGTTACCCCCACTCCTCCAGCCATCCCTCCTCTCTGCACCTCAAAACAGCAGCTGGAGGAGAGGGTGAAGGGATGCCGAGGCTGCCAGGGCCGGAGTGCGGTCGAGGTTTTGTTTCGTATTCCCCCTGGAGGGGACGGAGATAATTAATGCTAATTCCTGACAGCAAAAACACGAGAGAGGAAGAAAAGCTCCATTAGCAGCGGTGTGGAACTGGTGCACTCCCAGGTGAGATGGGGACAAGGTGCCAGGGCTGGGCAGAGCATCACCACCACCTTCCCCCAGAGTGCTCAGAGAAAACTGGGAAGCAGAGGGCAGGGGAAGCCCAGAGTGCGGGATCCATCCCTTCTGCCATCTCCCTCTGCTAACCCAGTGACCAAAGGTATCAATCAGGTCACCGAGGCTGAGGGTGGCTGAGCCCAGAGGTGATTTCACCCACTGACCCAAGAAATGTCACACAGTGGAAGGAGAGATGTGGAGCTCCACGACATCCCAGCACAGCCAGCCAAGCCAGTGCAGTGACAAAAGGACACTGGCAGTCGTGCATGAGACAGCACGTGTGCCAAGGAACTCCTGAGCTTTTCTCGAGTTAATTATTTTGTAATTCAATTCAAGTGGAAAGGCAAAAGTGTTCGTGCCTCAGCCAGCAGCTCTGGGGGAGTGAGATGGAGCAAGGGCAGGTGTTTGGAGAGGTTTTCTCCAGCACAAGCTCTGTGTGCTGTGGAGGTTTTACCCCAGCAAGGCCCTGTGGTCTCATATGGGCAGATCCTTTTGACACCCACCACGAGCTGTTTGGGGCCAACTGCCCTGAGAGCCCCTGGGTTGCTCTGGGCTTGGTACAGGAGCTCCTGCAGATGAGCTCCCTGCTCTTCTAGGAATACTGGAGGTGAGATTTCAAGCACTTGGGGGTGGGACAGGATTCCCTGTTGCTGGGGGCGTTTTTGAGGCAGAGAGGAGTTGTTGTGGAATGGGATGGAAGAGTCCCTCATGCGGGCACCAGAAGAGAGGGATGTGAAGCTGCGAGAGAGCAGGATCCTCACTCTGAGCACTTGTATTGGAAGAGGTTTTCAGGCAGGGCCAGGGAGAGGAGGACAGGCTGCTGGAGAAGCTGTGGGATTCCTCATTCCTCCCAGGGGCAAGGAACATCTCTGGGACTGGTGACACAGAGCTGCTCCTGCCTGGGGCAGGCGAGTGGCCCCTCACAGTGTGTGCTGTTGTAGTTTTGATGTGATCATTGTTAGTGTTGATATCCCAGCTCTGCACTCAGATCAAGCCCAGCTTTGCAGGGCTGTGCTGGAGATGAAGGATCCAATCTCCAACCGCCTGCAGATAAACAAGGAGAGCAGGGAGGGAGGCAGGAGAGGCACAGTCAGCTTTGGCCTATGCCTGTGTCTGTCCTCTCTGGGTGCAGATGTACAAAGCCATGTTCATTTTCTTTCCCCAAAACATGGGCTATAAACGAATAAGCAAGTAAATAAACCCATCCTCTCTCGGCAGCCTTGCTGCCATCTGCTTACCATTACCACCTGGCACCCACCCAGGAGTTTGTATCTCCCTTTTGCTCCCGAGGATCCAAAGCCTTCTGCAAACTCGGGGCAGTGTCTGGCTCTCACTTGCAACCTGTGTGTGTGCAGAACAACTTAGCACTGACTTTGTCCTTTGAGAAGTTGATATTCAGGTTATTTAATGCCCATTGATACGGGCAGATGTCACCTTGATGGCCTGGGGGCAGGCTGCTGAGGGACCAACTGCCCTGGTGTCTCACAGGGAACTTGTGCTGCAGGATTCACCTTCCAAAAAACTCCATTTGCCCCAGGCTGGGCACAGGGGATGGAGTGGGTGGGTGCATTCTCCAGTTCCTCGTGCCCCAGGTCTGCACAAGAACTCCAGAGTCAGGCAAGGAGGAGCAGAGCCAGGAATTAGGAGCAAATTGTGAACAGATGTTGGGCAGAATAATGAGGAATGTTTGGGAGGCTCACCAGGATATGTGGATGGAGCAAAACAATCCCGGGGCTCCTCTGGCAGCAGCTGCTGTCCTGGAGGGAACAGTGTGGGGAGGAGGGACCAGCCTGGAGAGATAAACTTGTGCTGTGCAGGTTCTGCTCCCCGGGGCCGCCCCTGGCAGCAGCTCCTGCTCTGCTCTGCTCTGCTCTGGTTGCACGGCAACATCGCATTAGGATGCAGGATTTCAGCACTCAGCTCCCATGCTTGCACTCACCCCCTGAGCTGGGAAAATGGAGATGGCTTTCCCTCTCATTCCACCTCATCTGTGGCTGCAGAGGAGAGAGAAGTCTGTGAGCAGGACAGCTCACAAATGGGAAAAAAAATTTCTTGCGTGGTGATAAAATCAGTGATTTGGTTCTCTTGCTTGGCTTGTGTCCCTGACCCTGCCAGAGTGAAAACTTTATTGCATTAACAGCTTGGGTGAGTCCTGCTTGTTCCTGTGTAAAAACTCAAAGGCCTTTTGCAGAGCAGGACATGGGGACCTCTTGGACATGGGGAGAGAAGAGAAGAAATCCTTCTGAAATACCCCAAAGGGGAGTTTCTCTCTTTACTCATGAGAGTAAAGATCAAAACATATTTTTTTTGTCATTAGCACGTTCTAAAATAGCTCGTAATGAGTGAGTCAGAGGAAATGCTGGGGGGGAAAGCAGGGCCTGTCATTCAGCACATGAAAGGCTGCAAAAGCTCTTTGTCTGTTTTACAGATTAAAGTATAAAGACTGGAGATTACTACAGACTGCAGGTAATGGTGGAGCAGCTACAACCTTGGGGCAGTGGAAGGATGTGCTCTGGGCTGCTTCCCTCATGGCTGGGACAATACTGGCAGAGGGGCCAGAGCCCTGACCCTGCCCAGCTGTCCTGCCTGCCATCCCTGCTCTGAAAATTTCTTTGCAAGGAAAAAAAATTCTTTTAAGTGCTAATATTGATATTTAAGGTTGTTTCTTTTTCAGGGCTCTTTAAGCTTTCTCTGTGATACAGCCCAACTTGCCAATCAGGCACAGAGGGGTGTGTGTGTACAAATCTGTGCACACCCAGCCGTGGCTGTGGCTGTTGGAACTGGAAATCAGTCAATGCTGGGATATAGTGACTGCTCATGACACAAATTTGGTCACCAGGTTGGTTAATTGCTGCACTAATGACACCCTGGGTCAGAGAAAGGCAGGGAAAAAAATTAATTTGCCAAATTAAAATGGCAAATTCTGTCTGGACATCGCAGGATGGTTTTTAAATTAGAGATGAGGAGACACCAAAAGGAACCTCGTTTCCAATTCTGTTCTCTATTTGAGCAGGTCTGAAAACTCATTTTGTGTCATGAAGAAACTTTCCCAGCAGCAAGTGCCTGACCCTCCTGTGCTCCCACCCTCAGTGGCTCAGGCTGGGGGGAGCCACTTTTCCCTTTCCAGCAGAAAATGGAGTTTCAATCTCAGTCCTGTGAGTAGTGGGTGGAAGGAGCAAGGGATGGGACAAGAGGGGTTGTTTATCCTGGAGAAAAGGCAACTCAGGGGTGACCTCATCACTCTCTACAACCCCCTGAAAGGTGTCTGTGCTCAGCTGGGGTTGGTCTCTTTCTCCAGGCAGCACTGACAGAACCAGAGGACACAGCCTTGAGCTGCACCAAGGGAAATACAGGCTGGATATCAGGAAAAAGTTCTTTACAGCAAGGGCAATTTAGGTTGGACATTAGGAAAAGGTTTTTTACAGAAAGAGTGATAAAGCACCGGAATTGTCTGCCCAGGGAGGTGGTGGAGTCACCATCCCTGGTTGTGTTTATAAAAGACTGGATGTGGCACTCAGTGCCAGGGTTTAGTTGATGTCAGGGCTGGGTTGGACTCGATGACCTTGAAAGTCTCTTCCAACCCAGTGATTCTGTGATTAAAGGGTTAATTTCTGCATCCCCATCAAGAGGAGCAGGACCAGGAGGGGAACCAGGACTTGGCCCACTTGCCATGGGAAGGTTGGGGGTGCAGACCTGGGGCTGTGGTTCCTGGTGCTGGCCAGAGTGCAGGCAAAGCCTATCAGAACCCAGGTAATTTGATTAGAAATTAATTGGCCTGCATCAGAGCCTGAAAAATCCAACAGATTTGCTGCTGATAAAATTAAAATTAGAAGCTGAATTGATTAGCCTGTGCCAGCAAAGGAACCAAAATGTCAGAGGCACCAGCTGCACATTTGCATTTGGTACTTAACAAAGTTCTCACCAAAGCGAGTGAGAGATGTTTGACATTTCCATGATTTCTGCAATTCTAATGTGTGTTTTATTGATATTAATTCCAAAATGCAAGGGAATAATGAAGTGGGGAGTGACAGGGGGGAGTTTGGTCATTCCTGCTCAGTGTCTCATACAGGGTGTGGTGTGTGGCTCCTGCTCTGCCAATTTTGGGAGCAATTGCTGTTGGACTGGGCATGTGTCATTTTTATGCTCGTCATGCTGGGAAAAAAGAAAACTTGGGGAGTGTAAACCCTGGTGAAGTTTTAATTTGGAATAGTTATTTTGAAACATTTTTCTTCTCTGATGTATTTTACCTTGGGGACTTATTACTGTGGGAAAATCCTTTCACATTTATGCAAAGGTTTTCTGCCAGAGCCTACTGGGATATTTTAATTTCAGTTTCACAATGAGATGTTCAGGAATATTGTGAATAAATTGGAATGATTTTACAATGGGAAATTACCAACATTTTCACCAAAAGGGGGGAAAATTTTTTGGTTGTTTTTCCAAAACAAAAATATCCAGGAGTTAATTTTCCCCTCCTCACATCCAGGGGCATTTCCAGTGTGCCTTGTGGAACTGAGGCCATGACTGGTGGTATTCACCAGCTGCCCATTGCTGGTCACTGCTGGTGCCTGTCACTGCCCATGGGCTTCCCCCTCTCCATCCCAGCCATCCCTTGGCTTCCTTTCTGTCCCTACAGACTAAAATTATAAATATGTCAGAAGAAAAGCTTTGCTCTCTTGGATTGAAGGTGAAGGAAAGCCTGTAAATTTTGCAGCCTGTGTCTGAGAATATAAAGGACAGCTGAAAATTCCCTCTTAAAGAGAAATCCCTCCTGCTTCATAAATATTAATTGCAAGTCAGTGGTAATGAGAGAGACGAGGAGCCTCTGGCTCTGATCTGTGATTGTTTGACTAATACAAGCAACAGTTTAAACACGACAGTTATTATTTGATATGACACCAAATTAGAAGTTTCACACTTCATATTAAAGGCTGGCTTGTCGAGAGCAGGGGGAATGTGATTCTGCAGGTCAGGACAATGCTCAGCAGATCTGGAGATTAAATTAGTGCCAGGTGGGTTGGGAAGGTGCAAACAGGGTGAGGTCCCTGGGATGTCCCCAAGGACAGCATGACAAGATCAAGGCTGTACTGATGCCTTTTTGTGACTACCTAAAAACAGAGGCCAGACAAAATTAAGGGGATAAAAAGCAGTTCTATTTATTGAAGAGCCTTCAGGACCATTTAGAGCAGATGAAACCCCCCAGGGACTACACCCAAAAATGGACAATGGGTCATGGATTTTCACACTTTTATAAGTTTGGTCCATTTGCAGGTTGGGAGTTCATCTTCCAATTCCAGCTTCAGGTCATGAAGTCATTTACCCCAAGTTTGCTGCCCCCAACTCACTTTTGTTTCCATCTCTCAGGCCTGAGGCAGTGAGGGGTCCTTGATCCCCAGGCCTGGAGAGGAATTGTTGTGTCTGCCCAAAATGGGGAAGCAGCAGCTCACACTGTGTGTGGAGTTTGGAGTTACACACTAAAGAATTGCAGGATTACAAATATACGAAGAATATAAAAGCTGAAATCCTGAGGCATCAGTGGCAGAGCACCCACCTGCTCCAGGAACAAAACTGCTTCTAAATCTTATAACCAGGCACTGAAAATGTGGGGAAAACAGAATATTTCTTCCTGCCAGCAGCGTTTCCTCAGGGACTGGGGGTCTGTGCAGTGAAGCCCCAGGAGAGGGTGGATGAGGCACAGCCCAGGGAAGGAGCAGGATGCTGGTCCTGTGTTTCCCCCAAAGGGCAGCACAGCCAAAAAACAGATCAGGTATCTGCACAGGCACCTGGACACTTGCTGGCAGAGAAGGTGTGGCTCCAGAGGAGCAGGGAGTGGGCACAGAATCAATGATCATTTGGATGATCCAGGCAGAGCTGGAGTTCATCCCCTGCTACATTAACTGGGCATTACTTGTACCCACCTGCATCACAGGCTTTGGGGAACACGGGGCATTGTTTCTTTTTTTATGCCAACAATTAATTGTTATGTTCAGTGGCTATGTTCAGCGGGTTCAGCTGAACCAACACCACCAACAGCACCATCCCAAAACCTGCCTGGGGCTGAGCAGAGCCCTGTGGATCCCTTGAGAACAGGCAGACAAGGAATAAGCTAAGGATAACCAGAAAAACCTTCCCTGGATTCCAGGACCTGCTCACATCCACTCACAATTCAAAGCCCAAGCCAGAGTGACCCCGAGCGACTCTGACCATTTGAAGTCTGTGCTATAATGCTGCTAAAATTACCAAACCTCGCAGCACTTAGGAAATGGCCATTATCAGGAGCTACTTTTATTGCCATGGAAACGGAAAGATAACAGAGCAAAGTCCGGCCACGTCTCTCAGCTGAAGGTGGAGGATGAGATGTGTGTGATGTTTATGGATGAGCTGCTGGCCTGGGTGGGGCTGCCAGGGCCCGGGAGGTGGAGGGGTTCATGGATGTGTGGATTTGTGTGAGTCCATATATAAAAATGTACCTGGGAACTGAAGGGAAAATACAGCTTTGTGTCAAACTTCCAGAATTCCCCATTTCTTTGTTTTTCTGGACTTGTAGGAGGTGTAAAACTGATTCAGGCAAAAGCCAGAGCAGGGAATCCAGCACAGCACACAAAGGAAGGTCACTTTGTCAGCCCCTGCTTCATCTGCACCCCGGATTCCTCCTTGAGCATCAGATTTGGGATGAAAAACTCCAAGGCAGGGATGTGGAGCAGAGAATGGCAGGATGTGGGGCTGGGGACACAGGAGCAGCTGCTCCTCCAAGGCTCTGGAGGCAGGGCCAGTGCCAGCTGACAGAGCAGCCTGCAGTGCCCCTCTGCTCTGTGGAAGAAAGAGGTGATGAAATTTTCATCAGAACCTCCCCAGAGTGCACAGAGCTGTGAATGAGGGCCTCAATGTGCTCCTCCATCTTCCTCCTCCTCTCATCTCAGGCACCATCATCCTTGGAGCAACCATGGAGTGTTTTGTGCTCAGCCTTTCCCCAGGACTTGAAGCCACCCAATTGACGTTCCTTTGAAGCACGAGACCTGCTCAATCTCTAATTTATATTTTTTAATTAGGACACCAAAGTGTGAGAGAGCTCAGGGGAACCATGTCCCTTTTAAAAACAAAGTTATTGCTTTAATAAACACGGGAGGAAGGCAGTAATGGACGTGAGAGCTTCCCCTGGTTAAAAATTTAGTAATCCAGCCCTGCTCTTAATGAGAATGAGGATTAGTCCCAGGGAACAGGAGCTTTTTTTTCTTGGCAGTGCAATCAGGATGGATGATGTGACTGTGGGGAACGTGAATGGCATGGCAGAGTCCCTCTGGCAGGGGGCTTTGGGGCTTCCTCACCTGTCAGCCTTGTTTGGATCTCTCCACAAGGGAATTCCTGGGCAGTGCAGTGATGCTGGTGCCTGGCAGGGCACCCACAGCTGGGGCCCAGCTCTGCAGGGAGGGCTCACCCTGTGTGCACACAGCTGGAGATGCTGTGTCCTGTCTAACTGTGATCTAGGTAATGACTCTGAGCTCCTGTTAAATCCCATTTTGTGCTGTGCCTTTCATTATCCCTGTCATCTTCTTTATTCCCCTGCTCACTTTGAAGCAGGCACAGCTTTGCCCGTGGCCCTGGCTGGCCCTGAGCTGTGGTGTCATTATTCCTTAGGAGCACATTTGCAGGATGACAGCAGCTCTGGCCCAGAACAAAGGAGCCCAAAACACCCCCAGGAGTGTCAGGGCTGTGGTGGGAGCTGGGGGAGGGCAGCACAGCCTCAGTGCTGGGGCAGCCCCACTGTGACAGTGACAGTGACAGTGCCAGCACAGGGGACACTCCCAGCTGTGGCACTCCCTGCAGCTGTGGGAAGGCTGGTGTGTGGCAAGTGGCTTAAAAACAGCAATAACACCTTTCTGGAAACAGAATCAGTGACACCAGAGGTCCTCCCGTCCCTCTCTGTGCTCAGGGGGCCAATTGAGCCACGGGGAACAGCCCAGTGTCAGGCAATAGGAGTGTGCCTGCCCCTTTATTCTGCTTTTCAGCCTCGCCCTCCTCTGCTCATCGTTAAAGGCACAATGTTCTGTCATATCTTGCTTGGCAGCACGTCAGGAGCCCGTGCCAGGCAAAGAGGGAAATGAGACCAAAGGGTTTCCTTTACACGTTTGCTCCATGCAAAATGTTCTCGGTGTTCACCAGATTGTTTTGCTTTTGCCCTTGAAAATGCTTCTTGTGCAGAAAACTCTCACCCACCCCTGTCCACCTGGCCTGAACCTCCTCCAGGCTGGTCCAACGTCTGGCTGTTCTCTGAATGGCTCCAGCTCTGCTCCAGTGGCAGGTGGGAACCCAAGGGCAGCATCCCACAGAGCACACACAACAATGAGACAAATGGAGGAGGATGGTGTTTTGCAAGACAAGCCAGTATAAAAGGCGTTTTATTCCTTCTTTATAGTTCATTAAAGCCGAAATGAGATTTTGCTGCTCAGAATTCAGATGCTCAGGATCCTTTCTGGAAGTGCTGTGAGCTCCTCTATCTAATTTTGGAAGAGATCTATTCATATTGCTCCTGATGGACTTTGTTGTGTCCTGAAAGGCTGACAACCTGCTGGCAGAAAATGCAGGAAAATTCAAGTAAACCCAGAAAAATGGTGACACAGACCCAGGCCAGGTGAGCAGTCACTGACCTGTCCTGTGGCTGAGAGCCAGAGCAGCCCAGGGACGGAGAATTCCCACTGCACTGATGTTGCTGGATGGACACAAGAAGAACAACACTCACCCCATCAGGTTGTCAAAGCAAAAGAGAAAGCAGTTTATTTCAAACTCGATGTATACAGATTCTAGAGTTTGACCAAGGATTGGACAAATGAGGCTGCCACCTCTCTGACTCCACTAAAAGTCAAACTGAAAGTCCATCAGTTGTTCCTCCTCTAGAGAGGAATGCGAAAACACTCACTTTGTTTATGTTACAATCTGTAAGAAACTCCAGTACAAAAATGCAAACATGCAAACATGCAAACATCAGAAGGCTGAAAAACATCAAAGTGACACAGCATGACCTCCTACTTGTCCCCAGGGCCCTTCACAGTGAGTCCTGGCAAGGCTGGGGCACCCTCTGTCCCTGCAATCCCCTCCACTTTTAAGGATCCTAAAGCCTTTTAGCCAAGCCATCCTTTTCCCCAGCTGTAGTGCAGAGTGTGACACTGCCCTGCCCTGCCAGGGGACAGGAGCTGCCTGATGCTGTCATTGGGGTCATTCTGGGGGGTGGCTGTGTGTCCATCTGACATCTGCACTGTGCAACGTCCTCCTGATGCCTTGTGCTCCCTGCTCTGCGGTTCTGATCCTTAATCTGGGGTTCTGATCCCTGCTCTGGGGTTCTGATCTCCTGTGCTCCCTGCTCTGGGGTTCTGATCCCTGCTCTGGGGTTCTGATCCCTGCTCTGGGGTTCTGATCCTTGTTCTGGGGTTCTGATCCCTGCTCTGGGGTTTTGATCCTTATTCTGGGGTTCTGATCCCTCCTCTGGGGTTCTGATCCCCTGTGCTCACTGCTCTGGGGTTCTGATTCCTGTTCTGGGGTTCTGATCTCCTGTGCTCCCTGCTCTGGGGTTCTGATTCCTCCTTTAGGGTTCTGATCCCTCCTCAGGGGTTCTGATCCCTGTTCTGGGGTTCTGGTCCCTGTTCTGGGGTTCTGATCCCTCCTCAGGGGTTCTGATCCCTGTTCTGGGGTTCTGGTCCCTGTTCTGGGGTTCTGATCCCTGTTCTAGGGTTCTGATCCCCTTGCTCACTGCTCTGGAGTTCTGGTCCCTGCTCTGGGGTTCTGATCCCCCCTGCTCCCTGCTCTGGGGTTCTGCCTTAACGCCTTTGCACAATATATATGCATTTATTAGTCCTGTGCTAAGCATTCTAATGAATCCAGGCCTTTGGGGAGAATTAACAGTGAATTAACGCTGCATCTGAAAAATTAAAGGAATAGTCAAGCAAATTTCTTTTTATTGACTTTTAGTGAGCCATTTAATCCAAACATCTCGTTAACTGCAGTATAACGATACACTATAATGGGTTCTGCAGTAAGAACAATTAGCTTTGCAATTAGCAGAAGAGTGAGCGCTCTGCAACCGGCTGCACTTGGCAGGAACATCCCGTGGAGAGCAAACACCAGCATTTCCACGGGCAGGGCAGAACCACTGGGCTTTAAACCCCAATATCATTTCTCCTATTGACCCCATGACCAGGGTATGGGGTGAAGGTTGTCTCAGGGTCATCTTTATGTCTCCCCTGCCATTGGCATGGTGTTGATAATTTGCTTTGCAGGGTGAGCCCTGCAGTCACTGTCCTGTCACTGCCCGTGGCATCCCGAGCTGGGCACAGTGTTGGGACCCTGGAGGATGAAAATTTCAGGCTTTCTGTGCTAAAAGACATTGACCTTCAAACAAGCGCCACATTTGACTTCAGAGGTGGAACAGGCTTCCAAAATTGAGTGATGGCACAGGGTTGTGGGTGTGGAGTTTGAATGGTGTTGTGTGATCTCACAGGGTGAAAAAGTTAGAATTTAGGGGTTTAGTATACAGGAATATATGCGAAGCAATGTGGAGGATTTAGGGTGTTGTCTAAGTCCTTCTTCTTCACCTTCCTCTTCTTGGTTTTGGGTGTTTTTTTCTAATTGGGTGAAAAAGGTCCACATTGCAGGCCTTGGGTGGCCATTATTGGGCCAAAAATATAAATAATATAGGAGTCACCTCATTATTGGGTGATCAAGGCGTAAATAACCTTGGAAAGAGCTAGAGGCATCCATTTAACCTCCATTTTCTAACTTGCTGGTTAGAGCTCACGACTCGTGAGGCTGTAATAGAGATAAAAATTAATAATTGTTACTCACACTGAGTCTGAACACGAAAACTGCGACTCCCATGTATTAATCCCAGCTCTAACACGAAGAAAAGAAGATAAGAAATCAACATTACAGGATGGATTTGTGGGGAAGGCTGGGCTGGTGAGCGTGGCTGCTTCAGTGCAGGCAGAGAGCACCCAGTGCTGGAACTTGCCTGCCCCAGGGAGCACAGGCAGGCTGCACCTCTGAGGACACACAAAGATATTTCTGCTCCAGGAATTTTCTCTGTCAAAGGCAGAGCCTCTCTGTGGCTGCCCTCAAGCCTGTTTCTGGGAGAATATCCACCTGGGATTGTGCTGAGGTGTGGGATGTAATGGCTATCCATCACTCTGTCCTGGAGCTTCTCCTCCTTGGAAAACTGAAGACAACGAGGTTTGACATCTCAGGCTATTGAATAAATAATAACCATCAAAATGTCAGCGTTTAGGTTTTATTTAAATCTCCTCACCAACAACACTAACTTAAACTTTATGATGCACCATTACAGCCTCCGAGAGCGTTCTGCCTGCCGAACAATATGTTCCATGAAAACTGATATAATCTGCTTGTTATCTGCAGCACTGCCTTGTAGTGGGGCTTTATTGATTTTCAGCACAATCACAGTAAAAAGCCTCTTTTTTTTCTCTCCCCCCCCTCTGGTATCTTTTCATGATTCTGCAGGATTTGTTTCCGCCCATCTGTCATTTTTCACCCACTCTTATCTTGGCTGGTTTATAATGGTGAAAACCCACAACTCACTGTTTATTTGCTGAGCCACATTAACAAACAGAAGCTGGAGTGGAGACGAGGAGAACTCCCCGGAGCTGCACTGGCAGACAGACACACAGACAGGCACACAGACAGACACAGACAGACACACAGACCGACAGACACATAGACACATAGACACACAGACAGACACACACAGACACACAGACAGACACATAGACAGACAGACACACAGACACACACACACACACAGACAGACACATAGACAGACGGACACACAGACAGGCACACAGACAGACAGACACACAAACAGACACACAGACAGACACAGACATACACACAGACAGACACAGACAGGAACACAGACACAGACACACAGACAGACACAGACAGACACACGGACAGACACATAGACAGGCACAGACAGACACACAGGCAGACACAGACAGACACATAGACACACAGACAGACAGACACATAGACACACAGGCACACAGACAGACACAGACAGACACACAGACAGACACGTAGACACATAGATGGACACAGACAGACACACGGACAGACACACAAACACACAGACAGACACATAGACACAGACAGACACATAGACACACAGACAGACACACACACACTTCACAGAAAACAGGGGACAGGAGCTCACAGCAGCTCTGACCCTGGGAAATGCTGGTCATGCCCTGCCCACAGAGGTGCTGGGGGACACCCCAGTGAGGAGGAGTGTGGTGGGGAGGCCCCTGCGGGAGGAATCTGCTGGCACGGGTCTGTCTCTGCTCTCTGCCTCAGGTACATGTCCCAGGACAAGGCACAGGAAAGGGTCACAGCTCTCTCAGGGAGAAACAGGGGGCTGAGGGGAGCTGGTAAAGTCACACAGAGATGTCCCAGGGCTGAGGGGAGCTGGTAAAGTCACACAGAGATGTCCCAGGGCTGAGGGGAGCTGGTAAAGCCACACAGAGGTGTCACAGCAGTGGCTCTGATTTGGCCATGGATGTCTGAAGCCATCCCTCCTGCAGGGTGAATGGGCCCTTGCTCCTGCTCACACCCTGCTCAGGAAGCTGCTGCCCTGTCCTCACTCCATCTCCAGCAATAATCTAAAGTCAATTTGCTATAACAATTGAGACTGTTCCCTTTGATGAATTCCTGTTTGCCTTTAATTTGTTACAAGATGATGAGACTTGGAGGAAATGTTCAGCTGTCAGCGAAGTGCACTCTCAGACACTTAAATTTGTGAACTTTGATATCATCGACTGAGTCATTTTCTAGAGACTCTCTTTAACTCCTGGCGTTGTCAGTGCTGGGTTTTCTGTCTTTCTCACATTTTCTGTGGCACCAGGCTGGGTATTTTACATTGGGAAAGTCTACCTGTGCCTTGGTGAGATTTAGATGCTTTGAAATGTCACTTGCCATATGCTGCCACGATTATTATGAATTACATTCAGATGAAGAACAGCTTCTCCCGGGTCTGTAGTGCCAGACCTTTGCACTTCACAGGATGCCAAAGAGCCCCTCATGAAATGCCAGTAATAAACAAACCTCAGCTCTGCCCAACCAGGCACTTGGCTCATTTTAAGCTTTTGGAGTTGGTTAACTTTGAACTGAGGCCTTGGGCTTGCAGGGCTCAGCAGGGACATTCACCCCCAGTGGCACCAGGGTCCCAGCCTGGGGGGCTGATAATGCCAGCAGAGACATTGAACTGAGCCTTGTGATGCTGTTTCACACCACAATGACACAGACTGAGCTTCAGAAGGCTGAAAATGACTCTTCTATTTTTGGGATGTGTCTCCTTTTTATACTATTTCACACAGATCAATTTGATTGGCGAAATAAAGGCAAATTTTTCAATCACATTGGTCAGAGCAGAGGGACATCCAGAAGAAGTGCCTCCTAGGGAAAGGAGTGAAAACAAAGTTACAGCTACAAAAACATTTCTCCTGTTTACAGAAAATTCCCTGGGGAAATAATTTTAGAAAACCAAAACACCTCAGGCACAGAACCAGAGCTACAGCCTTGGACCTGCAAGGGCCATGGCAGGGCTCAGCAGGGACATTCACCCCCAGTGGCACCAGGGTCCCAGCCTGGGGGGCTGATAATGCCAGCAGAGCCATTACCACGAGGCATTGGTGTAGGGCAAGACTGCTCAGGAAAAGGATGCTGGAGCTCAGTGCCAGACACAAAACTGGGATGATTTTCCTGCTCTACCCCCACAGTTTTGCTGAAGCTTCCCTTTAAAGCAGGCAGAGATACAAATGGGGAAAAAAGAAATCTCTTTGCATTTCTGAGAGTTATGGAATAATCAGGTGGCATTTCCCTTCATCACTACTAATCACAAGAACAAGCTCTCACAAGGAATTAGTTTGCACTAAACCTTCTGTAAATCTTGGAAGCCGCAGATGAGAGATTGCAGAACTGGAGATTATGACTTTTAAGTTTAACTCATTACCTCAAATTAGCATCAAACTGCAGAGCCCTGTGAGCAGAGCTCATGGCACAGCCCCTGCCCTGAGCTGCACAAACTCCAGTCGGGTGAGGCAGAGCAGACTTGAGAGCAAGGCTGGAGAGGAGCAGCTCATGTTCCTGAAAACAGGGTTTTCTCTTGCTGGAAAAGATCATTGCATTATTAGGCAAAAAGAGATTTTAGCATTGATTTTATTTGCCTATGTGGTTCTGTTTAATCTGAGCGAACAGCCTGGGCATGGGAGCTGTGCCCCTGCAGCAGTGTGAGCCAGAGGTGAAGGAGGAGGAATCCTGCTCTTAGAGTTCTGCTTGGATGAGCTCCCACCTCCCTGGCAGGGAGAGAAAAGGGGCAGCAGGCTCTGGGGGGTGTTAGTGATATTTGTACCTGTCAAAAAAACCAAGAATTCTGGAGACAGGAGATGAGGGAGCTGCTGCTGGGGATGGTGGCTCCCCTGCTCCTGGGGGAAAATGTAGGGATAAATCATTACAGCTCCGAGAGCAGTGGAAATTTCAGAGATAATTTTTGAAACTGATGAGTGTGAAGTTTCAATAAATCACTGAGGGGTGGTGGAAGGACCTGGGCAGTGGGAAACCCAAAGCTGAGCCACCCTGGTCCTGCCAGGAGCAGCACAGTCCCCATGGCCCTCCTCAAGGGGAGAGAGAGGAGCATGCAGAGTCCTGGGAACACGGCACAGAGTGCACCCTGTGCCAAGAGCCATCTGTGGGGGCAGCTCATTGCTCAGCACACAATCCAGGTTCGTTTATAGCTGCACAATAGAGGGAAATGGCTTTGCTGCTGGGATCAATCCTTCAATCGAATGCCTCTCACTCCATTGTAACTGCATTTCATCACCTGCCCGAGGATTTTCAGGTTTTTCACTTGACAGAACAAGAGGCACGGAGAGAAGGACATAAGGATAAAAAGCACTCCAGTTTCCATTCAATGCAGAATGACCTGGGCAGGAAAGGAAAACTCATGAGCTGAGATGATACTCTGCTTATGTCTGTGCTGCACTCGTGATGCTCTGTGTTTGTGGGGTTTTAAAGCAGGGCTCAGCACCTACTTGAGCATCTTCTGCAACTCATGGAATGCTCCTGCCAGCTCGTGGCTGTGCCTCAGGCTCTGTGAGAGGGGAGCAGGGCTGGCCAGGCACAGCCAGAGCACCTCTGCCAGCCCAAAGGGGGTTTGGCAATGGCAGAGGGGTAGGTGAGGGTGCAGTGGGGCTGGGTGAGGAATCCCGCAGCCCACATTCCCTGAAAGGCTTTCCCAAGCAGCCTGCCTGCAGACCTGGAGGCAGCCAGAGCACTGCTCACTCCCCAGTGCTCACTCAGCCTGAACCAAAGGCTGTGGCAGTGTGGGGATGGCCCAGCCCTTCCTCCATGCCTTCAATCAGGGGATGCTCCAGTGAGCCAGAAACTGAACTGCAAAACCCATTAGATCCTGCAACAGCAGAGCCAGGATCCTGCTCCCAGCCACACAGAGCTGTCTCCCTGGACTGACCCAACCACTTCTCCCAGTCTTGTTTTCATTCATTTTTCATCACCCTGGCAGTGCTGGGCTGCAGCTGCACCACAATGTCCCAGGAGCAGGGCTGGGGTGGGTTTTCCATTGTGGTTTTTGGAGCAGACTGGGGTGAGGAGGGCATGACCTGGAGCCCTGGGCACAGGCCAGCAGGGACAGACTCCTGGGCTGTGTGTCCTGGGGGGCACCAAGGGCTGGTCCCCAAGTGCCACCTGGTCCCCAAAGCCAAGCCCAGGTGAGTCTGGCAGCACCAACCCTGTGCCAGGAGGGCAGCAAGGGGTCAGGACAGGACTATCCCATGTCCCCACACCTGCCTGCACGAGGGGACACATCCCCACAGCAGCAGCACCCTTAGAGTCCGTTAATTATGCCCTTTAATTAGATGACAAATATTCGTACCCCGGTAATGACTCTGCCCGCGCTGCAGTGACGCAGCTCCCGCCCGTTCGCTCCCTCCTAATGAACAGCCACTTAGAATTTTAAAAAGTGGAGAATATCTTTCTGAGTTAATTAGCTTGAAATTAGCTTAATCACAGCTCATTTAAACTTATCTAAACAACAGCATGAGGAACTCTAGGAAAACTTGGGCTCAGCCTTACTCAGCTTTCCACCCAGTGAGCGCGGCCGGCTGGGGGTTTTATGCTTCTGTATCAGACTAATTTGAATATTAATTGTGTGTGACCTGTTGCATTCAGCTCATGCAGATCCAGCCCACAACTACATTATTTACCTGCTCTGCCTCCTGCAATAGCTGTCAGGGGTAATGAATAAACCCTGAATTTGATCCTGAACAGAGAAACGTCATGCTGGAACAAGTTTATTATTTCATGCGCTTTTCAGGGTTCCTGAACAGGATGTTAAGGTCTGATCAATTGAACATCTGGGTTTCCTGGAGGCTGAGGCAGGATCATGCAATATTTACATCAATATTCTGAGATCAAAGAAGGCTGCGAGTCTTCAAAAATAAAACCTCCACACAGAGGGATAAAATGCAGTGCAGGAAACCACAGCTGAAATCCAAGTCAGGCCCTGCTCTGCTCAGACAGAACCTGACACAGGAGGACACCAGGAGGTCCCTCAGTGCCATAAGGAACTGCTGGGACGTGGGTACCATCAGAAGGGAGGGATCCACGAGATCCTGGGATCCACTTGGCCCAGAGTGGAGAGGGACAGCCCACCTCGGGGGTTTCCTCTCGTGTGCTCCCACCCAAACTGCCACGTTTTTAACCTGCTCTTAGCTCCAACTTCAAAGAGGGAGGCAGACCCTTTAAAGCTGAATTTTGGTTTCCAGAGCAAGTTCCACAGCACTTTCCCCCCACGACAGCTGGGAGGTGCCTGGTAGCAGGAGATGCTAATGGCAGTGCCAGCCCTGCTGCTACTGCAAATATGGAGGAGAGCAGAGCAGGGTGAAGGCAGAAACCCTCAGAGATCTCATTAGTGGGAAGCATCATCCTCCAACTGCTGCCTATGGTTGTCAAACCCCAGCCTGCTCAGGGTTCAACCACAGCACAGAGAACCATGTCCTGGGCACAGAAGGGAGCAGGGACAGGCTGGGATGATGCAGTTACCTCTGACCAGAGAGGTTTGGGCTGCAGGTTGTTCCTGAGCTGTGTCACAGCCCACTGTCCATCTCCTCATTGCAGAGATGGAGAAACACCCATCCATCCCCACTGCAGAGCAGCTGCTGGTGGGATCAGAGGTGCAATGTGGGAGGCCCCTGTTCCAGTTCCATTACACCAGGCTGAGGCTTGTTCTGCTGAGGATGAGGAGCTCATCCCAATACACTCTGCTGAAGATGAGGAGCAGCTCACCCCAATGCACTCTTCTGAGGATGAGGAGCTCACCCCAATATTCTGCTGAGGATGAGGAGCAT
>VWZU01002423.1:107168-119752 GCA_013397095.1 Sterrhoptilus dennistouni
CCTCTCGTGACGATGAGGAGCAGCTCACCCCAATGCACTCTTCTGAGGATGAGGAGCTCACCCCCGTACATTCTGCTGAGGATGAGGAGCAGCTCAACCTGGCACGTTCTCCTTGGGATTACAGGCAACTCACCCAGGTACCTCTCTAATTGCAGGTTTGCTCCATGAGCAGATTATTTTCACAGTGTTGGTACTTCCCAGAAGGACCTCCCTTCAGGGACAGTCATATTTCCCATATCATGGCAAATGTAAGTTGTACTGAGGGCCTGTTTCACCACTCTGGTATTTGTGCCACTTTCATTAGCTGTATGAGGCAGCACCAGGAGTGGAGCAATTCCTGTGCTTTTAAATCAGGCACAATATCAAAATACTTCAGGGCTCCTTCAGCAGAGAAACAAACACCCTCTGCCCACTGCAGTGATACCTGGTCCCTCTGGCTTAGTCACTTACTCTGCAGTTAGCAACAAGGTGAATTTTAATTCCAGACCATTCTTTTTTTCAGTCCTGCTGCTCCTTGTGTGTGTTGTGTCTAATAACAATGTGAGCCATATGGTGCCTCCAGCGCTGGGACTGCAGCCATGGGGTAACAGATGCAAAATGGCCCACGATAATAGATGGAGAAGTTTGTCTCCTCGCTTTTTGAGGAGTTTGAAGAGCTACCAAAAACAGTGACATGAAATATTCAGCAAATTAAACACGGCTGGAGTACATAAAGTCCAGCCCAAGTGGAAATTAGTTCTTCTGGGGACCCTTTCTAGGACAATTTGGAGGCACAGCTCCAGAACCATGTCTGCAGGATGAGCTGCCTGAGAGCTGCTAAAACGTCTCCTTCACCAATCCTTTTAGGAAGTGCCCAAAAAATGTTCATCAGAGCTGACTGGGCAGGGCCTGGAGCAGGGAGAGGGGTGAGATGGCACCCTGAGGTCCTTCCCTTGCCTGGATTTGAAACTCCCAGACCCTTTTCCTACCCAGATGCTGGTCTTGCTTACAACACACAGCTGAGCTCTGCAGAGTCCTGCCTTACCCAGGCAGGACCCATTGTCCAAGAATTTCCAAACTTATTGGCACAAAATAATTGAAGCAAAACAAAAATTAGATTCTAAGGGATAACTTTTACAGCTCCTGCAGAGAGCAGAACTGTTAGAGGACAAGTTGTCCTGGGTTGCAGTGTAGGATGTGCACAAAGTATTTATTCCATCCTCATCCCCATGAGCTGTTGGAACCAGGTGGGGCAGTGTTTTCCCAGGCCCCTCCTTTGGGCTCTTCTGCTCATGGCCCATCAATGCCTTGCCCAGGACTCACAGGGAACTCCCTCCAGGAGCTCTCTCTGTTTAATGGGCCATCAAGGACCCACTGCACGACTCCTCATCCCATTGGGAGATGCTCCGCCCAGGGGGAGGAGCCAAGCATTCCCACCTGCAGAGAATCTGGGATTTGGGACAGGACAAGCAGCCCTGAGCCACTGGATTCCCAGAGGAGCAGAGCTCCCAGACCTTTCTGTGGGATCACTGCTTCAGGAAGAGCCCCTCACCTGGACTGCTCCCACCACCCTGCTCAGGGTGTGTTCTGACTCTGTCAGTGCTCTTTTGTATTATTGCATTTGTTTTATTTTATTTTACCTTTTTCCCTTTCTTCTTATTAAATTGTATTTCTGACTTGGGGCCTCTCACTGGTTTTGCTTTCAAACCACGACACAAGTCAAAGCAGTTCCCAGCCCATGTCAATACTGGGCTGAGACCCCACCAGGGCTTGGCTTTGCTCTGACACAGGGAAAGGAGTGGACTGGAAGGCAGGAGTGTACTGAACAGCCAGGAAAGCTCCTGAGGATGGTGTGTTTGGGTTCATTGCTCTCAGTGCACGGCCTGAGTGCTGACGAGGTGCTATTGCTCATTAGAAAGGCATTAAAACACGACTTACAAATGACTGCGGAGTTCCACGAATGCCACCGCCCCATCAAACAGTTATTCAGTTATTGATTTGCATTAAACAAGTAGATAAATACTTAATCTGAGTAGCAGCAGCACTCTCATCATAAAGTGAATTAGTGCCTAAAATGTCTCTGGCTCATTAGCAGACTCAGAGCTGTGTCACTGCTCCCAGGTCTGCAGCCAGAGCTGTTCATGGCCCACATCCCCCTGGGGCCCATGGCTGCAGGACATTAAATGAACTGAAAAAAGATTCTTTTTTAGAAGTTATAAACTGACTGATAATCCCAGGTTTTGTCTCTTTACATGTCAGTGGGAAGGAAAAAGGGTTGAGGGGAGAAAGGAGTTCTAAAAGTTTATTTAGTTCTTACCATTCTTCTCTTAATTCTGTTAATAAAGTTTTCTTCATACCCTTTAAACTTTTGAGCCTGTTTTGCTCCTAAAACATTTTCTCCTAATCCTTATCTCAACCCCATGAGCTTTATTTTAACTAATTTTTCCCCTCCTCTGGTCCAATTGCAGCAGAGGAAGATGAGTAGATGATTTTTGTGAGTGCACTGCAGTCAGCCCATTACACAGAGCCACAACCTGCCTTGTCCAGCCCCTCCAGCAGAGGATCCAGGAGTAGATCAGCCTGCACACTGTCAGTGGGAACTGAGGCACCTCCCCTCCTGCCTTCCCTCAGCAGCAGCAATGAGCTGTAATGAAATGTGCAGTGCCAGAGCAAGGGAACAGCTGGGATCCGTGTTCCTGCAGCTCCTCCTGCAGCCCAGGCTGCCCAGGGGGGCTGTGCTGGGGGACAGGGGCCATCCCAGTCCCCTCAGTGGCTTCCATTAGGGGTGCACTGAGCTCTCCCATGTCCCTTTCATCCCTCTGTGGCTCTGGGGTTGGCTCAGGCTGCTGGAGGAGGCAGTGCACTCTCAGGACTGGCAGAGAGGCCACAGCTGGAGGCAGGAGAACTGTAAATAGTTCTAAAAGGTAATTAAGACTTTGGACAACTTTCTTATTAGAGGCAGAAACTAATATTGATAACCTTCTTCCTGAGCTATTCTCCTGTGGAAGGATTTGCTGCAGGAAATCAACTGAGCAACATATTAAAAAAAAAAAAAATCCATTCTCATCATCCCTTTTCACATCCCGTCTCCCTTCCCAGGGCTCCTCCTCTCCTCCTGTCACCTATCAACAAACAAACACTTTGGCTCTAATTGCAAAGGACACACTTTTAAAGCTGGGAGCTGCGGGACCATGGAGATGGATGGGCGGGGTGGGATGTTCTCCACGCTGACACCTTGTCCCGGCACGGGGCGGGAACAGTCTGGGCTGATTTACTTCAGATTTGAGCCGGGAGTAAATTGGAAGGCATGAATCATCTTGACGCAGACGCTGCTGGAGATGGATTACCTGGTTTGGCAGCTCGCTCCTCTCTTTCCCCAGCCATGCTTTTCTCCTTTCACTGAAGTTTCATTTCCCAGACACAGACGGCTCCTGCTCCATGCCCCTGCCCCAGGGAGGGCTGTGTCACTCTCCAGGTGCTCCCATGGCCAAGCTGGACCAGAGCCGAGGGGTGATTCCTGTAGGTGCCTGTAGGAATGGATTTCCCACACTGTAGGAATGGATTTCCCACACTCTGTAGGAATGCATTTCCCACATTCAGCAAGTGTTCTCCATACAGGGAAAAGTTTAAGACTCGCCCCTTAAATTTCTTATAAGGTAAAGAACTCAGAAATTCTGATGCCCTTCTGACAGTGATTTGCTTAGTGTTGAGAGAAGCATCTATTGAACCTTTTTGCTGTTCTTCAAATCCTGTATCTCTCCCTATTGGCAGCAGGCCAAATTGTCCCTCCTAAAACATTCAGTGTTTAGGAAGGAGCACAAAGGAAGTAAAGGGATTTTTGGAGTGTTTTAGCAGGGTGTCAGAGGTTTCTCGGACACCTGTGAGCAGCTTTATCTTTTGTTTTCTGTAAAGTTTGTTATTTTGTCATTTTTCATTCATTAAACCTTTTGCTTTACAAAACACCTCTGAAGAGCAGCCTGGCTGAGATTATTTTAAGCCAATCTGCCAGGGCTGGACCCTCAGAGACTGGTACATTTACACATGGCTTATAAAACCTGCCCACACATTAAACCATATCAGGTATCCTCCTCCAGACCCAGGTCTAGGGCCCTCTCCTTTCATCCAGACTCCCAGCCACAAACAGCATTGGGCTGAAATATTAGCTCTAAGTGCACAATCTCTTTCTGCCCAAGCTGCTATGGATGTTCAGCACATCCATTCCCAACTTCTTCCCCCCAAGAATTGCATCTTCTTTTAAGACATGCAAGGCTGGATGGCTGCTAGTCCTCATTGGCAAGTGACTTTTGCCTTTTCCAACAGTCTCTCTGTGGAAAGCAGAGCTGGGAGCACAGGGAACAATGCTGCTCCACATTTCATTCAAGCAGGACTCTGTGATCTCTGGGGCTCCAGCAAAGGGCAGCACACCAAAGAGAAATCTTGACTCACTTGTATGATGAGGCAGGACTGTGGTCCAGCAGGCCTAAATTCCCAGTTAAATAAGGTCCCTACACCTTCTCACCTTAAAGAACTCAGCACTTCACACCACAAATTATGAGCTAAACAGGCAAATAAACCCCAGCCCCGTTTTGCAGTGATTGCAGCAATCAGAGCCCAGCTCAGGTTGGCTCCCAGGGACTGTAAATCCTGAACTCTGCAGGCACAGCCCCGGTTGATGGTTGATAGCAAGTGATTAGCCTTAATTCCACTCTTCCTCTCTTTTAAGATGGTTCATCTGGAGCCCCCACGGTGTTCTCTGATCACAGCACAGGAGCAGGGCCATGTGCAGGGGACAGAGCTGCCTCTGCTCCTGCTCAGACACTTCCATCCTCCCCCTGCTTTCCTTCTTGTCTCCAGCTTAACTCCTCCTGGAACTGATTTTTCTCTTGGTGGGAGGGGATTTGGAAGCAGAGGGAAACCAGGGGATGGAAGCAGCCCTTTCCTGAAGGGTTGTTAGAGCAGCCCTGCACACAACACAAGCTGCTGCTCTGGGGCAGGTACAACTTCTCCTGTCACTCACAGCATCCAAGCCCTGACTGGGGACATCCCCAGCTCTCCCCAAAAGCTGCTGTTCCCAGACCATGCCATTCCCCAAGGTTTCCACTGGCCTCTAGAGCCTGTCTGAGGAACATGAATCAAGAAGCAGGTTGTCTGCATTTATTTTTAAGAGGTGGTGGATTTTTGATCACAGCCTTGCTTCCGTCCTCCTCTCCATCCCCTCCTCCAGCTTTCTTTGAACAAATCATTCCATTTGCAGAGTCCTGTTGTTTAATTTTGCCAGTTGCTGAGTCTCAACCTCCCGTTAATTGGTTTTGCCCGTCTTTGTGCATTCCGTTAAATGAGAAAAATGCCACACATAAAATTTTAATTTTGAAAGGCGCCTTGTTTGTTTTATATTGAAATTACCCACACCACGTCGGCCCGCAGAAACAGACGCTTTCTCATTTCATTAAAAACTCTTTGTGATGATAAAAAAAGCGGCAGAAACGAGATAAAAAGTGGTGTTTCCTTAAAGGCACATGAAAGCAAGAGAGATAAATCCCGTGTATTGTAGGGATCAAATCCAGCGCAAGGCTGCGGAGTGGCGATACCAGCACGGAGGCTGTGCCAGCAGCAGTGCAGCAATAGCTCCTCTCCCAGGATGCTGCAGGCTCTGCCTGGCCTGGCCTCTGTCACCCGACAGTGCTTCTGTCCCCTCTGTCACCCAGCACTGCTTGCCTCTGGGGATCTGCAGTGAGGCATGCAGGAGCCCTCCAGTTGTGTGCAGCCTGTGTGTTCTGTATGTCCTGTATGTGTCCTGTGTGTGTCCTGTGTGTGCCCTGTGTGTGTCCTGTGTTCCCTGTGCACCCTGAGCACCATGTGTGTGCCCCCTGTGTGTCCTGTGTGTTCCCTGTGTGTCCTGTGTGCGCCCTGTGTGTTCTGTGTGTGTTCTGTGTGTGTCCTGTGTGTGCCCTGTGTGTGCCCCCTGTGCTCCCTGTGTNTGTGTCCTGTGTGTGCCCTGTGTGTGCCCCCTGTGTGTCCTGTGTTCCCTGTACACCCTGAGCACCATGTGTGTGCCCCCTGTGTGTCCTGTGTGTTCCCTGTGTGTCCTGTGTGCGCCCTGTGTGTTCTGTGTGTGTCCTTTGTGTGCCCTTTGTGTGTCCTGTGTGTTCTGTGTGTCCTGTGTGTCCTGTGTGCACCCTGTGCCCTGTGTCCCCAGCCCTGCTGATGGCTGACACGGTGAAACCATCACTGCTCAAAGCCACAAGGGCAGAGGGGCCCTTTGCTGCCTGGCAGGTGTGTACAGGGAAGAGAGATCAGCTCCTTCCTCTCCAGACCTGCAGACCTGCTGTGTGACACACACGGGGGATTTCACCAGCTCCTCGTGAGGGATCCTCAGAAGAACCAAAGCCCTCAGCAGCTTCAACTTCTCTCCAACAGCTGCTGGTCATGGCAAAGCAAACTTGTCACCACTCTGCTGTACCTTGCTCTGGAGGCAGAGGGAGGTGTTCACTGATCCCTTGGGTGCTCAGTGATCCCGTATTTATTCTGCCCAATGGGATCTGTAAGTCAGCACAAATAAACAAACTTCCAGCTTCAGACTTGATTGCTTCACTTCCCTTTACATCAAAGTGAGTTTATTCTATTTGATTTTCAACGTTCTTCAGCAGTTGCTGAATTGCCATTCAGCTTTGAACAATTTTTCCACCCACTGCCATTTTAAAGGTCATTTAATTATTATTACAGAGAACTACAAAAAGATAGAGAATTGTTTAAATGCTTTAAGCTTCAACAGGTTATTGGCATGGATTTTTTTGTAGTCATGTTAAATGGATCAGTATTTGCAGTTCAGGAGTTTTTATTGCACTGTCACCTGGTGATGCTCAGAGCACTGAGCCAGCCCAGGAGCACTGCAATGGGAGGTGCTCAACTGCTCCCTTCAGGGATAGTTAAAGACATTTCTTTGGAAATTTCAGACCCCAAATCCCCACAGTATTCCTCTCTGGGATGCACTGGGCAGCTGTGCAGATCCTGCAGGACTGTGGGGATTGTGGCTGCGCAGGAGCAGCCTGAAGTGTGTGATAACAGCAAACCCCAGAAATTGAGGCTGCTGGTGAGGCACAGCACCTCCTGAGCAGTCAGAACAGGCTGCTAGGGCACTGTTTTATGACTCTCAGGGAGCTGCTACATGCACAAGTTTTTTCCCTTAATTTCATCAGCACATGAATGTGTCTGTTAAAGCAAACCTAAATGGGAAGCAAAAGCCAACCTCCTGTTTTCATGAGAACATGTCTTCTACCAAAATGCAATTATTGCTGGTAAATGGGCAACTTTCTACCCTCACAGAAACTCTGCATGGAGCAGGGAGGAAGAGAAGGATGTGCTGCTCCTCCAGGTTTGCAAAGAGGCAGGATTGCAAACAGGGACAGGGGTGAGGCACACCAGATCCACCTCCTGCTCTGAGCAATCAGAATTTGCTGGTAGTTGCTGTAGAGAGAATTTAAGATTATAAACCAAGGGACAAGTTTTCATTTCTGCACATCAGGTTGGACAGACAAGCCCAGCAAAGAACGTGTGTTTGTCAGCAGGACTGGAAGTGGCATTAACCAGCCTTGGCCAAGCATTAACCGACTTTCCGCACCTCATCATCCTTCTCATCCCAAAGGCTCGTTCCGCAAAGCTGAGACAATAAACCAGACGATTTAGACTGAACTGTAAAGCCTCGCTTAGGCCTCTAGGTGGAAGGCTGAGAAAGCAAATGTGATTATTAGGAAAAAGGGGTAGTTGTCCCAAAGAGGAAAACAAACGTGCAATCATTTCTTTGCCCCTTCCCTTAATGTCAGCTGTGAATCAGGTGTGTGGGCTTGGGAGGATGTTAAGACTGGCGAGGTCTGAACTGAAACTGTCTGACAAACAGACCTCAGATCCCACACACTGAATATTGCCTCTTGAGTCTCCGCTCCAGAAGCTGTTTTGCAATAAATGCATCACTCCTGCACACGGTTGTGTAAAAGTGGAAAGACAGGCTGGGGCCGGGCTGGGCTCTCCAGCAGCGGGACCAGGATTTGGGCTGGGGGTGAGAGTGACCCAAACCTGCAGCTATAGCATCCTGAGCACCGTGCTGTGCCAGGGGAGCTCCCCAAAAATCCACAATTTCTCAGCAGCAGCAGCAGCAGGAGGAGGCAGCGCCCGGCCCCGCTCCAGCACGGCCACGCCTCGCAGCGGGGAAATCCCCAGCCCAAGGGAGCGAAAGCACCGTGTTGCCTCACTCTGCTGGGTTGTTCCCGGAGCAGACAGAGCCAGCGCAGGGGGAGGCCGCTGCTGTTTGCTCAGCCTTGCACAATTGCTGTGCTGTGCTCGCTCAGCTCGGCCCCCGAGCCGGGCATGGGAACGACCTTTCCCCGGCTCCTGGGCCAGGTAACAAACACCTCCTCCAGGTGTGTCCTGAGCAGGTGGGAACCACCTCCTGGGCCCTGCCTTGTCCCCACGCTGGCAGCTCCTGAGTCACATCGGGCCGGCCGCTGGCGCTGACATCAGGGCGAGCTGTGTCTGTCTGTCTGTCTGTCTGTCCCGCTGACACACATCCGTCCCTCGGGACGCCCGGCGCTGCCCCACATTGCGCAGGCAGCGGCTCGGCCCCCAAAGCCTCCCGGACCCCGCAGGAGGAGGAAATTAATTTCCTGACTGGCAATGTGTGATTAGAGGCGGGACCTCCCTTTCCCAACAAAAGCGTTGGGGAAACCCAGCCTGTATCCCCAGAGATTACGACCCCACTTTGCAGAGAAGGTCCGGAAGTTGTCCAGGAGTTAAACCATTGGGGTTTGGGACTTTACGTCCTTCTCTGACTTCCTGGGGCCCAGAGCTGACACTGCTGCTCTGCTTTCAGTTCCTTAGAACAAAAACCACTTCCCAGATGGATGTGACTTCTAGGAGGTATTTGCTTAGCAATAGGCATAAATCTTCTGCTCTTCACATCGACCTGGGTGGGATAAAATATTCTGTGACTGTCTATTTAAACATCTTACATTAATACCATGAGATGTTTGTTCAACTTTTATTATTCTTTTCGTTCTGAAGTAGCGAATACTCCCAGGCATGTCTGAGTACACCAAATCCAGAGCTGCAGGACACTGCATCCAAACTAAACTGGGGCTGAGCAGGCAGGGATATTTCTGGATGAGGGGACCACTGACATTTTCCAGCAGAGAGGCCACAGCTGGGAAGAGCTGAGCAAAACAGTAAATGCTGCTGTCACAGCCACTTGCGCAACCGCTCGGTTTTTCCCAGCGTTACTTGTTACTTGAATTTTGCTGCTTCTCTCTGCTCTTGACCAAGCTGCTGGAAACCCGAGGTTGCCTGGTGAGCCAGGAGTGCTGCTTCAGAACAGAGAGGGTGCTGCTGGAGTGTGGATGCTCTGGGTACTGCTGCTATAGACATGATGCTGGGATGAAATGATCACAAAGGGGGAGGTATCACCAGATATTGAATCCCTGATGCATCCTGAGCAGAGACAGTGGGACTGTTCCCCCCTGGCTTTGGCAAAGGGGTCTGGAGGAATTGCTTTCCCAGGTTCAGATGAAAGATTGGGTGATATTGAGGCTTCTGCTGCCTCTGTCGCTTCAAACCTCAACAATGACAGATTTATAGCCCACAAGTCCCTCGAAGGATGACTCTTTTCCTTGACAAAAGTGCATGAGGAAAAAAAAAATTGCCAGGGTGTGCCCAATCCATCTGTCATTGAGGAGAAAGGTTCATCCTATAACTTAATGCCATCAGTCACTAAGACCAAAGGTAGAGATCAAGGCTGCTTACTCAGAGGAGAACCTAAGGCCGTGTCTAGTCAGGCACAGAGTGACAGCCAAATAAATTTCCTTGGTATGGACCCTGGGGAGCATGCACTCTCCTCCAGAGCTCAGAAACATGCCTGCTCTGCAGGGAGCCCTCAGGCTACTCAGGGAGTAGCTACTCTGCAGAGTGCTTATGAGGATCTCCTTAAAGCCCATGGAGTAAGTTCAAAATAGAATGTTCCAGAGAAAAATCCATCTACTTGTCTGCAGCTGCATATGGAATCCCACACTCGTGGGTGAAGGCAGCACTGGGAGAACCACAAGGAGTGTGACAAGGACTCCAGGCTCCAAACATGAGTTCTGCACATTCTTGATAAGCTTCTCCTTTAGTCCTCCCTTGCTACATTTTCCTTTTTTCTGAGAAGACCTGAGGTTCATTTCTCCTCTGGAATCACTACAACCCACAGCACTGGGGTCTGGAGGTCAGGAACTCTTACCCAATATAGGAGTGGGAGTAAACTTCCCTCAGTGCCTCCACTGGGCATGAGATCAGACCAGGGCTTTGCTCAGCTGGTGACTTTTCACTCCAGCAACTCATGACAGTGCTGCCATCAGAGACTTCTTCATCAAGGCCAGTCAGAGCAGCAGATTGTCTCTCAAGTAGCACCACCATGAATCTGAGTGGCTGCACTGTAAAAACAACCATAAAGGGATGTTGCTTCAGCTCTCCTTGTGAGGCATGGTGACCCTGTTCCAAAGAAAGGGCATAAATCATCATTTGTTCTTCCTTTAATTCCGGAATGTGCTGAGTCCTCTGTAATAAATTATACTGCTTGCTGTAAAAGAGAATCCAGAGGCAGCTCTGCAAGCCTCTTGAGTTGCAGGTGGTGGAACAATTCATTTCATCACCAGACGCACATGTAGGTGAGTGCAGTGAGATGAGCAAGGCATTTAGGACACCAAAACTGTTGGAAACACAAAGATCCCAAGGCAGCCAATCCCAGCCATGTCAACCCCCAGAGAAGCTGAGGAATGAGCTCAGCTTGGAGCAGGTGCTTTAGTAGGTACTTCATTACTCAGGGTTTGTCTACACAGGATTCTTAAGAAAATTAAATTGAATTAACTAAGTTTAAAGTAGAACATTAAAATTCTGCATAAAATTCTCATTCAGAATTAAAGTGGCCTTAATTCAGTTTCATTTACTCCCAAATGCTACTAAACAAGGCCAGTTAAATTGTCTTTAATTAACATAATGGTCCCACACAGGCTTTTATAAATGAAATTTAATTAGCCCTTTTTTAGAAGTGAGTTAACTGCCTTGAGCCTCCATAGGTAAGCAGCCAGGTCCAGGGCCACGTTGCTGTCAGGGCTCCTGGTTGTGGCTGGTTAGCAGGAGTTGCAAAGCTGCATCACTTCCCAAGGAACTGGGACAAGGCCAGTTGTATATGGGAGCCTTGAACGTCACCTATTTTGACTGTGTTAAATGCATGAGTGGGAGGCTCTGCCAGAGGACGAGCTCTTCCTTTAAAATCCAGGACATGGGGGTGGTAATCCCTAGAAAAATGTGGCATCAGGATTTTGTGAGACTTGAACAATGAACCAGGCTGGAGGAAAGCTTACAGTGAGTCAGCAGAGGAGGGGATGGAGGTGGAGGACTGGGAGGGAACTGAGCCCATCCACTTTGTGTCCCCACTGCCCCTGGATGCTTTAATTCCTTTTTTTCGCACACCAGAATCCCCAACTGGGCAGGACGAGATGCTGCTGGCAGCTCTTAATGACCATCCTGAGGGCACCTCGGCCTTGCCAGCCTTGTCCTCCCCTCGGTCTCACAGCTTCCTCCTTGGAACAGCCCAGTCCTCTCCTGTGCTATGATGGGGACTTCCACCTCTTTCCTGGGGCCACAGGTGTGTTGTAGAGGGACAGAGGTGTGAGCCCTGCTGTGGTGTGAGCCACAGAAAGGGGATGATGCAGCTGCCCTGCTGTGCTGTGCCCACTGGCCAGAAAAAGCAGACTGTCTTGCCTCGGAGTAAAGAGCCTCAATACATCCATGATCCCAGCAGCAAAGGCTTTGTTCTGTGAATCTTCATATCCTCAGAAAGTGCAGCCTCCACCACAGCCCCTGCAGTACCAAAAGAAAAAAAAAAAGTACTGTTCAAAGTAGTTCGTAAATGCGAAAAAGAAAAAAAATAGTCCAAATCACCCATGAGGAGCTCTGAAGTGTGACTCCCTTGACTCTTGGGGTGGAGAAGCCAACAGCCTCCCTCTCTCCTGGCTTTTCTTTCACCAAATCAGAGCCGTGTGGCTGCTGCCACTGCTTTGCATAAATTAGGAGATGCAGCTTTGTGCCTCTTCCTTGGGGGACATCCCACACGAAGCACATCTGTGGCCACACTTTCTGGTGCAACAGACTTCAGCCTGCAAGCAAAAGCACACAAACAATGCTAAATTCATGCTGACTGGAGTAGATTCCAAGGGAAAGAAGTGTTGGGAAAGCACCTACTTAAGAACCGAACACGGATTATCTCTGATCTGAATCTGGCTCTGTGTGTGTGTTACTGTTTGAGCACACAAGTGCGGTTTCAGACACGGCCAGAGACAAGGAAAAATGATTGTTTCGGGGTAACCACAAGGAAGATGAATGCAAATGCGTTCCTGTAACTGGGAGAGTTCCTCGCTCCCGAGCTGGGCTCCGGTACATGGCCTCGGGGGAGGCAAATTTGCAACTACCTCCATTAAATTGTTTAGGCGTGATTAATCAGAAGTCAGAGATGTGAAAAGTCGGGTTTTTTTCGCACAGTTTCGCGGTGCAGATTTTTAACCCCTGCAGTTCCTTGGGGGGGG
>VWZU01002423.1:120270-134362 GCA_013397095.1 Sterrhoptilus dennistouni
GCCCCTCAGGGGACGGCCCCGAGCTGCAGCTGAGGGTGGATTTTTTCCGCAAGCTCGGCTACTCCTCGGAGGAGATCCGCGTCGTGCTGCAGAAGCTGGGCCTGGGCGCCGACACCAACGCGGTGCTGGGGGAGCTGGTGAAGCACGGCCCGGCCGAGCGGGACGGCCCCGAGGCCGCGACAGAGCCCGGAGAGGTCCCGCTGGTCCCTCGGGGAGGCGCCGGTAACAAATCCCCGGCTCCGGGCCCTGAAGAAACGGAGAGCGACAACCTGAAGCCCATCGTCATCGATGGCAGCAACGTGGCCATGAGGTGAGCCCGGGGTGGGCGCGGGGCTGGGGCTGTGGCTGTGTGGCCTCTCCGGGCAGCAGCTCTGCCAGAAAAGCTGTGAGCGCTTCGCTCAAAGCAGCCGCTTCTCTGTGTTTGGAAAGGGGTTGGTAATATTTTCCTCTCCAGCATCAGGTTTGCCGTCTTGTCGCCAGCAGTCATGGGGCGATGATGAGGGCGGCGGTGCTTCCTCCAAAACAGACATTTCCTCCTCTGCTCTAGAGCTGAGGGGTGGCTGGAGAGACGTTGTTCTCGCAACTGGTGGCTTTGTGTAAGTTCCCGTAGCAGGAAGTTGCTCAATAAATAATTATAGGGTTAATTAGAGGAGGGTTTGTAATGTCTCCGCTCAAGACTTGTCTCTGAATTGTGGCTCTTGTGTTTTGGTGAATTTCTGTGTAAAGTAGAGAAGGGTGAGATGTCAGAGGTGTTGCCAAGGCAGGGCTGTGGCTTATCCTCAGCATTTCATGTGTCCCTGTTGGACATTGTGACCAGAGCCCTCAGTATCCATGAGGCATCCAGAATCTCAGGGCTGGGTATTTATTGATGTGATATCCCTACTTTTCACCCTGGCTTTTACTCCCATGATGGTGACCATTGCTTCCCCTCACCCCAGTCCCAGCAGGATGTATTCCCCACCTCTGCATAGTGTAGCTAAATCCATCTGATACTGGAGAAAACTTTTAGTGGGGCTTCTGAGCTCTTAAAATTTAATGTGCCACGGTCTGAACTGGGTTCTGAAAGCTTTTTTTTTTCTGCTACAGCTCAGAAGCCGTCTCTTCTGTTGCTTATGTTTGTGCGTTCAGGTTTTATAAAAAATAACCCTGGGTGCAGGTGGAGCTGCAGTGTGGGCTGCAGTAGGTTTGTCTGAGGTGAAAGTGCTGCGTGGAGGTTTGTTTGCAGGTGTGGCTTTTGCCAAGCCCTGGCTGACAGTTCTGAGAACAGAACTGAGAGTGATGGGACACAGGCAAGTCCCAGGGCGAATGAGGAAAAGGAACATGGCAAATGATCGCAGTGGAACAGAGCTGGAGAGTGAAAACTGTGCCTGGTGTTCCTGAAGAGAACCTTGTTCCAGTTCCTACCCTCTCCAGAGCTCTGGGAGCACTGTGGAAAATGGCCTATTGTGAGCCCAGGCTGATAAGTGACTGTGGCAGCAAAGTTTACCTTGGGTAAGTGCTTGGGCTTTACCAGCAGGATTGGCTGTGTTTGTTAACGAGGAGCCTCTTACTGGTGAAGGTTAACCCCAAAATGCAGAGGGGAAATCACAGCTGAGCTGTGAGTCAGGGCGGGCCAGAGCCCAGGGTCTGACACGAGAGAAGCGGTCTGGCTTTTTTAAGCAATTTGATAGAAGGGGAATTCCATTCTGAAACTTCCTGTATTGATGGTGTGATGTTCCCTGCTGATTCATTTGCAGTGTGTACAGCGGCCTCCCTCAACAGCTCTTGACAAACTTATGCAAATCATAGTGGAAATTAGCTTTTACTTCCTTCTAAGGGAATTTTTCTTTGGCTGCTGGCAAATCAGATCAGCCCAATTAGCTGCCTTCTGGAGGTTTGACGTTGGTTGCAGGGACTCAAAAAATATATATTAAAAAAACCCTAACAAACAACAACCAAAAAATCCACCAGAAAGGATTTGATTTTCACATTTATCTCTAAAAAGTGGTGACTGACCATTTGTAGCTAAATCTATCTGATATTGGAGAAAACTTTTAGGGCATCTTCTGATGGTGATTGTCAGCCTTCTGTAACTTAGGATTCTTATTGGAGGTGCATTAGGTGTCTCTTTAGGTGTTAGCTCTGTTGCCAAGTGTTTAGTTCTTCCAGATTAAGTCCTTTGGTACAGCTCTTCAGCCTTCTTTGTCCTTTCAAAGAAAGGGTGAGGCCTGGAGGGGAAGTGAAACTTTTCTGTAGTGGTGCTGCAACAGTGCCACTGCAGGAGTGGCTCTGGTGAGGGGCTGCTGAGGGGTGGTGGGGGCTGAAATGTCATTCAGGTGCAGGTGGAAGGAGTAAGACTTGGGACAAGTAGTGCCCAGGTGAGGAAAATCTTCCTGAATTCTGAGAGCAGTTCCCCTCTTGGTGCAGTGCATGAATGCTGTCACAGAGCACGGGCAGTTGGATCCCCACGGTGACATATCAGGCTGGAATAGAAGTGTTGAAAGTTTGCCAAAAACGCTATCAGCAGAAGAGCTGATTGCACTGTAAATACTAGTGCTTGTAAAACAGGAGGGGCAGTTTCCTCCTAGAAGTTCTGGAAACATATTGATATGACCTAATGAATAATTAGGAAGCTTTTTGCATCAGTACGTGGCTTCCGACGAGGTTGTCAAACTTTGTTCTCCAACTGCCATGAGCTGTTCACTCGTGCAATGCTGATCACAGGAGAGATGTTGCCATTTTGTGCAAGGCGTGCAATTGTAGATGAGGTTTTGAGCCATCATGGAATGAATCATCTTTCCTTGAGATGAGAGTGCATATAAAATCTCATTTTCCTGAGGTGATCAGGACAAGTTTGTAAGCAAACCCCCAGTGAGAGTACAGTGCACCCTGGCAGGAAACAGCCGCTGGCATTAGCTGTCAGAGCAGCACAAAGGGGTTTGGGATCACATTGTGCTCTGGGCTAAAAATAACCATCAGAAGGCCAGGGTTGAAGCAGAGGCTGTTTCAGAGCAGCTGCAACAGTTCCAGCTGCTGTCTCCCCTCCAGTGAGTATTGGGTGTTTGCTGGAATGAACAGGGGTGCTGGGCAGGTCTGAGTGAGGCTGTTGTTGCACAAGACAAGCGTCTGTGTTTGCTGCCTGTGCTCCTCAACACTTCACTGAAGCTTGTCCTAGTTGCCAGCTCCCTTTGCTCTGCATTGCCTGACTGGTGTGTACTGAATCATGAAGGAATTAAAGTCTTAATTTTCTCCTTTGCAGCCACGGGAATAAAGAAGTGTTCTCCTGCCGAGGGATCCTTCTGGCTGTCCAGTGGTTCTGGGACAGGGGACACAAGGACATCACAGTCTTTGTGCCATCGTGGAGGAAGGAGCAGCCCCGACCTGATGTACTCATAACAGGTATGAAAATACGGAAACCAAAAGTAGCTTTTCAGGCTGACTGCTCTGTCACTTAGTGAGCTTGCAGAGTGTTCTGGCTAAGTCAGTAATTAACTTCAGAATGGAAAGTCTGAGTAGTAGGAGCTGCAGTGAGCTGAGCTGACCAGGGAGAATTAGTCATTAACTTCTCCCCTAAGCCAGCTTTTGCCTGAATCAGTTGGAATAGTTCAGACAACAAGGAATATAATACTGCTCTGCTTCCTAACTTCTTGTCTTTTATTTCATGATTTTTTTTCCTCTTACAGAATGCACTTTGTGCTTTGTATCTAACTGAAGCATATTTAGCCAGAATTATTCAAATTGAGGGGAGCTTGCAGAGAGCTGAGATTTCTGAGTAACTCAGAACAGCAGTGTGTGGACTCAGTATTTTCTGAGCTTGAGAAGAGCTAGCTCTTCTCAAGGGAAATTTTTCAACAGTTCTCTTTTTCCCAAAATGACCTTGTGTAAACAATATTTTTTTTCTCATAACAACAGGTGTTGTTTGCTATTTCTGTTACTCAGCTAATGGGAGAGGTGTCAGCCCTATGAACCAATAACATGCCTTTTTAGCACAGCATGTTATAAAAGGGCTGAATGAATTGTAAATAAAACCTTCTGATTTCTTGACTGGAGTCAAGCATCGTGTCCTGTTATGACAGCAATGAGCAGGGTTGAATACAGTCTGGGTTATGGAGAGACAGAATGACTTCACATGAATTTTGTTTATTTATAATGTTACTTTATCCATGTGAAGGGCTGTGCAGGGGGTGTGACGCTCTTTTACACCACAACGACACAGACCCTGAGATTCAGAAGGCTGAAAATGGCTCCTTTATTTTTGGAATGTGTCCTTCTTTTATACTATTTCACACAGACCAATTCGATTGGTGAAACAAAGGTAAACTTCTTTAATCACATTGGTCAGACCAGAGGGACATCAAGAAGATGAAGATGAATTCCTAGGGAAAGGAATGAATAACAAAGTTACAGTTAGAAAAACATTTCTCCTACTTACAGAAAATTCACTGTGGAAAGAATTTCAGAAAACCAAAACACTTTAGGCATGAAACCAGAGCTACAGGCGTGTGCTCACAGTTGTGTTTTCCCCAGACCAGCACATCCTGCGCGAGCTGGAGAAGAAGAAGATCCTGGTGTTCACGCCGTCGCGGCGGGTGGGCGGCAAGCGCGTGGTGTGCTACGACGACCGGTTCATCGTGAAACTGGCGCACGAGTCCGACGGCGTCGTGGTGTCCAACGACACCTACAGGGACCTGCAGAACGAGCGGCCCGAGTGGAAGAAGTTCATCGAGGAGCGCCTGCTGATGTACTCCTTTGTCAATGACAAGTATGGCTGATGCCTTCAGTTTTTAGATTTTTTTTTTTTGTGTTCTTTTTGGGCTGTTTTCAGGTGCTGTGTTAGTGTATAAATCTGAACTCTGTGTGGAGTGTTAGTCCGGTCTCTTTGTCTCTGTCAGCAAAACAGTCCTTCCAGGCCTGAGATCCAAGGGCACCCTCTGCATCAGACCCCAAAAAGTATAAACAAAAGTGAATTGGGGAGGAGAAAACTGGGGGAATGTGATGTCATTACCTGAAGCTGTAATTGGGCAATTAGCCCCTGATGTGCAAATAGACCAAACTCATATCTGTCTGAAAAACTTGTGACCATGGTCCCTTTTGGGTGTAGCCTGTGTGAGGCTTTTGCACTCCTGAAGGTGTATCTATTGAAGGCCTTTAATAAATCCCACTTTATTCTTCTAACTCTGTCTAGCCTCTGTCCCAGGTAGCCACTTCAAGGCGTCATGGTCACATCTTCCTGGGCTTTTAAGAAAGACACACTGGCTTCTTCTAATGAAGCAGTCACAGGTGATGCCTGAGAAGAGCAAAATGCCAGTGAGGAAATAAAGAAAAGCTGTAGGATACAAAGGCAAAAGATGTTGATGGCATCTCAGTAGCTGCTCTTAATTTGGAGCTAGGAGCTCCAAGGAGAGCTTCAGGGTGCAATTTCCTCACAGGACAATTGTTAGCAGGCTCAGCAGCAGGTAGTAATTCTGGTTGACAACCAAGCGTTGAACCTCTTCTGTGCCTGAAGGGAAGCATTTTGTGCTGGTGTGGGCTGGGTAGCAGGAGGGTTATCTCTGCAGGAAATGGGCTTTGTAGGGCTCAGATAGCTTTTGATTTTCAATGAAATGGGAGGCTTTGAGAAGAAACCAAACCTCAACTCAGAAAAGTGAACTGCCTCTTACTGAGGTTTGTTTTTCTTTAGGTTTATGCCTCCAGACGATCCCTTAGGGCGTCATGGGCCCAGCCTGGATAACTTCCTCAGGAAGAAACCTGTAGTTCCAGAACACAAGAAACAGCAGTGCCCTTATGGTAAGACCTGCCTTCTTTATGCAAGAACAAGGTGTCTGTGCAAGTGTCATTTCTAATCTAGTCAAGTCCAACTGCTTATTTCGTGTTCTGGCTTTCCTTACAGGGAAAAAATGCACTTATGGCATTAAGTGTAAGTTCTACCATCCTGAAAGGATCAACCAGCCCCAGCGGTCATTAGCTGATGAACTCCGTGCCAACGCAAGGCTGTCTCCAACCAGAAGTACCAGTGCCAAGGAGGAGAAAAAGGGGAAACGGGGTTCCCAGGCAGAGCTCTTGTGCTCTGTGCCTACAGAGAGTGACAAGAGCTCTTCACAGAAGGTCTCTGCAGAGAGGAAGAGCTTGGCCCACAAAGCCAAGCCCAGTGACGTTGTGCTTCATGCCAAAGGCTGCGTGTCAGGCAGCGTCTCCCCTGACAGGTACCAGCAGCCTCCCATGGACTCTCTGTCTTACATCTCTCAGGAGCATCTCGATTCAGGCATTGGGTCTCTGGAGAACCAGCTGTCTGACATGTGGCCCCACAGATGTTCCAGCCACTGTGACCGTTCTCACACCGAGCAGGTGCCTGTCTGCACCTGTGGGAGGCAGAGACCCGTCTACCCACATTCCCCCAGCTTAGAGCAGAACGGTCTGGTCCCTTACAAGCACAACTCCCATAAATCATCTTCCTCTGGTGCTAGCTTCTTGCAGTACAGCCCTGAGATGTCTCACTCAGGAGCTGCCCACTCTTTCTCAGGCTATGGGGTGCCTGTGGGTGCTGCAGGGCAGTACAGCCTGCCCGGGGAGTTTGGTGCCGCTCTGCCGCGCTCGCGGGAGTTCTGGTCAGAGCCCTTCCCGCTGCCCCAGGTGAGGTCCCCCAGTGTGCCCGACCCCCGTGCAGTGCAGAGGGCTCCAGGCCCGGCCTATGGAGACTCGGGGCCCTGGGCTGGCTCGGAGCAGTTTGCTGAGGAGAGGGCAAACGTGCATGTCAAGCTGTGTGGCATCTTCCACCCACACCTGGTGGATGCCGTGATGAGCCGCTTCCCCCGGCTGCTGGACCCGCAGAGGCTGGCAGCAGAGATCCTCACCTACAAGGCCCAGAACCCAGGTATATGAGGCAGGTGCCGAGGGCAGCCAGGCATGGGGGGAGTTTTAGAGGCTGATTTTGCCTCTGCAGCTGTCACAGGTGCCTTCTGAGTGCTCCTTGTTATTCATTTGGAAGTACTGGGCTCCAGCTGGAGGCTGGGTGCCAGATGTGGAGTGCTCACAGTAAACTGCTCCAGCTGTGACTGCATGCCTGTGGGAGAGGTGAGAACACCTCAGCATCCCACCTTCCCCAGGGGCTGCTAAGCAGGAAGAGAGGCTGCAGCTGTAGGGCAGAACTGCCCCTTTGGGGTTCATGGGAGTCTGGCACACCCTGAATTCCTGCAGTTGTCCATAACTGGATGTGAGAGAAGTGGGTGCTGCCTTTGTAGTGGCCTAAGGCTAATTTCTGAGGACCCAAATGCCTTGTCAATGCTGTTAGTAGGTCCTGACTGAGCCTCTTTACTAAATCCCACCACTCAGATCTGTGGCAAATGTTGGGTTATTAATGTAATCTGAAGCTGGGTTTATCTGACTGGTTTTACTGGTGCACTTCTTGTATGATGTTTTCCACACCCCTCCCACCTCAGCTTGCCTTCCTGAGGTGAGGTAACTCTGCCACGTGGACCACAAGTGCTTAATGAGCTGCTCAGCTCCCGGGAGCACAGTCCTTGCTCAGGAGGAGCAGCTGGACACTGCTCCAGAGCTGTGTGTGAGTTGTGTGCTGACAACTGCAGTGTCACAGCAGGTGGGTGAGCTGAGCATGCTGTGAGTGCTGCTCTGGAGCTGTCCCTGTCCCAGGCTGGCTCTGTACAGCACTGACAAGGATTTATTATGTGCCTTTTGCCTTCAGACAGCAATAGAACAGCTGCAGTCACATCTGGACTGCTGCCAGGGGCCTTCCCGAGGAGTCTTTAATATTTTAGGCTGTAAAGCTGTTGCTTTGTCTTCTTCCTCAGCAATATTCCCCTGTCCCCTTTGGCTGTGCCCAACTAGAGCAGCATCCAGAATTGTATTATGAGACTTATTTGGCAAGGCTGTTCTGTTTCATTTCCTCTTACTCGGTAAGATATTTTCTATTGTAGGTACTGTAAGAGACTTTAAATATGCAAACCCAATTGCTGTAGTAATTGGTTCTGGTCCTGGAGTTTTGCTGTGCGAGGGATGCAGAAATGTTCCTGGCACTTGCAGGCCAGAAGCAGTTGATTTGTTGATACACATTGTATCTGTGTGTGTTGTTGTTTTCTGAATACAATACGCCCTTCTGTGGTTAAAACAAGGTTATTGAGTGGAAAATTAGGAAGGGGAGAGTGGAAGACAGCTGGTCCTGAAACCCTCCTGAGAGCAGTGTTGTCTCTTCCTGCTCTTCCCTCTGATGTCCAAGGAATGACCTGCCCAGACTGGCACCATGTGCCATGAGACCACAGGGACCCAGAAACCTGTATACCTGGTGTATAATGATACATTACAAATTTGTAATGTTTCATGTTAGTAAGCAAAATGCTTCTTAATTTTAAGTAACCTGATACTTTGCATATTTGTAAATTACAGGAAAAAAAATGGTTTTTAATGTTATTGTTCAGCACCTTGCTGCTTGCAGTTTTAATCAATGCTGTTCTCACCTCAGCCATATGTTACTTGGCAAGGTGGGTTTGGGTTTCTGGTGGAATGCTGGCATCTGCTGCCTCTCTTGCAATGAGAAGATTAACATTTTGTACTCCCCAGCTGACACTTGCTGAACTTTCTGTATCACTATGCATTATAGCCATGTACTGAACAGCCATGTGAAAGCCGTGGCAAAGAACTGTGTTATAGAAATAAAAACTGCTGAGCTGACATATTTGGTCTCTGATGGCTTTGTGGAAGAACATTCAACGTTTTAGTTGGCTTTCCAAGGAAGTCAGAGGAATTATCCTTCCTCCCTGGGGTTCCTGTGGCAGGCTTTGATCTGTGTGTGCAGTCTGAGGGCTGGTTATTGACAGGCTGGTAATCGATGCAGCAAGAGCAAAACACCCATGTGCTGTGGCAGATAAGGGCTTGTGCAGTGTCTGCTGTTTACTTGCCTTTACTGGGGGTGCTCAGTGCTGGGGCAGGCACTGGCAGGGCAGGTGGGACAAGCAGCAGACCACAGTGTGGGTGTCCCAGGTGTTAAAGCACACTCCTGGCAATTCTGGACTCAGAGTGGACTGTGTGTTTGGCTTTAAGGGGCAATTCCACAGTGCAGCCTGGAAATAAATACCTATTTTATCCAGTTACAATACCATCTGTGTCAGATGTGTGGCATATGTGAATGGTAACATGTCCAGATTTTGCTCTGAAGATTTGTTATGGACTGGAAGTGCAGCAGGAATATCAGTGCTCATGCTGTGGTGTAAGGATCTTCCCCTCCCACCTGCTCCTCTGCAGCACAGCACGTCCTTATCTCACTGATTAAATAACTTTATGGTCTGTATTGAAACTTGTGCTCTTCATTTACCACAGGGCAGTGACTCTCCAGTTAATCAGAAACCAGGGAGGCAGGTGCTCCCAGACCAACTGCATTTCAAAACAAACCTGCAGCCTCACAGTCTGAAGTGTCTTTATTGACTGTGGGAGAGGAAAGCCTCTGAGGATGTCACTGCAGTGACAGAGCTCGTGTGGCTCTGTGTGTGTTTATTGGGGGGATGGAGTGCTGTGTCAGGGCTCTGAGCACACCTTTAACCAGGTGAGGGGTTTGCTGCTGTCTGTAATGGGATCTGTGGTTGAAAAATGCTCCAGGATTTTAAGGCTGGTGTTCCTGTAGTAGAAAATAGGTAATTCTAGTTTTACAGGATGTGTAGAGGGGGGTGGTTGTTTTTATGTCTCTCAAAGCTGCTCTGAGACAGGATTAAGTGAATTAGTGCAGTTTCATTATCACAGCCAGGAGAGGAAGAGCTGGAGCTGGGTGACTTTGGCTGTGATGTTTGTATTGCAGTGACAGTCCTGGGGCACACAGAGCAGTTTGGAAGGGTCAGGCCTTAGCACAGGTCTGGTGGAAGTTACTCCCCAAGCTGCTGTGTGTGCAGCGAGCCCAGCCACACTCCCACTGCTGTGCTCTGAATTTTCTCCTCCATTCACACAAAGTTCTGTGTCCCCATTTCCAAAGCTCACTCTGGTGCCAGAGATTTGGGAAATGGGAATGCTGATGGGAACTGTTGCTGCTGCACATTTTTCCCCTACACGTTCCTCAGTGCCAGAAGTGGTGGGGCTGCCTGCCTGCACACCTTGGCAACCCTGCTGGGGCTGTTAAAATGGGGATTTTGGGGTGCATCCTTTGGCTCAGCACTTCCTGGGCCTTGGGGTAAGAGCCTGCTATGAGTGCTGGGTGTTAGCTTGGTGAGCCAAACTGGGTCAGCTGTGTGTCAGCTCTCTGGGCTGTTGGAGGAGAAGGAGGTCACACATGGGCCTGTTGAAGGTTTCCTGTGCTCAGGGGCTTCCCAGCCCTCATCCTGTCAGCTGTGTGCTACTGAAGCCTGGTGCTGAGTTTCAGGAGAGGCTGGTTCCTCCAAGCAGAGCAGTCTGCTCTGCAGGGCTTGCTCACCTCTCCCTGGCCCCACTGCCCTGTGCTGCCCTTGCTCCCCAAACTTCCATTTGAACTCAGCTGGTTCCTCCTGTTGGGGGTTTCCAGGATGTGGCTAGCTCAGTTGCAACACTTTAAAGCATTTTCAGAAGCAGGAATGGGAAAGGTTCCTGTGCTGGCTGTGGGAAAAGGGGATGGGGTGTGTGCAGTGATGTGCTATGGGAGCAGATCCAGCATCAACCCCTGTTCCCCCAGTGCTGAGGCTGCTGCTCTCCTCATAAAGAGGAATAGATGCACTGAGCATGGCAGCAGCTCTGTACCCCAAACTGCTGCTGCACAGCCTCCCTGTGAGACAGGACTGCAGGAAAAGAGTAACTGAATAGGCTGTAATGTATGTAAGAGAAGGGAAAGGTGCTGGGGAGGAGCTGGGTGCTGCCCCGAGGCCATGGGGGGAGGCTGGGGTGGGGTGGTGGTGCTGCCTGTGCAGATGCTGACAGCACTTGCCCTCCAGCCACATGCTTTTCAGTTCTCTCACGAGCTTTCCTAAGGGCCCTGAACACCCGGGTGTTCCCCAAGGCTGGGGGCTGTCCCTGGAAGCCAAAGCCCTGTCCGGGACAACCTGCTCAGCCCTCCTGACAAAGCCACTGAGGCCCCTGGCCAGGACTGGGGAGCAAATGTTGCACAAGTGTGTTGGAGTAAATACAGCCTCTGGTTAAGCAATAGGTCAGGAGGCTTTGGTGTGGTGGCTGGGGAAAGGTTTCCATGGCCTGTGAGGTGACTCTTGCCGTGCTGCAGGTGCTGTGGTGAGGGGCTGCTCCAGTGAGGGGGGCAGAGCTGGTGGCTGTAGCTGATGCTGCTTGATGTCACCATCCACCTCCTGCAGCCTTGGCCCCTGTGGGCTGGCTGGGGATTTCCAGCCCAAGGATTGCCACAAAGAGGGGCACGGTGGCTGCAGCAGGAACAGGACCTTGTCACATCACTGTGTGGATGCTGCTGTGGGAAGTGGGGGGCCAGCTTGGGGCTGGGGTTTCACTGCAGGAGGCTCCCAGAGCTGCTCACTTGCAGGACCTGGTTTACTTTGGTATTCCTGAGCAGCACGGGGCTGTCCCACCTCCACCCCAGCGGGGCCAGGTGGGTGCAGGGTGAGTCAGGGCGCTGCTATTTGTGTTGCATCAGTTCCCTGCGTGTGGGAGCTGCTCGGGCACGTTGGGAGGACAGATCCCTGCCTGCTCCTGGAGCCTGGCCCCAGCCCCTGCTGCGGGCGGCTGCTGGTCCCTGCTCTGCTCAGCTCATCCTGTCCCCCTCCCCAAAGAGCTGGGGGCCGCTGCAGGGCACTGGTGCAGCTGTCCCAGCTCTGCTGGGCAAAGACCAGGCACACACAACCGATGGAGAGCGGTATTACTGTATCAATACTGCCTGTATTGAGCAGTGGGAGCCCAGGGAGGAAGCAGTTCCCCTGTGCTGGGCCAGGCTGGGCTCCAGGCAGCCCCTCAGCCCTGCAGCTCCCGGGCTCGGCTGTTGTGGGCAGTGAGGGGCCGTGCTGGGGCTCCGGCTGCCCTCTCAAGGAGCTGGTCCGGGGTTGCGACATGAGCAGAAGCAGCTGAGGGAGAGGAGGGTGGCTCTGGCCAGTCAGGAAGTCAGTGGGCGAGTTTTGCAATCCGTCACCCCGGTGCAAGGGGACTGAAGCCGGTGCTGACCAGACTCCTCGTTCCTGGGACCTCCCAGCGAGCAGCAGAGCAGGAGGATGTTCCTCGGTGGGCTTCCCCTGAGCCAGCCCCTGTGGGGCACAGTCAGCCCTGGCAGGGAGGGCTGTGACCTGTCCTGGGGCAGACCAAGGGCCAGTGGCTTGTCCTGACCTGCCTCCAGCTGGTTCCTGCTCCTGGGAAATGGCTGCAGTTCTGCCGGATGGGGCCGGGCCCAGCCAGCACCGAGGGATGGAGGCACATACAGGGATAGAGCTGGGACTGCACCAGCCTGGCCTGTGTCCTGCAGGGCCCGGGCAGGGAGGAGTGTGTGGATCCATCCTGGCCCTGCTCACACCTTCACTTACATTTGCTGCCTGTCAGGCTGGATGGAGGCCCGTGGTTGCCGAGGTGCCTCCAGCCACTGACGTCCTGGAAAAGAGGAAAGGACAGAGAGAGGGGGACACCAGGGGAGCACCCAGCCATGTTCCTGATGGAAACAGATTCAGAGAACTGGGAGCCTTTCCCAGCACCTGCCTCCCCAGTGCCCAGGTGGGAGCTGGTGCATTGCCCATGAGCAGAGGTCAGCACATTGCCCCATCCCCAGCTCTGGGGGCAGATCCAGCACATCATCACCCCCTCCCCAGCTACTGTGTCCCCCACAGTTCCCAGCCCTTACCTTCTGGGCTCTCTCCCTCACTCCCACTGCCACTTTGGTCCTCTGCTTCCCCGAGCAGCTCGGGGCTGTCAGGACTGTTCCACTGCCACGGCAGCTCCTGCAGCTGCAGCAGGCCGTGAGTGTCTGGGCTGTGGGAGGGGGCAGAGGGCTGCCACCCCCCGGGGCACTCACCCTTTGGCGGAGGCTTTGCTGCTCCCGCAGCAGCTCCAGGAACCGGCTGCTCCACAGGAGCTTCTCCGCCCCCAGCTCGGTGCAGAGGAAGCGGACATCGGCCTCCAGAGCCTCCAGCCTCCCCAGCATGGCCTCGCTGCCATCGCCACGCCGCTGCTGCCCCACCGCTGCCCTGGCACCACAGCTCAGCTGCTGCCATCCCCCAGGGCACCCGCCAGCCCCGGGGACACCCCTGGGACAGGGACCCACCTGTGTGTCCAGGCTCCCATGCAGAGTCTGAGTCCACATCCTCCTCGCTGCCCTTCAGTCTGAGCTGCAGGGCTGTGCCCAGCTGGAAGCCAACACGGACACTGGGGACTCGCTGAGCTCAGATGGCCCCCAACCCTGCCTGGGGAACCCCCCTGGTGCCACCCAGGTGGCCCTGTCACCGGGCTCAGTGACACAGGGCCTGGCGAGGGCCGCGGTGTTTCCCACCGGGGGAGTTCAGTTACCTCCTCGGTGACCTGGAAAGCGCCATCCCAGCAGCTCTTGTAGCACATCAGCAGGACCTGGGGGAGAGGACGGCTCACCCCTGCCCTGCGGAGGGCAGAGCCTGGGGCGGTGTCCCTGTGTCCCCAGGGCTCTTGGTGGGCACAACCCCACAGCGCCTTGAGCCAAAACCAGCCCCCGGGCCCAGGCTCCCGCAGCCGTGTGTTGTGGTGACACGTTCTCCGACCCTCCAGCACCCGGCTGCAACAAACTCCAGCTCAGAGCAGCAGCGGTGCAGCGATTGCACCCCAGCATCACCTCTACCCCTTCCCAGCCTGCAACAAACCCCAGCCTCCAGCAGCAGAGATGCAACGACTGCACCCTGACAGCACCCCTGCCCCTGCACAGCTGCAACAAACCCCAGCCCGCAGCAGCAGCAGTGCAGTGATTGCATCCCAGAATCACCTCTGCCCCTTCCCAGCTCCAACAAACCCCAGCCTCCAGCAGCAGAAGGGCAGCGATTGCATCCCAAGAGCACCCCTGCCCACAGCTACAACAAACCCCAGCCCAAAGTAGCAGCGGTGCAGTGATTGCACCCCAGCAGTGCCCCAGCCCCTGCCCAGCCCGCAGCAGCAGCACTGATTGCACCCCAACATCACCCCTGCCCCTGCCCAGCTGCAACAAACCCCGGGCCAGAGCAGCGGTGGCGCAGTGATGACACCCCAGCAG
>VWZU01002423.1:150426-165783 GCA_013397095.1 Sterrhoptilus dennistouni
TGCTGCGCTACAGCCAGCCCATGCTGGTGTCCCGCCGGGGAGACCGGGGCTCCGCGGCGGTGAGCCACAGCGCGGGGCACTCAGGGGGACAGCGCTACCCGCGCCGGGGCCGTGCGGGCAGAGGGTACCACGGTCCCCCGCCCGTTGTTACAGCGCTGTGCTCTCCTGTCCCCGCAGAAAGGGCCGCCCCCGCGGAGCCCCGCCACCATCCCCTACTCGCAGCAGCCGCAGGAGCTCCTGAACCTCATCCTGCCGCCGCGGTGAGCGGGGCCGGGGCTGGCAGCGCCCCGGGGTGTGTGTGTGAGGGGGGTTCACCCGGTGACTCCGGTAACGGCCGGTGCTTCTCTCTCTCCCCGGCAGGGAGTGGGAGGAGGCGCAGAAGCTCTGGGTGCAGGAGGTGTCCACGGCCCCCAGCACCCGCCGGGACGTGGTGCAGCTGCAGGAGCAGCTGGACCGGCAGCTGCAGCAGCGGCAGGCACGGGAGACCGGGCTGTGCCCGGTGCGCAGGGAGCTCTACACGCAGTGCTTCGGTCAGTGCACACACACACAGGGAGGGCTGGCAGGAAAACGGCTTTAAATCCTCTTAGTTGTTCTCTTAAAGCGAGTTTATTTAAAGTGACTTAAAGTTAGGCACTCTGATGACACAGTGCTGGTCTCCCGAAGGTGAGGGGTGGCCTTTGGAGAGCAGGATCCTCTGAAGGCTCCACCATAACTACACCAATCATTACACATTTTTTAGTGTTTGCTGTTACAGCTGTAGGGGATCAGCATCACTGGCATTACCTGAAGGGGCTGCACCACCACTCTGCAGTGCTCAGTGCTGAGACTGCAATGTAACAGAACAAATCAATTACTCCTGTCTCTTGTACATGTCATGTCCTAAATGTGGGCCCATTTACCTCAAAGGTCTGCATTTACCTTTCCAGGAACCTCTTTATTCCCTCAGGACCCCATTTATCCTTCCAGGACCCCATTTATTCTTTGAAAATCATCTTTACTCTTCCACGACCCCGTTTACACCTCAGTGACCCTTTAGGGCCACACTTACCCTTCCAGAACCCTATTTTACACCATCCTGTAATAGGGACTGTGGGGAGGCAGACAGAGAGAGTGCTAAAGGCAATCCTGCCTCCAGAATATTGCAGCTGTGTTAATAACCAAAGAGTGGGAACAGCCTTGCCCTCACAGCTGTGGGTGTGATAAGAGTGAGTTAACTAGTAAAGAGTTAATTAAAGTGCTGTGAGGAGGAAGGGACAGGAGGTCGTGTGAGGGACAGATAAGGTGAGCCACTGTACCAGGGACAGACAGGGTTGAGTGGCTGTGGTAGGGACAGGAAAGAGTGAGCTGAAACTGCAGAAGGAGAAAAAGAAGGAGAAAAAAAAGCCTGATCTGTGTGGATCTGCCCGTGAGAGGTTACATAGAATAGGTATGAGAGAGTTGTAGATAACAAGGTAATGCTTGGAGCCCTCTGAAGTTTTTACAGGACTTTGAGTGCAGCATCTCGACAACCACAGAGAGTTTTTGTCTGTGAGTGGCTGAGAGGAGCAGCTGTGCCCTGTGCCTGTACAGCCCTCCCAGCTGTGGAGGCACTGCCCCTGTTCCCCTTTGCAGACGAGCTGATCCGGCAGACCACGGTGAGCTGCGCGGAGCGGGGGCTGCTGCTGCTGCGGGTGCGGGACGAGCTGCAGATGACCCTGTCCGCATACCAGGCCTTGTACGAGAGCAGCGTGGCCTTCGGCGTGCGCAAGGCGCTGCAGGCAGAGCAGGGCAAGGCACACCTGGAGAAAAGGGTGAGTGATGGAGCTTCCTGTGTGTGAAAATAGCAGATTTTAGTTCCTTAAATCTGTTGTTCCAATTTGAGCAGGGAAAGGTACAGCTGGAGAAAAGGGTGAGTGGGGAGGAGCTTCCCGCACCTAGAAATAGCAGATTTTAGTTCCTTAAATCTGTTGTTCCAATTTGAGCAGGGAAAGGTACAGCTGGAGAAAGGGGTGAGCCCCATGATGGAGCTTCCTGTATGTGGAAATAACGGATTTTAGATCCTTAAATCCATTGTTTTAGTTTGAGCAGGCACACCTGGAGAAAAGAGTGAGTAGAGAGGTGGAAATAGCAGATTTTAGTTCCTTAAATCCGTTGTTCCGATTTGAGCAGGGAAAGGTACAGCTGGAGAAAGGGGTGAGCCCCATGCTGGAGCTTCCTGTATGTGGAAATAACGGATTTTAGATCCTTAAATCCGTTGTTCCGATTTGAGCAGGGAAAAGCACACCTGGAGAAAAGGGTGAGCCCCGTGACGGAGCTTCTTGTATGTGGAAATAGCAGATTTTAGATCCTTAAATCCGTTTTTTCAGTTTGAGCAGGGAAAAGCACACCTGGAGAAAAGGGTGAGCCCCGTGACGGAGCTTCTTGTATGTGGAAATAGCAGATTTTGGATTCTTAAATCCTTTGTTTCCTTTTCCACGGGATGGCAGCAAAGACCATCGAAATACTCACTGTCCTCAGGCTTAGCTGCACTTCTGAAGTTTGTTCTACAACACACCACTTTGTTCTCGTGCCTCAAGTTTTAGCTCTCCTGTTTTTCAGATCCTGTACTGCATTAGTGTATAACTCTGAACTTCATACAGTGTTAGCAAGTTCTCACAGTTTAGTCAGATAAAACAATCCTTTTCCAGCCCAAGAATCAAAGTCACTGTTGCAGCTTCAGGCCCAAAAAGTGCAAACAACAGTGAATTGAGGAGAGCAAACTGGGAAGATGGGACTTCATAACATGAAGCTGTAATTGGACAATTAACCCCAATATAGAAATGGACCAAAACTTTTAAAAGTGTGAAAACTCATGATCCGTGGTGCATCTTGGGTGTAGCCTGTGCCAGGCTCTTGTACTGCCCAAGGTGTATCCTTTGAAAGCCTTTTTTTTAAAAAAACTACTTTATTCCTTTAGCACTGTTTAGCCTCTGTTCAAGGTAGCTGCTCAAGGTATCAGTCCCATCTTAACTAAAAATTGACTATTTGCCAACAAAACTTGAGACATCCCTGCTCTTTTCCAAGATTGTAGAGCTGGAAGAGGAAAAGAAGGAGCTGGAAAAACAAGTAAGTGAAGAGAAAGCAAAATGTGAGGCTATTGAAAGGCAGGAAACCGAACGGCGAGAAATAGAAGAAAAGAAACACACTGAGGAGGTTCAGTTCCTCAAACGGACAAACCAGCAGCTGAAGGTCAGTAAAAACCCCAGAATTCCAAACACTAGTGGTAAAATTCTCATTAAAACCATTAAAGCCTTAGTAACACAACGCACCATTTAACATTAAATATTACCCAAGAACAACTGTGCAGGGACTGGATAATTGTTTGTGCATGTGGCTTTGGGGAGAACAGAGCTTCTGCTCTGTGCTTTGTTTTTAAAAGGAAAAGAATCCCACATCTTTTGAGTAAGGAAAGAATGTCACCCTGAACATTGTTTCAAATGTTTCTGGCTGCAGCTGAAAACATTTCCCTTAAAGCAAGCTGCTTTTCCTGCAGATCCTACTTTCTAACTCACATTTTTAGGCTGCCCTGGAATGTTTTAGGACACAAAATCTTAGCTCAGATGCGTGTTGCCCCTGAATCTGTTTCTTCCTTGAAGTACCTGCACTTGACCAGCTGTGTGTGCCACTGCTGTGGGTTATTGTGGTGGCTGCTCCCATCCATCCACTAACTGGTATCAAATTGTCTCAGCAATCACAAAACTTGCTGTTTGTTCCCAGCTACTCTTGTCCCAGAGACAGTCCATGTTCCAAGTACTGGAGAGCCAAATACTTAATTTAGCTCACATAGTCCAGCCTGAAATCAGAGAATTCAGACCACTGTTTCAACAGCTTTTATTTAATTTCCCCCTCGATGCTTCATTCTAAACGCGGTCCCTCATCATACAAGAGAGCCAAGGGCAGCTCTGTTCTCCTCAGAATACAACAAGTGTGCATGCCAGGAACGACAAACTGATTTATAAAGCATGTAGGAATGGAATTGCTGGGGAACAAACCTGGCCTGGCTCTCCTGGCAGCAGCACAGTGTCCCTCAGCTCCTTGCTGTGAACATCCAACAGAAAATTTAGCCCTTCACAGCACAGAGAATTTATTTTTTTTAGGTTAGGGAATCTAATTTGTCTCACTGTCTCATTTGTTTTTCAGGCCCAACTTGAATGCCTCGTTGCAGCAAAAAGTTAATTGTTTTGTTGTCCTCAAGGCAGGCTCAGAAGAGCTGTCAGAGCAAGAAGCTTGCAATTAGTGACAAAGATTTGTCTTCCTAAAACGATCTTGAGTTTTCACTTACCAGTAACAGCAGGCAGTGTAACTGTGTTCTTTCTTTCTCTCTTGAAGAGTTGAAATTCAAGAGCTTCATTAATTACTGCTCCCTCCTTCAGAGCCATCTCAGCAGTCAGCTCTTTGAACAGTGAGCTTGTCTGGGACTTGCCTGTTGGTAACATGCTAATGGCCTTCAGAGCAATAACTAATAAACCTTTTTAAGTGCAAGCATCTCTCTGACATTATTAGTTTGAAAACGTCGTAGAAGATTCAGAAACAATATAAAAGTGCCTACAAGAAAAGTAAGTCGCATGCAGCAAGAAAGAAATGGCAGCTCATTCTTGGGGTGTCAACTGTCCATGGAAATCCCTTGTCAGAACATCAGCAGTAACTGAGCACAGGTGACACCAAAGCTCTGGGTGTGTTTCTAGTAAAATGAAGAGGCACAATGGTATAGATTCATTTCTCAGTGGAAGCAAATGAAATCCCTGCTTGAGGTACCTCCATGAGCAGCTGGTTACATAGCAAGTGAACACAGGAGAGAGAATTCCCTGTAGTCATTGTGAAAAACCCCATAAAGCCAGTTTCCAGAACAAAACCCACCCAAACCCCACCACTGAGCAATGCTGGGATAGCTGTTTGGCTACTGCAGTGTTTGCTGGCCTAGGACAGCAGTGTGGAAATACCATCAGCTCCAAGAGCACAAAGAACTTTCAGATGATGCAGAAACAAAGAGGGAGATGCTGCTGCTGGGGCCAGGACAGACTGGTCACACTGGGCTTTGAACAGGAACCGCAAGTTTTATAGTAAAAAAAGCCACCGCATACTAGAGCTGTTTTATGTAAAATTTAATAGAATAAGCAGCTATTGCTTATGTTAGTATTTTTTCTGCTTTGATCTTTGTCCCTCCAAGCCAGTTTTTTTCTTGTTCTTATTCTTATTTTTCACGTTGTGAGTTTCATAATACCGGACTCCGACTTTCTTGGAGCGCTGCTGCCTCTCGGCTCGTCTCCTCTGCAAACACAAAACACATTAACAAATCCCCAGCATCCAGAGCCTCGCTGTCTGCAACCCTCCAATGGTGTTCACTTTGCATTCCACACGAGTTAAATAAAATTATTTCAAATAAAATGTTACTGATGTGATTCTATAGGAACCCACCCCACCTAAGCTCCACTTCAGTCGTTACAGAAGTGCCCAGCAAGATACAAGATCTAGTCTGGTGTGCATTGTCAGGTAAGAGGGAAGTGACAGAAGTTGTTGCAGAACATTCATATGAAAATTCAGTTTTCATTCCCCTTCTATTCATGCCCAAAGTCTCAAAGCTCTTTAGTGACAACAGGTATCACCAAGGATAAAAAAGCCAGCTTATTTCCCTGCTCAGTTGTACTATAGGAAAGCACACTTACCTCTTTGGATGTGAGTTTCTTAAAAGGCTTTTTACGCAACTGGTCATCATCATCATCACTTTCCTCTTCTTCTTTCCTCTTTCTTTTATTCTCTATAATCCCTACAAACAGCAGAGATCATGCACTTGGTGTCTTCCCAGAACACTCATTTGTTTGAAGAACTTCAGGCTGAGGGAAACCATCTCAACTCCTTGAGCAACCAATTCCCTTGGCTGTATTTAAGAGCTTCTACCCAAACAACATGAATGTTCCTCACAAGGCAATCACAGCTATTACTGTGAAAACTGCTCTCGAGAAGCAGGTTGCTCCAGCCCCATTCAAGGCCTGGAGAATTCCACAGTCCTGTCAGGACAGGGCTCTTTCACTTGATTGTACCTTTATTCAAAATGACTACAACTGAAAAAAAAAACCCTATAGCCTGAAGTATTTCTGCTTTTGTAACATCCCAAACCCCATCTACTCCCTCCTGTAACACCCCAGGGAAGGGGAGCTGCCCTGGCTGCAGCCTGCCCAGAGCTCAGGCTGTTGGAACTCAACACTTGACCTCACTGTATCTTCCCTCACCAAGAGGGACCTCTCCCATCACACAGCTGTTCTATAGGAAGGCTACACTGGATTAGCAGCAGCCCTTGGGTCAGCTAGAGGGAGATTTAAGCAATTTTAGGGGAAAAGAACTTGCACACAGGATCCAATGGATGCTTCTCCACTAATGTAATTTTTTTCTCTGGCTCGTAGCATTTCCAAATGTAAATTAAGAACATCTACTAATTTTCTTTTACCTCTGTCTTCAGTTTCTTTGGGTTCTTCAGCCTTCTGGATGGATTTTGCAAACACTTTGTCACTCAGTCCCTTGGGGATTCTGTGGAAGATAAAACCAGCAATAAAAGATTGTTGTTACACAAACTGTGACCACCTCTGAGAAGCCATCAGACTCCAGCAGATCCCAGTCCCCTGTCAGCATCAAAGCCAGTCTTTGCAGCAGAATATTGCAATACCCTTGTTGCTGGAATTACTGTGCTTGTGTGCTATATGAGAGAGAAAACAGAGCACTTAAACCTTGAAATCTCAGTCCTCACCAGGCTGGTGGGTGAGTTTTGCTAAAACTGGGCCTGCTTTATGGGCCAGGATTCACTGCACATGCAGGAACACCCAGGCACATCCAGCCTTGGTAGTACCCCACATCAAGGAAATATCAAGGATGCAATATTGCTGCCCAGAAAACCAAGAGAATGGTAACTCTAATCCATAGTTTAAGAGGCAGCTTTCCAAAAGCGAGAATTTTTTTAATTTGCTGGTAAATAGCAGCTCTTGGAATAATGTTTCAAAATCAAACTGCTGCTTGGCCCCATTTCCAACCCTTAGAGCTAAGGTGACATAAGCTGTGACAACTTGTGTGTGCCAGCACAGGGGAACTTGTCAAGCAAGTCAGAAATGGAGTCAAACTACAGCAGAGCCTCATCAACCCTTTTTCCCCCTGCAATGTATTGGACAGATTCAGGTACCTTATTGCTGAGAATCTCTTGGCCTTGGCTTTATCCAAAAATTTTTTGTATTTTGCAATCTTGTCCTCCAAAGCCTTAAGAACTGTTTTAGAGCTCTCCTGGGCACCTGGTGCAGCCACCTGCAATTCCTGCTCTCCCGGATCCTGAGGTTGTTCATTCTCCTCATTCTCCTCCTCCTCCTCCTCCTCCTCTCCAAAGGAATCATCAAAACCTGTGTCTGTGTCATCAGAATCTGGCACATCCACAGGAACCAGGTCTTCTTCTGAGAACTGAGGTGCCACGTTAATCCTGCCAAAGTTCTGCCGGACCTGGGACATGAGCTGCCTCATTTCACTGTTTGTGTTGTTCTCCTCTTCTGCTGGCTCCACACCTGCTGCCACCACCTCAGAGACTTTCTCCTCAGTATTTTCTTGGATGGATGTCACAGATGCCTCCAACACAGGAGGCTGCAAGGAAAAGCAGGATATATCATCCCCAAAGTCTGTCCCACCATCTACAGGAACAACTTGCATTTTCTCTCTTTGGAAAAATCCCAAGATGACAACATGATTACTGACATTTCTGGTAGCCAGTAAAGACTCAGACATCTCAGTAAAGAGCACTGCTACCTGTCCTCACCAAATTCATGTGTCATCTGAAGGACCATGCTTGGGCAGAGCCCAGGACACGCACTGCCCAGGTCTCATGGGAAGGGCAGCAGTGAATACCATTAGGAAAATCAAATATGTGGGAAGAGGAGGCACAAGCATCACGTTCTTACCTGGGCATCTGGCTGACCTGGGGCTTCATTCGGTGCATTTGGTGGTTTCACAAAGAAAGGGATTCTGCCCCTCTGCCAGTCATTGAGAACCATCTTGCTCACAGTCTGCAAGTCAGGCTCACCACCCTGAGAAAAAACAGGATCAGTTTATGTCCATGTTTACACAGCCCTCCTATGCCCTGTGAGCAACAGAAACATTGCCATTTCCCATGCTCAGAACAGGCCACATGCCCTTCCAGCCCACAAATGCAGGAAGCTGTTGCACCTTTAGCAGTTTTCCAGTCCTGGCAGCAAGTTTCTCAAGGAAGTCTTCTGCATCTGTCCAGCAATCAATTTTGTAAGTCTTCCTGATGTACTCTGCTTTGGCTCTTTCCAGCACAGCAACAATATGGTCTTCAGGGCTCCTAATCTTTTCAACTTGAACCTGAAAAAGCAGATTTCACAGAAGAGGATCAACCCTCTGAGAGCATCACAGTGACAACAAGCCAAGCTTTCCAGCACCCAGTGCAGACACATACCACTCCCTTCAGCACAATGTCTGTCTCTGAGTCTCCTGATGGATAAACCACCCCGGGGGAGTCGATGAGAAAAATCCGCTTCATCAAGGTGATGTATTGCCACACCTGGAAAAGACCAGCAGCTCCCATCAGCACCTTCCACACACTCCTTGTTTAATGGAGAGATCAACAGCTCCCCATCAGCACCTTCCACACACTCCTTGTTTAATTTTTGAAGATCAGAGTCAGAGAAACAGGACCTGACTCAGCATTTGGATCAAGAGAGCACAGCCAGGGAGTGAGGGCAGCTGAGCATTCCCATCACAGCCCTGCAGTACAGCAGAGTGGGAATTTGGGAATGCTGCCAGAGCAGTGCCTCAGAGCAGGGACTGTCCAATAGCCCCTCCTCAGGGTCACATAGCCTGTGCAGGTCAGTCCAGAACTTGACAAGGTCATTAGGATTAGCACAGAGATGTTCCTACCTTGGTCTCCCCTGCAATGGGGGCCACACTGCAGACCTTCTTGGACCGTAGGGCATTGATCACTGAGCTCTTGCCAACATTGGGGTAACCAATGAATCCCACACTGATCTGCTTCTTGTCAGAGTGTAACTGGTGAGAAATAACACGTTGTTTTACACCGTGGAGTGAGGGACAGAATTACCATTGCAGTCCTGAACCCATAAATGCTAACAAAGCAAAAGACCACACACAGTAACCCCCCCAAAACCAATCCCAGATCCCCCAAATTGTTTTGTACCTTTCCAAACTGCCTTAGGAGCTGTATGAAGGCACCTTTGCCAAATGGGTTTGTGAGGCTGGCGTGGAAAGCAAGTGTTGGATACTCCTGGGAAAGGATAGCAACCCAGCGTTTCTGGAGAGACAAAGGGGACTGGGTTAGAGACACAGGGCTGGAGAGTGACCCTCTGTGCCCAGAGAGGAGCACACAGCATCTGCACCAGGCTCACAACTGCAGCTGGCCATGAGCATTGCTAGGGAAGAACCTTTGAAGCACTTCCCCAACCCAACAGCTAAAAGCACTGAGTACTGTTTGTATAAAAGACAAACAATTTCCCAAAAACGCCTTCACTGCTAGCTAAAACTCATTAGTTTAATGACATAAAGCAAACCAGCTGGGGTGGATATGGATCCTAGGCAGACTAACATTTAGCACACTCTGGAGACAACAGCTGAACTGTTAAATCCAGACAGAGGAAGTAGGGAATTTGTGGCTGGCATGTGTTGCTCAACTTGGCCAAACTTGGACAGATTTCCATGGTAATTGTTACTTTTACTGCAGGCAAGCAGAGAACTCCCAGCACCCCAGTTGCAGTTCAGCCTTCCAGACCAGCATGGGGACTGGCAAGGAGCTACAGCACAGCCACAACAGGAACAAAGAAGGTCCAAAGAACAACAGGCAGGACTGTGCTTACAGTGACCCAGGTGGGAACGAGATCACATTTGTTCAGGATAAAAATGAGATGTTTCCAGCGTTTCTCCTTTTTAATGTAGGATTCCACGTGAGGGGAGCGAGTGCCCATGGGATCCCGGGCATCCAGAACTTGAACAACGACATCTGATGAGTCAATCACCTGAAAAATAAAAAAAAATTCACACAGAAGTAAAGGATTCTGCAGAAAGAAAGATATCTGTACCTCTCAAATGAAAACTAGTCGTATCTGAAACTACATCATTAATTTAAAAACCTTGTATCCCTCACAAACTGCTACTTCCTCACAGACCAGTGAAGTTCAGATTAATACCCACTGATGTTCTCCTCTCTCCTCTCCTAAATCCCAACACAATTCACCTGGACAGCTGAAAGACTTTTACCTGTTTTTATGCACCAGGGAAAGCAGACACTACACCCAAATGGGAAAACTAAAATGCTGCAACACACAAACCCCCAATGTTCACCATCCATTCAGCAACAATTCCCTTCTACCATTTCATAATGGATCAGGGTATAAAGGATGTTTTCTGGACCAATATGAAACACACAACCAAACAGGAACCTGCTGTTAGTCCACGAAGCAACTACAGCAGGGAGCTGTCATTTTATGACTTGCTTCAAGCCAAGTGAGTTTGTTTCACAGCTTTTTACTGCAGTTTTGGCAGCCTCTTACTGAAATCTGTTTTGCTCAAGCATTCCCAGTGCTTTTTCGATCCAAATGAAAAGGTTTTAAGCTACATTCAGAAATTCAGAGCAAAAAACCAAGCAACTTCACACCTAAGAGTCACTGAGAGCACACAAACTGCTTGTACCACCCCAATTCACTCAGTGTCCATTTCAGCTTTGGTGGCTCAGGGAGAATTGAGGGTCAGAGCTCTCCCAAGACGACCCCATCAACATGCCAGATGTTTTTAGCCTAAAGAAACTTAAGGAAACATGACTCTTTTACTTGTGGTGAAGGCCCAGGAATTCAAGAGAATCTTAAACCTTCACTCTGCCAGTCCTCTTCTAGATCACGTACTTTAAGAATGTTTGTTCCTGTAGGACAAGAGCTCAAGAATCAAGCTCAGTCTGGCAGAGATTTGGAAATTAAAATCTGCTCTTTTTGAGTTTTTCTCATTGTTGCTGTACAGGACTTCAATGCTTTGCTGAAGCCCCTAACTGTGTAAAGGCTGACAGATGTGACTGCTGAAAATTCCAAGTGCCATTTACCTTGTAGAGCTCACCCCAGATTCTTCTGGATTGTCCTTTCTTAAAGATTTCCTCTTGTGCTTCATTCCTAGAAGACATCACCAGAAACATCAGCAACCACAGACACAGGGTCAGGATCTTCTTCTCTTAAGCCATTTACAGACAAAAGAGGTGAAAAAGCCCAAGTAACAGTTGGCATTTAGCGAAAACCCCAATTTCAGTTAATCTCCTTTTCCTTCCTCCTCACACAGAAACAGCATTGATGAAGGTACCAGATATTTGTTTAAAAACAAGGCTGGCTTTTCATACATGCAAACAATGAACCATTTTCCCTTTCCAGTCACCTTACACCAGTGTCCTCTGTCACCAGGTCTCGGTCCTTGCCCTGGTCATAAGACTCTGACGAGGCCTCAGCATTTTCCACCAGAGATTGCACATCACTCGCAGACAGATTTGGTCTTTTCCTTTGTGATTTGGGGCCAAACGTTGTTTCAAATGTTTCTGTGTCAAGAATGTGAACTCTGGCGGTCTGAGGAAAAACAGGTTGGTTAAAAAAACCAAAAGAACAACCCCAAGCACCTTTTTTTCTTCCCCATCTCTCGTGACAAGCAGGAAAGAAACCCCAAGCTCAACACAGCCCTGGCAGCCTGTAACAAGTGACAGGCACTTCCCTAACAATGTTTGAGTTTTCCAGCTCAAGCTTTGAGAAACACAAGAGTGGATATTTAATAAGCAACAAAACATTCTGCACTCGCCAAAGAACCATGCTTCACTTCTCCCACCATAAATGGTGTCAAGTGCAATTACAGGCACCATGATGAAAATTCAGCTGCTATCTTTGATCATTTCTTGTTTTTCTAACGAGAGCACAAATCTCGCCAAATTCTCAGATTTTTGTCAGCAATAATCACAGTCAAAACTGTGGATTTTAAAGCTTGCAATGAAAGCCAGCTTGGCTTGGAACAGCAAACAATCCATCGCTGAAAGCAGCAATTTGTTTTTGTAATGCACGTTTTAACATGACTTTTCCCCTAATTTGAATAACATTTCTTATGACACGAACTTAGAAAGTTTCCATATGACAAAATAACTACCCAATAGTCCAAAATAATGGTTTAGATACTGTGGAAAAAAATGGCAATAACTAAAACTTGATGTACTAAAAATGAAGGCTGAATGAACAAGAATTTCTGATATGGGATAAAACAGACGTATTTGAGTTCAAATTCATGATGTGAGTGTGAAGCAGCCCCAAGAAAGGTCCAGGAGCTGTTAGAGGAATTAAAACATCAGCTGGAACACTAACCTATCTAAATCAGATCATAATATGATAGGAGCATAACCTATCATAGAATCACAACAGGCTTTGGGCTGGAAGGGACTTTAAAACACATCCAGTGTCACTCTGTGCCATGGGCAGGGACACCTTCCACTGTCCCAGCGTGCTCCAAGCCCTGTCCAGCCTGGCCTTGGACACTTCCAGGGATCCAGGGGCAGCCACAACTTCTCTGGGCACCCTGTGCCAGAGCCTCCCCACCCTCACAGGGATGAATTTTTGGGATAATTTCCTATTGGAAAATGAGAATTCCTTAAATAACGTACCTTTCTTTGTCCTCACATTTGATGCCCACAATGACAGGGAATCAGAACCATCCTTCCCCAAGGAATCTACTTGCGGATTAAGCCCTACCCAAGGCTTCCAGAACCCAGTTATTTCCCCAGAGTGAGCAGAGACAGCACAAGTATACATGTATCTATATCTATAGATATAGATATCCCCAGGTAAATCAGTGTGTGCAGACACCTGCACAGGCAGTGACACCCACGTGTGGTTTGATCCTGTCGTAGAACAGGGACATGGGCAGCTTCTTCTGCTTCATGACCACCCTGTAGGGATCCTTCATCACAGTCTCCATCTCCTCACGGAATTTCTGTAGGGATGATTGCTTGATCACACGAGTATTTCCTGAGTGTAGAGAACAAACATTGCACTTGGCCACTCCTGATCTCAGCTGCTCCAACTGGGAGCACTAATAAAACATGAATTTTCCATCTAGGAACAAAAATACCAGTGATATACCCAAAGGGTTTTACTTGAGATCAAGCCCAAGTGGGCAGCCAATCCATTTATGGGAAATTTTAGAATTTATTTAACAGCCTTACACATGGCAAACCATGGGGAACAGCCACAGGAGCCAAATAATCACCCTTAGGAGAGTGTGTGCAGAGCAAACCCCTAAAGCACAGGTACAGGTAAAGGGTGACAATAATGCCTTAGGATTTTAGCTTTTATATTCTTCATATATTTGTAATCCTGCAATTCCACAGTGTGTAACTCCAAACTCCACACACAGTGCGAGCTGCTGCTTCCCCAGTTTGGTCAGACACAACAATTCCTCTCCAGGCCTGGCAATCAAGGACACCTCACTGCCTCAGGCCTGAGAGAGGGAAACTAAAGTGAGTTGGGGGGAGCAAACGTGGGGTAAATGACTTCATTATCTGAAGCTGGAATTGAAAAATTAACCCCCAATCTGCAAATGGCCCAAACTTATCAAAGTGTGAAAACCTGTGACCATTGTCCATTTTAGGTGTAGCTCTGAAGGGCTTCATCTGTCTGAAATGTATCTGAAGAGGCCCTTCAATAAATAAAACTGCTTTTTATTCCCTTAATTCTCTCTGGCCTCCGTTTTTAGGTAACCCAACAATGTCTGAGTTGTTCAATCAACAACAGCAGGAGTCCCTCACTTTTTCTCTCAGCACCTGTCCCAGCTCTCAGGCCACCACTCCAAAACAAACACCTTCCAACACACAAAGTTCAGTAGTTTTGAAGCTTTCTGAGTCTGGAAGTTGGACAGAACTCACCAAACCATTTGATATTTGGTTCCACTCTTGCCACAGTGCCTGGTGCCACAGTTGACTGAAACTGCAGAGGTTTGATCACTTTGCCACGTTTGTTCCTGAGGGACAAATGAAACCATGTCAGGGCACAAAGGGCAGCACTGACCTCTCCAGCCCTTGTGTGTCCCAGGCCAGAAACAGAGACAAAATGCAGAGAATCCTTCACCTCCAGCTGGTGTTTTCCACCAGAGGGTGAGTTAATCCAGCCCTGAGGAGGAGCCAGGGCAGCCACAGCCCTTGGTCTCACTCCAGCCTGGCCAGACCCGTCCTGCAGCTGCTGTGTCAGCCCAGGAAGGGCTCATGGGGCTGCAAAAGGCACCAAGGACCTTTTGTTTCGTTTCCTATTTGTTTTCTAGCAGATCCTACTGTGTTCCCTCACAAAACCTTTTCAGCAGTTCTGCCCACCAGCTCTACAGGATTCAGAGGATCAGACCTGCTTTGAATGCAGCAATATATCAAAACCCCTCCTCCCTGTTTGCTCTCCAACCCCGGGGAAATCTGACAAAACAACCCAAACAGGCTGATGTGAATCAGGAATCTCAGAACTGTCACAGCACAGACACGGTGGGAGCTGCTCCCCTGAGTGTGGCACAGAGGGGAACAGGGGAACTCTCTGTGAAGATGCTGAAACTCTTCAGGTATTTTGGGGAGAGTTTGGAGCTGGTCTGCCCTGGGAAATTCGGGAATTCTGTGCGGTTTGGGTCTCACGACACTCCACACAGAGACATCGACTGTTCCCCAGCTGTATCCTGGCACATCCCTGGGCTGCCCCGAGCTCTGGATGAGGCTCCACAGCTCAGAGGATCACAGAGAACAGCGACACCGGGCCGGACCGAGCCCTTCTGTCGCCTGTCCCCGGCCGGTCCCGGGAACGCTGCCAGGCCACGACCGCGCTCACCTCCGCTCCTTCTGCCGGTACATGTTGAGGCGCCGGATGGTCGCTCGGTCCCGCATGTTGTTCCCCCCCTCGCCCTTGATGCGATCTGCGGAGACACGAGAACATCAACCTCGGTCCGGCCCGGTTCGGTCCAGCCCGGCCCGACCCGCGGCCCCGCTCGTACCGGGATTGGTACTGGCGCGGGAGGGGTTGATGGAGCAGCGGCCCTTGTAGCGCGGTTTCACCATGGTGGCGGTGCCGGTGCGGGTGCCGGTGACAGTGACGGGACAGGCCCGGAGCGCTCGGGCCGGGCCGGGGACACGCGGGCGGAACTTCCGGCGCTGTGTGACGCAGTTCCGAGAGTCGCCCCACGGTGGCGCAGGCGCAGACGGCAGCTCCGGGCACGGTTGCCACGGCAACGCGTGTGGGCTCGGCCGGGCCCGGCCCTGAACCTCCGGGTCCCTTTGTGTCCCCCCCATGTCCCCCCCACCGTCTCCCC
>VWZU01002423.1:165890-198220 GCA_013397095.1 Sterrhoptilus dennistouni
ACAGAGCATGGAAATGCTTCGGGACAGCGGCAGGAACGCTCCCTGCCTCTAGCTGATGGATGGGGGCGGCTGGTGGGACACTGGGGCTCATAGAGGGCAGTGGGACGGCTGGTGGGACACTGGGGCTACTGGTGGGACATTGGAGCTCCTGGAGGGACACGGGCTCATAGAGGACACTGGGGCTGCTTGTAGGACACTGGGCTGCTGGTGGGACACTGCGGCTCAGAGAGGACACTGGGACTCCTAGTGGGACACTGGGGCTGCTGGAGGAGCACTGGAGCTCCTGGCGGGACACTTGAGCAGCTGGAAGAACACTGGGGCTCCTGGTGGAACATTGGGGTGGCCATTTGGGCTTCGAGCAGCTGGGGGAACACTTGAGCAGCTGGAGAGGCACTGGGGCTACTGGTGGGATACTGGGGCTCCTGGAAGGACACTGGGGTGGCTAGTAGGACACTGGGGCTGCTGGAGGAGCACTGGAGCTCCTGATGAGATATTTGAGCAGCTGGAGGGACACTGGGTCTCCTGGTGGGACATTGGGGTGGCTGTTTGGGCACTTGAGCTGCTGGAGGGGCACTGGGGCTCCTGGTGGGACACTTGGGGTGCTCATGGGACACTGGGGCTGCTGGTGGGACACTGGGGTTCCTAGAGGGCACTTGGGCTGCTGGTGGGACACTTGAGCAGCTGGAGGGGCACTGGGGTTCCTGGTGGGACACTGGGACTGCTGGTGGGACTCTGAGGCTCTTAGTGGGACACTGGGGTGGCTGGTGGGACACTGGGGCTCCTGGTGGGACACTGGAGCAGCTGGAAGGACATTGGGGTTCCTAGACAGACACTGTGGCTCCTGGTGGGACATTTGAGCAGCTGGTGGGACACCAGGGGTCAGAGGGCACTGCCTCGGCAGAGACTCAAGCACAAGGCAGTGCTGATGGATGTTCACAGGCACACGGAGCTGCTCTTTCTGGGTTACTGGCAAAGAATTTTAAAAATCAGCAATCCTCACACCGCGTGTTTTCATGTGCGTGTAAAGAACTCCATGGATGGTGCACTAACAAATCAAATCTGTGTGAGTTCTGCCTGCAGAGCCTGAGCCCACATCCGTGTTACTGCCAGATTGTAACAGCAATCTGAAAGCTCCTCACCTAGGGGAAATGAACAAAGCTGAACTGAAGCAGTGTTAATTGATAGCAGAGCTTGGGCCAGGGCCATGCTCAGCACCTTGGGGAATACTTGCCCAAAACACAGCTCTGGCCCATCCTTCCTAAAAACACTTATTAGCAGCAGAGCGTTCCCAGCCAGTGCAATGTCCTTCTGGTGCTGCTAATGCTCCTTTAAACCCATAGAACAATAACAGAGCTGCTGGGATTTTGTTCTTTTAATGATTTTCAGCGTTTTTGCTGTGAGGTGCAGAGTCCCTGCTGTACAAGGGAGCCACGATGAGTCAGGCCTTGGGACATGTTTTGTAAGACTGAGTCTGGAGTTGGAGGCTGTTTGGCTTAAGCCTACACGTTCTGGTTTTTCTCTTAATAGAATTATCTGTGCCTTGGGCATTGAAAAAAGTACACATTGATGTGGGCATAAAAAAAAAATCAGTTCCAAATTGTAGATAATTGTTTAAGCTATCAGACTCGAGGCTCAGGCAGAAGAGTTTTCCCAGGACAAGTGTGTTTTCTATTAGAGTCGATATCAATCTGTCAGAAGAGCCTTTTGATTTTCAAAATTTTAGACTAAATAGTTGAGTAATACTTTTGCTCTGCTCTTCCCCAACTCTTTCTTCCTTTCCCTTAAGAAAACTCCCTCTTTATTGTTAGCAAGAGATCTTGGGGTGCGGCCAGAAAGTCGCCGTCTCTTTCTGTGAGAGAACAGCCCCAGCCAGCTTTGGGCAGGGAGAAAATGTCTTGGGAATGCCCCAGAGTTGGGTGCTGAATTCCCAGGCTGGGAGCATTGATGGGATGGCTCAGACCCTTTACCCAGCCATGCCCCACATCCCCATTGGATTTTCTGTCATAAGGAAGGATCCTGCTGATAATGTGTGGGACCTGCATTCAAACTGGCACCTTCCTGTGGTGCTTTCCTCACTCTCACATATTCCCTGACCCAAATTCCATCACTGGGGGCAGCAGTTGGTGTTTAACTTACAGCATCCCCCAGGCTGCAGCTGCTTATTGTGTATCTGATAACGTGTGAGTTATTTTGCTCCACTAAATTGATGTTTTCTTGCTCTATGACTCACAGCTTTTCCTTTGCTATTGATGCATTCCCCCACTTCAATCTTTAGCTTTTTCCTCCTTCTGTTACCATTGGCTGTGTCTGTGCCACAACAAACGAGGACAACAGGGTCACAGATCATTGTCTGTCACTTCTGCTATGTGGCCTCAGCTCCTCAGCCCCACTGCCCTGACCAGGGCTGAAATAAAATAATTTTGAATTTTACATGGCCTCAGCCCCACTGTCCTGACCAAGGCTGAAATGAAATAATTTTGAGTTTTATGTGGCCTCATCTTTGTCAAATCCCAGTGAATGTGGTTATGTGATGCCATTGGAATGACTCATTCCCATAATTACATATGTTCTGAGGGGTTATTCCCATTGTATTATTAAAAACTAGTGATGTTGGATTTTTTGGCAGGGACTGTCTTCCTGGTATGATCTACAGATTTTGTCAATTAAATGAAGGAAAAGTAGATTTCCAAGAGTTCAGAACAAGACCAGACTTGCACTCGGAGCCCTTTTTCAGTGTGGTATTGAGCTCCACTCTTTTATTTAACAGGATAAAGCAGCATCAGCCATCTCCCTCTATTGCAGCAGTTCCCTGCAGAGCACAAGGATGCAAGTGGATTTTGTAGCTCATCTTTAAAATCAAAGCAGAAGGTTTTGTAGGCAGTTTATCACCACAGCAGCTTTCCCAGCTCAGTTCCTCAGGCTTCCCAGGGATGCAGCTGGCAGGAGCAGGAGGTTGGGCTCCTTGACAAAGGGGGTCCAGGTGTGACAGCTCTTGAACAGGAAAAACAAAGTGGTCCTGGATTGTTGCCTTGGATATGGAGTTCCCAAAAAGGTGACTGAAAGCAACAGGGGAACTCAGGAGGGAGGAGAAAACTGAGAAAAGGCAAAAAGGTGTAGGAGGATCTGAGAGCCCAGGCTGGGCTGTGGCAGTGGGCTCAGAGCTGTGCAGGCTGCAGAGCCCTGGGCTCCACTCTGGGGACAGCTGCCAGCACTGTGGATCCGGCATGCTGGAGGCTAAATGTCCTTCATTTAATGCAGTTAAACGGGAATGTTTTCCTGTGGTTTGATGTGAGCAGTCATGGAAAGTAACTTCTGCCCCTACAGGCTGGGCTCCTCTGTGGCTGCTGAAGCCCTGGCAGTGCCTCTAAACCAGCATTTTACCCCAGGCTGTAAATAACAATATACGACCAACCTGGCTGCCTCTTTTTTCCTCTTCTTCAAAAATCCTGGGGATTCCAGCAAGCAGCTCCATCCAAACTATGCTTTGGCATTGAGTTGGGTGTGATGTATTACCATGTACATAAATGCCATCAGGGTGATTTATTTGTGGTGACTGATGAAATACACTGGTATTTCTGTAATTTTAATATGGATTTTTTAAAATGTGATGCCTATCACCTCTCTGTGAAGTCTATTGACTTCATAGAATCTATATATATATGACTGAATTATCCCTTTTAGTATTGTCAGACAATGTAATCCAAACAATAGTTTTGGAGATAACCTGTTTCACTATCCTACTTTGTTTCCTTTAATCAAAGCTAAGATTCCTCCTGAGTGAGAAATCATTTAAACATAAACATGGGCTAAGGAGTATATCCATTACCTCCACTTCTCTGGGGCTGGAAATCCAGTGAATTCCTGTGTGAGGAGTGTGTGTGCACACAGTTCATTGACCGTAGATGATGAAAAATACAGATTTATATTACCCAGAGAGGGTTAAGAATGTGATAGAACCAACATGTGTTTGGTGACATTCATCTGCTTTAGGTTCCAAATCTCAGCAAATAAGAGAGAAATGAAATACTTCCAAACCCATGGCTGCAAGCTGCCCATTATTCCTGGCCCTTTGTTCCCCCCATGGCTCAAAAGCTGAGGAAAGGGATTGGAAACCATCCTGCAGATTCTGAGTGAATGGAATTCTGTCCAGCATGTAACACCAAGTTGTTCAGCAGGGAAAATGAAGCTGTTTCCTGACAAAGGATCTCTCTGTCTGTCTGTCCATCCAGCAGTGGCTTCTCCAGTTCAGCGCCAAGCTGATCAAAGCCCAGGGTGGGGATACATGCAGGAGTTGGAGCAGTGACATTCCCATCCATGATCCATGTGGTTCCTTTGGCTCTCAGTGGGTAGAAGGCTCTCAGCAGAGTCTCACTGTGTCTGTGGACACTTTTGATAAGTTGGGTTTGACTCCACTTTTGGTGAATAAACAAATGAAGCTGGTTCAGCAAACCCATTTATTGATTTATTTGTTTAAAGACATGTATTTTTACAGTGATGCCATGGAGACAACACCACGAGAGGGTTATTTAGTGCATGGAAAGAGAGCATTCACGTGTGTGTGTGAGTTGAGGTGACATCACCCAGCTAAGGACATCTCAACTTGGACTGGAGAGCTCAGTGTGTAGTTCACGTTGGTCAAAAGGCAAAATATTCCTAAATTCATAATTGAACCAGCTCTCTGGGCATGGGAATAAGCACAATTCTCGAGCTGATTAAAAAAAAAAGAAAATAAATCGGATTTATTTTTTATATTTTTTCTTCTAATTTTTCTAAAACAATTTAATTTTAAAATCACCCCTAATGAAAAAATCTTGGATATTCTTAATATGCATCTTCAACTTCCTGTTGCCTTTGTCCCTTTTTCTTCCCATTTTGCTCTGAAAAAAGGAAGAAAGTAGGGGAAAGGCTACAACAGAAAGAAGTTGGTCAGTTTTTCTAATAATCCCTAGAGTTCTCTAAAATAGGTTCTGTTGATTTATTACACGCAGTTTAGTTTTGAAATAGTTGTGCTAATAGTGCCAGGAGTTACTGTGGGGAATCAAGTCATTAGCAGAGCCTGATGTAGAAAACTCTCCTAATGCATTCTCCTTTCCTTAATCCTCGCTGAGAACTCGGTGGGGATCAGAGGGAGGCACAGCCAGTGACAGAACTGAGCTTCACCGAGGGGTGACTGACTAGAAGTGGAAGGGAAAATGGTTCTGCTTACAAACAATGCCGTGGCACAAAAAAAATACTTCTCTCACAGGCTAGAAAATAGAGCAAGACTGGCTCATTCAGCTGGGAAGCTTTCAGAAATCATACGAACATGATCCGTAAACAACTTAAAGGATGACTTTTAAGAACCTCTTCCTCCCCCTGCTTGGTATGCTGGTCGTTTATCATTGTGCTGAAATGGAATCCCCTTTCAAAGATGTAACAGCTTCTTGTTTACTTAAACACAAAGTGGACGATAGGCTGAAAGGTTTTTCTGCCAGCAGAGCAGTCACGGAGATCTTGGTACAGCTCCGGAGCCGAAACAACTGTGCAGCCTCCACGTCCTGCACCGAGCCAAGGCAGCCCTGGGGTGGCTGGGTCAAGGGACTTGGGGTGTCCTGGGCCAGAGCTGAGTCCTTGGTGGGCACCACGAGCCACAGGACAGAACCAGGGCTGTGGTGAGCCCTCGGAGGGACAGGGAGCTCACCCTGCACACCCGCTGGCTCACTCTGCCCTCCAAAAGCACAGAGCAGAGGGTGGTATGGAAGCAAGTACAGCGAAGATTGGATCCACCAGGGTTAGTCTGGGTTGAGTTTTGCCCTGCCCTTTGCCCTGCCAGGGGAGTTGGAGCTCCAGCAGAACATCCCTGATCCACCCTGGGCACATCTCTGTGAGCCACAGCACCATCCCTCGGGGCCAGAGAGCTTCTGCTGAACTCTGGAGAAATGAAATGTGTCTCTACACGTTTCTACATCAGGGCAGTGAGTGGTGAGACACCCTGTGACACCGCTGAAGGAAGAGCTCTCTGAGCAGAGCAGCGAGCCCGTGCATCCCACGCAGGGTTCACCAGGTCCGTCTTGCACAGTCCTTGTCCCAGTTCCTCTGCTCAGGTGTCAGCTCTGGCAGAGCAGGAGAATCCGGGAAATTCCAGCCAGTGGGATGCAGACAAGAAGTTTCTACCCGATTTAAAATTGTGTTTCTCTTCTGCAGGACCTGAGCCGTGCCTTCCCCCTCCCTCCTGCCTCCCCCTCCTGCCACACACCAGGGTGGCTGTGCCCAGCCTGGGATTGTCCCACTGGCTGAGAGGAGTCACAACGTTTCAGCAGCCTGTGGTTTGCTGGAAGCTCTCATTTTCTCAATCTGCTGTGTGTTACGCGGATCCTTCAGTGGGGATTTCCTCGGGGTGCAGCTGGGGTCCCTCATGCAGGACAGCTGGTTTGTGGCTGCAGTGCAGCTGGCAGCGTTTGCTGAGATTTTCTTAAAGCTTTGGTGAGTTTCCCTTCCACAAGTGAGTCTCTGTCCTGTGGGACACCAGCCTCCATAGGGGCCAAGGTATGAACCACACACTCAGGAAGCTGGTTGTCATTTTGATTTTGTTTTGATTTTTTTTTTTTAATTTGAAATAATTCTTTGAAGCAGATTCAGGGCAGATACCACTGACCTCTTACCACAAACTTTTAACATGTACTCGCAATGATAAAGTCATACAGCTTAAAACACAAAATAAGGGGTGAGGGAAGAGAAAGAGGCCACTGCTGTGTGTGTCTGGGTCCCAGGGCAGGGAGAGTGGCCATGTGGGTTCAGTCTCATCCCCTGGCTGAGTGGGGCTGTGCTGGGGCCACATGCTTGGGCTCCAGCTGAGGCCTTTGATCATGAAATCAATCCCACGTTTGGGTCCTTCACTGCCTTATGCTCCTCCCTGCAGTGTCCCCACAGAGCCCTGGGGCTGTGGGCTTTTCTTCTGTGTGTGCTCCCACTCCTCAGCAGCGTTCCTCCACAGTCCTGGGCGGGATGCTGGGGTGTGTGCAGCCTCCTTAAGTATTGTGTGTGTGGCCTCTGCCAGCCCGTGGGTCAGTCTGGAGTATATGTCTGTCTCTGGACACGTGTACATGGTGTAGCAGTGCTCTGTTCAATAAAGCTTTCATATACATAGCAGCAACGGAGTCTTGCCTTCAGGTGACACACAGGGCCAGCTACTGGGCAGGGCTGGCGGGTGTCATGGCCACCGTGGTCCCTCTCTGTTTGTTCTTCCTCTTCTTGGTGCCAGACTTTGTGTCTTTGGTGTCTTTCCGATTTCTGTTCCCATTATCTTGCTTTCCTTGCTCTTCCTTTCTCTTCCTTTTCCCTGCAGTGGAGCAAAGGGGCAGCATGAGGCATCAGGGAACAGATCAGCCCTGTCCACTTGTCCTGGCCCTGCTGGTTAATTATTGTGCATTTGTCACTGCTCAGAACCCTTTCCCCTCAACACAGGTGCAATCCCTGTCCATTCTGTAACAAGATAACCAAACCACCACCCATCCTGAAGACTCTAATTCCTGGGGAAAACAGACCTAGGAATTCTAGTAGAGACAACTCCCATCACAGCAGCACACAGGCACCCTTGGCTGCTCTCTGGCCAGGGAAGAAACTAAAATAGCTGAAACCTGTGGCACACATGGCAAGTTGTGCCAAGGATCACCCCCTGGGGGCTGTGCCCTTTCCACCTGCAGCTCTTCTGAGTGTCATCACATCCATATCCCTGCACTTCAGAGGAGTTGGGAGCTGCACAGCACATTTGTGACACTGGAAAATTGGCTGGCTCCTTGTGCCTGGCCTCTGCAGGGTGTGGGGAGGGATGGTGAGAACCCTCACTGATGCCTTAAGTTTGAGCTTTCATGTTTTTCACATTCTGTGCTGCCCAGGGGTGCAATTCTGAGCCTCATATTAAGTGTTAGTCAGCTCTCTTCACAGAGTAGGGACACAAAACAAATCCTGTTCCTGCTGGACACCAAAGACAACTGTTACAAGTTTCAGGCCCAAAAGCACAAACAAGGGTGGGCTGAAGAAGGAAAACAAGAAGGATGGGACTTCATAAACTGCAGCTGTAATTGGACAATTAAACCCCAATATCCAAATGGACCAAAACTTATAAAAGTGTGAGACCTCATGACTGTTTGTCCATTTTGTGACCATTTTGGGTCCACCTTGGGTGTAGCCCTGGCCAGGCTCTTGTCCTGCCCAAGGTGTATCCCTAAAGACATTTAAATAAATATCTACTTTATTCTCTAGCTCTGTCCAGTCTCTGTTCCAGCTCAGCCTTCCCAAGGCATCCCCACCCCTGCTCACCTTCGGGGCACTGGCTCTTCTGCACCGTGCACCGCCGCACCTCCGTGGTCGCAGGACACAGAGACACGTCGCCAGAGGGAGCCTGCAGAATCCTCCGTGTCCTGTCTTCATTGCCCTTCTTGAAGCCACAGAGCTTCCTTTTCTTGGAGCAGGGCCCCCAGGGCCCCCACTCGCTCATTTCACATTGTGCTGCCAGAAAACAAGAGAGCCCAGCTGTAATTCCTGTTCCTGTGGGAACCCAGCTAGCTGGGATGGAGAATAGCTCAGCCCAGGTAGCTTATGCAGAAACCATAGACCTGAGACCATGGGAGGCAGGATATGGAAATTAGGATGCTAATGGCATCACTCCAAAATAGGTCATGTCTCTGGTTCTCCACTGGTTTGGGACCTCTGACATATGAAGTCATGCCCCTGTCCCCCATTCAAGATTGGACCCCTGCCCCCAGATAATCTTATATATTGTTAAGTTATCCATGCCCCCAGGTCTTTAGATGCTGCCTCTTGGACCATGCAGTCCCTGTGTTTGTTATTTTGCCCCCATTAAAGTTTATTTTTCAGGCACTCCATTGTTCCCTCTATTTTCACCACATTGCCCTGGCTGGACCAGACCTGGAGTTGCTGTGAGCTGGCTGCAATGGGTTGCCAGCTCAGGCCACCCCAGAGCCCAGCACTGCATCTCTTCCCCCACCTTAGGCTGCAAAGGAGTCCCCAGCAGGTTCCTGAGTCCCTGAGCACCCCATTCTTTGCCACACCACACCAACTCTGGGTCACAGTTCACAAACACCAGGGGCTGCTCCCCATCCAGGCTGGTTCCCAGAGGACTCTGCCCCACGAAGGGCTGTGCTGTCACCCCCTCGACACCATGAGGGGTTCAGATCATCATCTAAACCCCCCTGCAGCACCACCCACCACCAGCCATGCCCAGTTCAGGGCTGCTTACCAGGACTGCTGCACTCCATGGTGCCGTTGGCAGCAGTGTAGCCTTCAGGGCATGTCACATAACATCTCCCTTTGTGCAAATACAAACCTTCCTTACATTTTGTGCAAAAGTTTCGACTGAAACAGGACTCACAGTTCTCAATTTTGCATTCTGGGAAAAAAACAACAGCAACAAACAGACACCAAAGCCATCATGTAGTCCAATGTGAACAAAAGACTCAAGAAGCTCCACACAGTTAATCAGTCCTGGCTCCCAAGGGTCTTGCAGCAGCCAGGGCATGTCTCTGAACATCCTGCCAGGCCTGGCTGTGCCACTCAGAAGGGAGTTTTCTTTACACCATTCCCTGTGCTGCAGCTCTCACAGCCAGCCAGCAGCAGCCACTGCCAGGACAGAATCAGGCAGGGTTGGAAAGTTTTGGGATGGTGTTTAGCTGAGCATCAGTCAGCCAAAGGGGACAATGCAAAGGGTACAGTCCCAGCTCCAGCTGCAGCTACAGGACAGGCTGCATGGAAAGGATCTAGATGGAAAGCTGGCTGTGAGGGTGCTGTGCATGGACCTGCCAGGGGAGTGATGGCCTGTTTCCATGTCCAGCTCTTTCTGGTGTTCTGGCTACAAGATGCAAGCCAAGGATTTCACTCAGAGCCTCCTGAGTCTGGCAAGCAGCAGAGCAGGAAAAGATGCACTAAATGCCTGAAAGGATCTCCCTCCTCCCAAAGGCTGCCAGTCTGGCAACCCATATAACAAAACTGCCCAGAGGTCCTGCAAGATCCCACATCCACAGCACGCCTGTGCCGTGCTGAGCTCTTTTCAGGCTCAGCCCTGCCTGAGTCCTTCCATACAGTCACAGCACCTCCTGCACCTGAGCAGGGGCAGGTGCTGCCCTGCAAAGCACTGAAACCTGCCCATGCCCCGTCCCCCCCAGCCCCACACTCACTGATGCACTTGTTCATGTCCGTGTTGCGAAGGCCAAAGTATCCCAGTGGACAAGAGGGCAGGCAGATCCCAATCTGTCGGATATCGTTCCGCTCCAGGAGGATGAAGAGTTTGGGGGAACACCTCAGGCACCCATTGAACTCAGAGCACAGGTCACAACCTCTGGCACAGCCCTGACTCAGCTCGGTGCTGACTGGAAGAGCAGGAGAGAGGCAGTGGTTAGTGCCAAGCTCTGGTGACCCCAAACCACTGGCACCATTGGCAGGAGCTGGGACAGAGCAAGTGCCTGCAGCACTGACCCACTGGCAGCTCTGCTCTGGCCAGGCACCATGGCCTGTCCCTGATGGCCACAGCAGCCAGAGCTCTGCCCAGCACAGGCAAAAGAGTCACAACAGTGGCTGTGCTGAGGAGCAGAACCCAGAAACAGCCAGCAACTGTGCCCAGAGCCCCAGCAGTGCCCACCCCAGCCCACTGCCCCCCAGCCCTGCTGCCTGTGTAGGGCAGACACCAACCATGGGTCCAGCACTTCCTGCTGCCTCCCTGCTTGGAGCTGGAGGTGCCTCCATGCTGAGGACCAGCAGGGACCAGAGTGCATGGCCCTGGAGCAAAATTGTTTCACTAATTCTGTCCATGCTGCATCCCAGGCTGGATCTCACTCTGACCCTGCCTATGTTAAATTTTCTCTGGCAGTCGGGAGGTGTCACTGCCCCCAAAATAGAGATGTGTTCTCAGCTCCTACATTCAGTCCAAGAAAAATACTCAATCCCATGTCTTGAGAGTTTTCTGCTTCTCATTATCGTATAAAATGCTGCTTGTTTTGAAACCAATCGCATTCTTTGCAGACTAGAATGCAGGTTATTTTTATTAGTTTATTATGCAAGCCATGTCCTTGTTTATAGAAAAGCTGTGTATTTAAAAGATGTATTCTTTTAAATACCATGTTTACTACACTTCAAAAGCAAGCACAGAGCAGCACAGTGTTCACATGTCAGGACTAGAGGTGAGAGAGCTGCCCTGTCCCCCTGCCATGACCCGAGAGCCTGGCAGTCCCCTCTGCCTGCCCCAGCCCCAGCCCCATCACCAGCCCTGTGGGTGTGGGGCTGTTTCAGCCTTGGGAAGAGAAGGGAGGGGGGGTCCTCAGCCCCCCAGCTGACAGAAGGGTTCACTGCTCTGGATTGAGACCCCCGTGGCACTGTGAGCCTTGGCCCCTCTACACAGAGACCCCCAGGGATCCAGCCCCATGCCTCCTGCAGCGCTGGGCCCTGGTGCCAAGCTCTGCGTCCATGGCAGAGGTATAAACTGGGCCCTCCCTGGAAATTGCCCTTTATAGCATTAGCCATGACATCAGCTTTTCCTTGCTCTCCCAGGGCTCAGCGGTCCCAGTTTCAATATAAAATCAATTTTATATAATTGAATTTAAACCAGTTTTAATGTAAAACAGCTCTAACATGAGCTTGCATAAAGGAGGGCAAACGCCTGTGGCTGCTCTTGTGCCAGTTCTGCCCTGCACAAGCCCCACCAGGGACCCTCGGGGCTGGAGGCATCAGTGACCCCCCTGTGACCTCAGGGGACATGGGGAGCGGGACTGGGGGATCTCTGCAGGCTCTTGGGGCTCCACAGGCCCTGCCCAAGCATTCCCTGTGCTTTAAACACATTCACACCAGCGCGACCTTCACGGCACCAAGAGAGGAAGTAAAGAGAAGAAAAAGCATTTCATACATACTTCGTCTTTGCCTCTTGCCCTTCACCACTTTGCTGCTGCCTGTTAGATCCATCGAGCTTAGAAAAACCACCACCACAAGCAGTCCAAGCTGCATAGTAACTCTCCAGCGCTGCAGCCCCTCCGTCGTGGGGTGGTTGGGGGAGCGTGCTCCACAGCTGGGGTCTCTGCTGCCGCTAAATCCTCCCGGGTGGGATCAGAGCTGAGAGTCTGTGCACAGAGCCACGTCTGCCACCATATCCACAAACTACAGCAGCACCAGCCAGCTTAGGTAGCAGGTAACATGGCTCTACCTTCATCCCTGTCAGGAGTGCAGGAGCTCGGCCCTAGTCCCATCGGGGGCTCGGTGATGGGCGTTAGCTGCTCGCGGTTTCCAGGTGTGCTGGCAGGAGCTGCAAAAAGAAGAGGAGAACAGGTTAACTTGACACACAGCATCACTCCCACATGGCTAGGGGTGAGCATGAGGGTTGTGGGGTGCACTGGGGGTGCTGGCAGATAGCAGCACCCGGAGTGGTGTGGGGACAACTGTGCTCAGCCTCATCCGTAAGTCCCTGTCGCTAATAATCGGCACCCATGGAAATGCTCAGTGCATCTTTGCCATCTGCCAGTGCTGCAAACAGTAGTTATAGCTGGAACTTGTTTAAAATAGAGCCAGACCCCTGGGCTGCCCTCCCCGAGCGGCAGATGGCTGCTGCGGGTGCCAGGCACACAAGATGTTTCCCATCAAGCGGGCACCTCTGGGGCTGGTAGTCAAGCCAAGCAGAGAGGGAGCCTGCAGTCCCCAGCCAGGGCTGGGGCTGTCTGGGGACGGGGTGGGATCCTCCACAAGCTGCCCAAAACGCTGCGTTTCTGCTCTGAGGGAATTTCCAAACCTCCCATCTCCCGTTCCCCGAAGCACAGGGCAGGGTCAGTGCTGCCTGCACTGGGCTGAGTGCGGGAGCTGCTCTGCCCCAGGCTCACAGCAGAGACAGCGTGGTGTGGGGCAGAGAACCCGGTGTGGGGCAGAGAACCCGGTGTGAGGCAGAGAGCTCAGCATGGGGCAGTGAGACCAATGTGGGACAGAGAGCCTGGTGTGGGACAGAGAGTCCAATGTGGGGCAGAGAGATCATCATGGGGCAGGTGAGCCTGGCATGGAGCAGAGTGCAATGTGGGGCAGTGAGCTTAACATGGGGCAGAGAGCTTGGCGTGGGGCAGTGATCCCAGCATGGGACAGAGAGACCAACGTGGGGCAGAGAGCTTGGTGGTGGGCAGGGAGCCCAGCATGGGGCAGTGAGCCCAATGTGGAGCAGTGAGCCTGGCATGGGGCCTGGCATGGCCCAGCTGCAAGTGCCATGCTGCCCTCACCAAGCCACAGCACAGATCAGCCCAATGCTCATGGCAGGACAGAGTGACGCGATGCCAACACCAGCAGGACAGGCTGGGCTGCAAACCAATGGCTCTGCATCAGCTTGTGGAGAGAGAAGGGAAGCCCAGTTGCCTGACAGCACCCAGGACTCCACATTGGCCATCCTTCCCTGAGAGTGCCCAAGCCCTTGCCCCAGCTGGCTGCTGACAGGGCATTTTCCCTGTAGTTTTCAAGTGATTTTCCCTGTGCCCGGTGTGAAGCAAGGGCAAGCTCTGTGCTGCACCGACAGATCTGGCACTGCCAGGCCGGGCCCCACTCCCCTCTGCAGCTGGCAGAGCAAAGCCCTGCCAACGGCAGACATTGTGCTGGAATAAAGGCGACAACATTTGCTCTGTGAAGTCAAATGAAACAGAAAATTGTTTTAATCCCTTTATAACAACTGCGCAATCACCGATGCCCCAAACAACTGGTGGCGACAGTGCTGGAAGTGAGCCCGGCCTCAGGCTGGGATGGACTGGGTCCCCAGGGGCCGGTCCCCTCCCTGCCACACCCTGCAGGGTGGGGGACCTGCTGAAGGCCTGAGCAGCCCCAAACTCCAGCGCACCTGAGGGGAGTTATGGCCACAGAACAGAACACAACACCTGGAGGACGGGGACAGGGGACAGCAGCTGCTGCAAGGAGATGTGACCATTGTGGCAGCACAAGAACACTGAGCTGTGCCTGCTGTGGGCACCTCCAGGCTGCATTTTCTCACCTTTCTCACATCACTTACTGTCCCCCCTCCCTGGTGGTTCTGAACTTTTCACCGTGTCCCCGCTGCGAGTGCCGGGGCAGGAGCCCAGCTCTCTCCATGTGCTTGTCGTTACAGCCCACGGCTCGTCCACAGGATTTTCAAATAAATAATTAGTCACTTGTGTAAACACCAACTTGTTCTGCACTTCCAAGCCTGTTTGCTGCAAAGCCGCTTTATAAACACTGTCAAGTGCTTAAGCCGGGCTGCGGGAGTATTTACGGAGCTGTGCAAGGGTAGGGATTCCTGGGGGGACAGCGGGGCAGGTGCTGTGGGATGGCCACAGGACCCTGGGGATGTGAAAAATCCTGTCCCAAACTGTCCCCAAAGTAGCTCCGAGGGGACACCGGAGCGGCTTTTTAATTGCGGCGGCTTTGCGGGTGAGGCGCGCTCACAGGAAACACAGGCCGTGTTTACACAACACTCACAGCTCGGGCACGGGCCCCCGGCGTGGGGACAGCAGCGGGGATGGATGTCCGGAGGGAGCAAACACAGCCCCAGTGTGCCAAGAGCCAGCGGGACCACAGAGCCCTTTTCTGGGGGCTCGGGCAGTTCAGGGCAGGGCAGCGCCATGGGAAACCTTCAGACCACAGCACAAACCGAGCAAACACACACTTTTCCCTCCTTTTTTCCTCACTTTTTAGCCCAAACGGAGATTATGATGAGCTGCTGGCTCAGCACAGAAAGGCCACTGGCATTCTAGTGCTGCAGTCGAGTGTCTTGGCAGTCAAAAATCCACTCCACGAGCACCTGGAGGTCTGTGCTGAGCTCTTCCCACCCTCACTGCAGGACACGAGTTATGATTCTTTCTCTTACTGCAGCCATCAGTCAAGCTCAGGTTGCTACAAACAATTTCCAGTCTAAACATTAGCAGGATTTATGCCATTATCCCATCTACAGGAAGAATTTGGGGTAACCTGAATTGCTCTGAATTCATTTATGGAGAGGCCTGGCCCCCGAATCCGAGATGGCACTAAGCCTTGTTTGCAATTCAATCAGGATAAATTGGTCCTTGGGAGCTCCAATGCAAACCAGAAAATGTAAACCATCCTGATAATTTGCCATTAGTCCTCCTACACACAAGGTGAGAAAGACCAACATTATATCCCCGGGATATTTGAGACTTAATCCACAATAACTAAATTGCTGATATATTGCCTCTTGCTGAATGTACCAGGGATCCGAAATGTAAACAGGCTCTCCAAAGGTTTACTGAGCCTTGGAGAGAAGGACCAGATGCTGGAGGCAGGACAAACCTGGTTACAGCAGGAATGAACCCCTGGGGACTGCCAGGTCACTGCCAACAGAGGGTTGGGCACCAGCTGTGAGGTGGGGAATTTGGGTTTCCACATCCTGGAGCTGGAAAGAGAATTTGAATTTCCTCTTGATAGTCAGTGAGGGGTGTGAATATGCACAAACTGGCTTCCTGCAGGAGGAGTCATGGTTTTGCAGGGTCTCTCTAGGGCTAGTTTGGTCCCACATCTCCCAGCCCCGCACAGGGGACTCACCTGGGACACACTTGGGACCTCTCCCAGGGCAGAGTCTGGGCTCTGGGAGGTTGTGGGTGGCAGCAGCAGCTCCACAGTGCCAGCCCATCCCCCAGCCTGCCTTTGTGGAGCTTTCAACAAGCCCCTGTTGAAAACACCAACGATGGCACCTGGTCACCCATTGTCCCTGTCCCACAGGCACACAGGGATGTGCTGGTGCTCCCTGAGCCCTCTGTCTGCTCTCCCTGAGCCCTGCTTCCCTGCTGGTGATCCCATGGCACAGCTCCCTGCCTGCTCCACCAGCCCTGCCATGGGTGGGAAGGGCTGAGGGAGCAGGTTGGGGCTCTGGTTCTCTTTGGGAAAGTCCCTCCTCTCTTCTGCTGTGCTCCCGAGGGCTGTTTCCCTGTGTGCAGGGCTAATGCTGCTCCAGGAGCCTCAGCAGTGGAAGGTCCCACCACGCCTGGCTGGGCCATCACAGCTGCCACAGGGTGTCTCAGTGCCTCTGGCAAAGACCTCTGCACATGCACAGGCAGAGCCACTTTGTTCTGCTTAATCCTTGAAGCAATAAAAAGGCGGCTGCATTAAGTCAAATTTCCGACCCAGAAGGTCCTCATTTGATATTAGACCCCACTGCCAAGTTCTGCAAAATCCCCAACCCATAAACTTCAGTGAAAAAAATAAAATAATAAAGCCCAATCTGGCAGCAGAGCTCTCCACAGCATTGTTGAGGTCTGACTCCTTCCACCAGCTCCTGCACTGCATTCCCCGGGTCTGCAGAGCCGTGCTGTGACCCGCTGCTGGGGAATACACTGAGGAGAGGCTGCTGCTGCTTCTTGTGGCCATCTCTGTGCCCTGGCCTGGCAGTGGGAGCTGCTCTGGGGGTCAGCAGCACCTCAGCCCCTGCAGCTCCAGCCCCCAGCTCCTCTCCTGCCTTGTGCAGTGCCCCCACAGTAGCTGTGATCCATAGTGCCACAGGCCTCCCTCCAGGAGTGCTTGTGCTTCAGCACTGTAAAACATCAGGAAATGTTTTACAGGGGGATTCCCATGGCCCTCATGCCAGCGCAGAGGCAGCAGGCTGCTCTGGAGAAGGAGGAGGAGGCAGAGCCCTGAGGCAGGCTGCAGGATCCATGCCTGCTGCTTCTCCACGGAACCAGAGCAGCATCTGGAGTGCACTGGGCTCACCCTGGCAGGCACAGCTCTGTGCAGTCACTGCAGTCATGGCAGCAGCAAACCTGTGTCTGTTAGGTACAACTCGGGTGGGTTTGAGCCTCCTACAGATCAGTGACTCGCCGGAACAGCACAACCAAATTTCAGACCAGGAAACAGAACAGCCCAGTTCGGGGTAGCACAGAGCAGGGCACTGGAAATCTGGCTCTCACCCCAAAAGGACTCCCTAAAGGCTCATTGGTGAGCAGGGACATGCTCAGCTGGTGCCCCAGGAGGTGTGGGGTGGACACACCATGTCAGGTATAGCCCTCGGAGTGGGGAGCAGGGGTGCTGAGGCTCGTCCTACAACAAGTGCACACATTCAGCTCAAGATGCAATTCCCCTCTTATTTCTGTGGAAATCCATGCAAACAAGGGCTTACAGCTCCTTCCACCACAGACCCTGCCTGCCAGCTTTGTAAACACAAATTTCCAGGCTCACAGGAGCCTGATGAGCCATGAGCTGCTGTGCTGAGCTGCACAAGCAAAACCAAAGCCTGAAGCCCAGGGCAGCACCTGGGGCTTTCTGCTTGGCCACGAGCACAGGAACCATCTGCCAAGCAGGGCTTCCTGAAGGGATTCCCAGTGCTCTGGCTCTCCCAGACATCACTGCCTGGGAAACCTGAGCCCTGCAGAGCCAGGACTAGCACCAACTCCAGCAGCAGAGGAAAAACAAACAGGAAAAATAACCCGCCAGCCTCAGCTCTGGGTGTGTGGCAGGACAGAGCAGGAGGGGCTGAGCAGGCAGCCAGGGTGTCCTCCAGACCAGTTGCTGCTGCCAGCCTGGACTGAGCCCATCCAAACTCTGCCTTTCTGTGGGATATCAGCCCCCTGCACCACTAGGACAGGGGGGAGCAATTCTGAGCTCTGCAGGCCTGGCAGTGCTCAGGGTGGTTTGCAGTGAAGAAGGACATCATCCTGCAGCTGTCCCACTGCCCACGAGCATTGGGAGGGAGCTGCAGTCCCAGAGGATTTTCCTGGAGGCAGGCTGGTGGTGGATATGGCAGGAAACCTGTTGGAATTTCCCAGCTCTTAGGCAAAGACAGGCACTTCCACCCTTGGCGAGGTGACAAGTCACCCTCACACCACACAGGGGAAGGGTCTCTGCTGCCAGTGCCACCTGTCTCAGCTGCAGGGTCCCCTCTGTCCCACTCCAGGGCTGTCCCCATAGGCCAGGAGGGCTGACTTGGCCATCATCTCTGTCGCCAACTGTTGTAATTCTCTAGGGAAATGGTTTCTCCCTCCTGACCCCCTGGAGTCCCTTACCACTTAGAGTGACCCTTATTTCCTTCTTTGACCCCACTGGCTGTGGTCCAGCTATCTCTCCTCTGAGCTGGGAGGCTATAAATTGTCTCCTCTTCCTTTGCTCGCTCTCTTTCCCCCCTGGAAACTCGAAGAATAAACGCCTGGGACGAAGGTCCTGGGGAAAGGGCCTCTTCTGAGATATCTCACCTCATCCTTGATATAATTCTCTCCAAATCCTCCTAATAACTGAGCTAGCTAAAGCCCCCGGGAGGAGGGCAGGAGAGGGAATATATCAGCCAACCACATAGTCCAGGCAGAGCCGTCTCAGCTCACATCTAGCCCGGCTGATGGAAAGGTGGAATGGCTGATGGAAATGATGGGGTTAGTGCTCGGCTCAGCTCTGCCTGCACACAGGGGCTGGTTCTGGCTGTGCTCGGGGCATCCCTGCCCCTGGATCCCCCCCTGCACCCAGCTCCTCCCCGCCGCGTCCCTCAGGGTGGTGCTGCTGCTCTCGCAGCGGCCACGCAGGGGCCGGGGAGCTGATCCAGCTGAAAAGAGCCTTTTTTCCAGCCTGGTTTCCAGGCGTGTTTGCAGCACTGGCATTCCCAGGCCCGCGGTGCTGCTGCCACCCTCCCACCCCTGGCCCCACAGAGGGGTGAGTGCATGGAGTCAGGAGTTCACCCGCTCCAGGGGCACCGAGGCACTGCAGACAAAATCACTGCGAGTGGAGAGAACCCTCCAGGCAGAATGAAAAACCCTCCAGGCAGAATAGAGAACCCTCCAGGCAGAGGTTTCCCTGCAAGTGCCCAGTCCCTGTGGGATCTCAGCACACCCCAAACAGCACTGCAGGCACTGCCCCAAGTTCTCAGACCTCCAGGTAACAGGTTTTTGGGGGTTTTTTTCCGTGGGTACCTGCTGACCCCTGTGCAGCAGAGTGGAGGCTCCATGTGTGCCTTATCGTGCAGCATTTTCTTCTGCTATTACTACCCTATTTTATTATTTATTTACTACCCTATACCTTTTAGTGTAAGCTCCTTAAACCCTTAAATCCTCCTTAAACCCAAACCACATCACCTGAACACCCTGCTCCATGCCCAGGGCCCTTCAAGGGCAGAACACACATGCCTGACTGAGCTTTTAGAACACTCCAGCAGCCATGGGGTGACCCCCACCCATCCTCTCAGCCCCCTGGCTCCATCAGCACAAAGCACCGAGGCTGAAATCACCTGGAGCCTCTCTGGGGAGCCCTGGCTGAGCACAGCAGCCGGTGCTGCATCCAGCAGCACATCAGCACCTCACAGCACGTCTAATCACTGCCATAATCCCCATTTTTCCGCTGATTCCCCCACTCCAAACCGCACAGAGCCCCTACTTACCCCACGCTCCCCCATGGGTGCCTGGCAGGCTTGGCTTGGCTTGGCTGCAGCCCCAACAGCACCGAGACAGCAGAGAATTAAAACTGTCCCGTCCTACTGGTGCCCCCAGGATCAGTGGGAGGGCAGTAAAGGCATGGCCACCCCACTGTCCAGCCGGTGCAGAACCAGCTCCAGCCCTCTGTGTCCCCTTCCCCAGGACAGGAGGGTGACACGGTGGCAGGGGACACAGCCCAGCACCTCGGGGAAGGGGAGGGGGAGGAAGGGGATCCCGCAGATCGCGCACAGCTCTCATTGTCTGAACTCATTATCCACGTTGCACAAGGCGAGCCCGCAGTCAGATGCTGACACGGCTCGCGTTCTTCATTAGCAGCCCGCGTTGCGAAAGCTCCAGCGACACAAACATGCATGCTCGAAGCCCTTACCTTCAACTTGTCACTCCCTCATCACTGCGGAAAAGACTCTACTGGGGTTCTCAGATTTAAAACACTATAAAAGAGCAACTACAAAAAAAAAAAAAAATTCCTCGGTTCCTCCAGAGAAAGTTACACGCACGTTTCTGTCAAAAAAAAAAAAAGGAAAAATATATATTCATGGCGAGTTCATGGAGAAATCTGGTGCATTTGGATATTTTGGCCACTTGTTTTTTTTTGTTTTTTTTTTTAAGTCTGGTTTCTAACGGGGTCTCAGGTTTTGCAAAGCCTTCTGCGATGTGCAGGATCTCAGCTCGTAAAGATCGCTCAGTTCCTACTCCATCAGCCCACGCTGCTCCCTGCGTATGCAAAGCAGAAAGTATGTGATCATATCAGAGCAATTTGCACATTAACAAATCCTGGTCTCAAATCCGTAGGCTCCGTCCCCATCCACCGGGTAGGGGCTTTTTATTATTATTATTACCAGAGTATCCAGCTTTGTAAAGGCATCCAGTGCAAACTCCTGCATGAGGGAATTCCACCCCACTAGTACCACCTCCTAAGACAATATCCAGCCAAAATATTGTGACTGTTGCAAAACCCGGACTGGAGCTCCAACAAAGGACCTTCCAGCCTCGCATCCAGAGCCAACAGGGTCTCAGTAAATTACTGCAGAGTGACACACCATCGAGTTGTCTTTGTAGTCTTTTTTATTTATGACAGTTAATTCCGAGTTATTACTAACATTTTAGTGGTAAGTGGCATATGAAGTCATCAGCTGTCACAACTGCATCTGTTAATAAACATGTCAGATATTAAAAGCAGCTTATTATCCTCTGGAGGGGGGGAAGGCATGAAGGCAAAGAGCTCAGAGCCTGGTTGTTTTTCCATCACTGGCCGTGCAGCAGGAGGAAACGTTCCTGCTCAGGAGAACAGCATGGCTGTGGTGGGACTGCCTGGGACACCTGCCCTCCAGCACAGCTCTCCTCCCTGCTCTCCTCCTCTCCTCCCTGTGCTCTCAGCTCCCCTTCCCTCCTCCACCTGCTCTCCAGGATGGAGCTGTGACAGTCCCTGCTCTGTGCAGGTGAACAGGGGACATCAGTGCCCAGGCACCTTCCCCGAGCCCCACCAAGCCTGGTGGGAGGAGCAGATCCTGCACTGGGGCTCAGGTGGCAGCCAGGTGTCCCCAGGGGCCACGCTGGTCCCAGTGCTCCTGTACAAGCCATCCAGAGGAGTTGGTGGCCACCAGCCCCCCCACGAGGGTGCCCAGCCATGACTGACCCTCGTCCCTGGTTCTCACAGGGCTGATGTGATGCTCAGAGCCGTGGGGGTCTGCCCAGAGCCCTGGTGCCCTGCTGAGCTGTCCCAGGGGTGTGTGACAAGCTGCCAGGCAGCCCCTCAGCATGATGTGCCCATGGACCCTGGGGGGCCTGCAGGGCTCTGAGCTGGAAGCCAGAGGGCACAAACTCCTTCAAACGAGCTTATGGTGCCTCCTGAATCCCTCCTGGATCCCCTGCTGGGGCCAGGGCAGTTCCCCTTCAAAAATCTGCTGCCCATGAGCCTCCACTGAAGAGAGGTCTCTGAGTGTCCCTGACACTGCTGGCATGAGCCCTGGAGAGCTCACTGGGACTCAGCATGGACCTGGCAGCCCTGTGAGGAAGAGGAGGGCAAGGGCATGGATGCAGAACATGGCATCAAGCAGCCCCCAGACTCAGAGATTCAGAGAGCCCCATGAATTCTTCACACACCTGCCACCTTCTCTGCTGTGAGCACAGAGGCGCAAAATAACCCAAACACAGGCAGGAGGGAAATCTCACCCTTTCTGGAGCTTTTCCTTTTGTGCTGTGTGTGTGTGTGTTAGTGCTCGTGTACATGGAGGTTTTATTCATCCTGAATTTTCCTTGGCACCTCGTTAAATGTCCCTCGTTTCCTATTTGTAAACGATGTCACTGAGCTCTTTGCTGTCTCACAGGAGTGTTGTGAATGTGTTCTGCTTGTTGGCAGATGCTGAGCAGTCACTGCTGCAAGTCTCCATATCAAAGACCTTTTTCTGGTTTTATTTAGAGCTTTTTTACTTTCTATTCTAGGAACTTCTCAAGTACCATCAAATATTGTCAGGGACAACGTTACTCTGCTGACTGTATGAGTAAAGAAATCTAATGAACCCAAAATCTCTATTTCATGCACTTTGAACAGCCAAACCTCCTCTCTGTTACTGGAGTGGTGCAGCCTCAGCTGACAGCTGTAGATCAAGTTTCTAACTGAGCAATAAACCCCAAAGGCACAGCTCTGTAGTGGCAATGCTGACAGACCCAGATGCAGCAGCAGGGCTACTGGCACAGCAGAAATCAGCCAGCAGAGCAGCGAGTCTGGCTGAAGGCAGCAGGACAAGCTCACAGCTCCCTGGTGCCAGAGGTGTCATTGCAGAGCCCGGGAAATCAAACTAAAACCTGCCTGAACGCCCTGCACAATAAATCCAGCACCAAGTCCTACATTTCTTCCCCCTCTGACAGGAGCTCATTTACAGGCTTGGTTTTCTTTAGCTAATGGCTGTTGAGCCTGATCCTAAATTAATCACAAACAGGTTGTTTCTCTCCTGTATGAAAGGACATGGAAGTCCCTGTTTTAGCAGGATAAGATGCCAAGCTGCTCCAGATTGGAAACAGAGGGTTCCTAGACACCCACAGGGGGTTCCCTGGGCTCCTCTGGCTGAGACATGGTCACAGACAACCCCACTCTGTTTCTGCACAGGAAGAATTTCCCCACATCCCCTAGCCCACCCTTAAAGTACATGGTTCTCCTCTGCATTAAAAACCTGCAATAATTTGGTAAAATTTCATCCCTCTATAGTTCCTGCTTTGCAAAACCCTCTGCCTCTCTCAGGAAAGAGGAAGGTGTCTCCATGGAAGGCTGACCCAGCCCAGGGACAACAAGGAGCCATGTCCCCTGTCCCTGGTGCAGCTGAGGACACGGGGGCTGTGTGTGTACCCAGGTCTGCACCAAAGCAGATCCAGCCCTGAGCACCACAGCTTCTTTCAGACCCACATTAACCCCACCAGAGCCTAGAATTCCCAGCTGGCACAGGAGGTGCATTACTCATCCCTGGTGCCTCGTCAGCCTTTGATAATATCTCAGCATAAGCGAAAAGCAGAGAAGACACTCACAGAGGAAGCAGAAGGAAAGCGAGTATGTCCTGAAGTGTCTGTGACACTCCCAGACTGGACACCAGGTCTTTTCTGGCCTGCTGCTCTGAGGGTTCTCTGCTGCAGGATGACTGAGAGCCCAGGGAATTGTTTGCAATGACACCTGAGCATCAGCAGCCCGAGTTTGAGGAGGACAGTTCTGCCAGTGCCTGCCACTGCCTCGGTGTTTGCTCTGGCTGCAAGGCACGGACTGTGCTCCTGGCAGGGGCTGCACAGCCTGCCCTGGGGTCAGGCACCCTCATCACGCCTTCTGTGGGGGATGTGAGAGCCAGAGGATGTGGAGCTGACTTCCTGATAGGATCACCCAGGCATGCCTCTGCTTCCCAAGCAAGCCTGGGCTTCCATCCAGTCCGTGCTGTGCTCTGAGGCAGCAGCACTGCCAGCCTGGTCTGGGATGGAAGTGTCTCCATCTGGGATTGTCCCCAGATCCTCATCCCAGAGTGGTGCTGAGAGCCACAAGCTGCAGAATTCCTTCTGTGTAAAAGTCTCTGCAGGTGACAAGAGACAAGACCCCATCAGCCCAGAGGTGGAGGATGAGATGCCCCATCCTGCTCCAGATGTGGTGTGGGCACAGCTGGTGCTGCCTGCACCCCATGCCCTGTGGGCTGCTCAGGATTGGTCCAGCAGGACTGACCTGCTCCAGGCTTGCCATGCCCAGGGCAGGGGGTAGTGCCTGTGTGCCCCATGAGCTGCCTTGCTGTTCACACCCTTTCCTTGGGCCTTTCTTCTGGCACCTCATCCATGCAGTCTGGGCATTTCCCCTCTCCCCGAGGAGCAGCATAATGTGCATGTTGGGAAATGCTCTTTTCCCATTTGCTGTGAAGGCCCTTTCCCCTGTTGTTTGAGGAATGCTGTTTGAATTAGCTGCACGGATTGCAAACAGACCCCGTTGTTTTCCTTTCCCAATGCAGGGAGGCTTCTGTTCTCTCTGGCCTGCTGGATTAACCAGGGGCCTTACACACTGACCTCTCTGCAGCTCAGGGAAGCTAATTTAATCCCAATATTGTTACAGATCACAGCAGGACGGATGTCACAGATTCCTTGAGGCAAACCAGCATGGAGTGCTGGCAGGGACAGCAGCACGCTGTGTTTGTAGAGGCAGGAGCTGCTGCAATTTTTCTGTTAAATTCCCTCTACAAAACTCCTGCAGCTGGGGAGGACAGCAGCACTGGGGAACAGGGGGAGACCCTGAGCACAGAGATGCTCTGCCTGCATCCCTTGGCATGCCAGAGGGTGGAGGGTGGCTCTGAATCATGGCAGAAGAGAAGGAGATGCAGATTTGCATCTCCTCGCTATTTCTTTCTCATTATTATTATTTTTCCCTTGGTACCTGCTCCTGAAAGTGGTCTGTGACGTGATGCTGAGCCTGGAAAAGGCATCAGCACCCTCACAGCAGGGCAATCTGTATCCATCTCACTTGGATTTCCAGGGGGAGGATCTGCCTTCCCATCCAACATCACAGCTCTGCCTCCCCTGGCCCCACAGCCCCCTGAAACCATCTCTGTCCTCAGCACAGCCAAGGAGGGTGTCCAGCCCCCCAGGCAGGGCAGAGAGGTGCAGGACCCACCAGGGTTTGGGGGAAGCCCTGCCTCTCCCAGCATTGCTGGGGGGGCTCTGATGTTTGGGAAAAATAAATGACTTTGGGCTGCTATTAAAGAGAAGTTTGAATGATGACACATCACAGGGCTGGGATTTCCAGCGTTTCTTGTAAGCTCCATCCAGAGCTGGAAGTGGAAGAGGCCACTGGCACAGCCAAGAGGACATGAAACCAAGAGTCTCTGCAGCAGGAGTGGCTTTGTGAGCAGCTTGTCCCTCCCTCCTGCCTCTGCTGCTGCAGATGTCCCTCAGGGCCACGGGGCAGAGTTTGAGGAGCACAGAGGGGGCACCCAAGGGAGCCACAGCCCTTTGAGCCACTCCTGGGAGACTGGGACAGGGATGGGAGCTGGGCATGCAGCCCCTGCTCGAGCACATCCTTCTCTCAGCCATGATCAGCTCTTGGGAACATTCCTGCTGGATGACATTTCCCAAGGCATAGAGAGAGAGAAAAAAAATAAAATTTAAAAAAAAAGAGCACTTTTTTCCAAATATAAATTCTTGCAACATTACAAACCCCACACAATAGTTGTAAGCCCTGGAACGGCTGGGGGTAAAAAAGTTACAGTTCAACATGGAAATAGCACTGCCATCTCCAACTGGTGAGTCCCAGATGTGGGACATCATGTGTGACAAAACCCCACAGGCGGGACATGCAGGAAGACTGTCATTGTTGTGGGCTCCCATCACTGTGTGGGGACAAGGATGGCAATACTGGGAGCCCTGTGGGTCACCTGCCACAGCCAGAGCACTGCCCTGAATCCTGGTCTGGCACTGGGAGTGTCACAGAGCTCCTTGTTGGCCCAGCTGTGCCCACGGAGATGAGGCTGCAGCAGAAAGGACCCGCGGCAGTTTTGGGACCCTGGGGTGACTTTGGGATGCTGGGGTAGTTTGGGAATGCCCCAGGCATGAGCTGGAGGTTCCTGCTTACCCACAGAAGGGATGCTGGTGCTCTGGGTTGTATTGACACAACACCAACAGGGGGGAAGTGCCTGTCCATGTGTCCTCACTCACAGTGGATGTGTGTCTCCTGCACAGGGACCCATTCAAGTTGTCCCAGCAGCATCTCTGCACTGAAAGCAGCTGAATAAATCAACAGCAAACACGTGGAGGGGAACCTTGTGCAGCAAAAGCATCAGTGATGTGTTCTCTCTGCTGTATCCTCAGCCACTTGCAGAACACCTCTAATTACTTTAATTAACCTTGGGACTCTGCCAAGTCTCTGCACATCTGCCTGTGCCCAGCCACCTTCTGCCATGCAGAGATTCTGCAGAGCTTTCCAGCAGAGCCAAGAGCTGTGCTGGTGTGGATGGGAAATGTCCACATATTGTGTCTTAAGCTATATAATTAATTGGGTGCAGCGCTTGAGCAAGGAGCTAATTGTGCCCGGGGGTTTTGGTCATGGCACAGACATGGAGGAGAGTGAGGCCCAGCCCAGGCACTGCAGGATGAGGACAGGGGACAAGATTCAGGCTCCTAGAGCTGGGGCACAGTGAGGCCAAGGTGGGGAGGATGAGGAGTGAAATGCTCCCTCGTGGGAGGGACAGGCAGCACAACTCTGGCAGCTCTGCCCTTTCTCTTTCTGCCTTTTGCCCCCTTTCAGTTTTTGGATGATCTCATTATGTGGGACCTCAACTGTGCACCCCACAGCAGCACCCTGAATCACCTCACATCACCCCACATCACCCTGTGTCACCAGCCCTCATTTCTGCCCCTGTCCCCCTCCATCTCCACCCCAATAACCCCAATAACCCAAATAACCCCACACCACGGCACCAACACCAGACTTTAGACACCTGTGCCTACATTTGTGTGGATTTTAAATATCCACAGGACCACAGCATGAGGAAGAGACGGGTCAAGCCTGGCTGTTTCAGGAGGCACAACAAGCCCAGCACAGGGCAGGACAAGCAGGAGCACAGGCAGAGCAGCAATGGGGCAGTGGAGCAGGAGGTGGGGAGGTCTCTCATGGTGCCTCTGCCCTGGGAGCTTTGGGGGTTTCATTTCCAATTAAGTTTTTCATCTGGTAACATTCAGGATTTTGATGGGAGATGAGGCTACTTTTGCCTAAGAGAGAACATACTTTCACTGCTGAGCCTGGCCCAGGAATGAGCTCTCCACTATTAAAATGTAATTTAATTTATCTCTGTGAGTTCTGTGATGATCGAGATTTGTTCTAAGGAGACCTTTAAAGGAGAATTTTTGCATTATTGAATGTATGTGCTAGGAAGTTGAGTTCTGGCATCCTCTGATAACCAAATTTCTTTTCTATCCTCCACTATATCAATCATGATAAAAGCCCTTGCCAAAGCCCTAACTCAAGCCATGCTTCTGGCATATTGTGAAACAAATCAGCAGGGGAAAAAGGCAAAACCCACAAGATGCTCTAGCCCAGTATTTTTTAATGTAAGTTTCAAGGATATTGATGGTTTACCTCATCAGGTAAGTATTTGTAACACAGTTGCTTTCCCAGGGTTAAACCAGGACCAAGTGGCTGCTGAAACTGCAACTCATTTGCTCTGACAGACCCTAAGTACCTTAAAAAATGAGTTTTCCTAAAATCTGAGGCCTTGTACATGCCAAGCAATGGCACTGGTACCTTCCAGGGTGATCCCATTTTCCAGGGACTATTCTGATGGACGCCCAGCTCCCACAGTTTCCCCCAAACACAGAAGACCCCACTGGGCTGTGGGTGAGCTCCGTGCACGGAGCAATGGGCAAGGCACCCTTGGCCCTTTCCCTCTTGATGACATTTCCTGCATGCAGGTGTTGTAATTCTCTAGGGAAATGGTTTCTCCCTCCTGACCCCCTGGAGTCCCTTATCACTTAGAGTGACCCTTACTTCCTTCTTTGACCCCATTGGCTGTGGTCCAGCTATCTCTTCCCTGATAGGGAGGCTATAAATTGTCTCCCCTTCCTTTGTTCTACCTCTTTCCCCCCTGGAATTTCGAAGAATAAACGCCTGGGACAAAGGGCCTCTTCTGAGATATCTCACCTCATCCTTGGTATAATTCTCTCCAAATCCTCCTAATAACTGAGCTAGCTAAAGCCCCCGGGAGGAGGGCAGGAAAGTGAATTTATACATGCAGGAATGAAGGTGTCTATTTTAGAGCCTCAATTTTATCAGCTTATGGAGCACAGCAACAGCAAACTGAGCTGTGGAAACCTTCCCTGAGAGCATCTCCAGGGCGGTGGGGAACCAGGATGAGTTCAGCACCAAGGCTGGCATCACTGCCAGGACCTGTGTGGCACTCACACCTGGCTGGCATTGCCGTGCTGGCCCAGGACAAGGTGCCTGTGTGGTCCCTGCTGCTGCCTGGGAAAGCTGCTGCTCTGCTTTGCGTATCAGTCAAAACCTGGGAGCTACTGGTTCCAGGCACTCGCTGCTGCAGCAGGCTGGAGTGGGAGAAGGGAGAGAGCTGCCAGCTCCAGCTGCTCTCCGCTCCAGGAGCTGATGGAGGATTAGCCCAGCAGCGCGTCTTTACAAACTGCCGGTTCGCAGAGTACACAAAGCAAAGCTCTGAGGATTGAGTGTCTCAGCGCAGAGGCCAAGGCAAAGACTTTGGGAACCTGATAGCACTTTCCACCCAGACACAGAGACGTGTGGACCCCGGCCTCCTGCTGCCCCCACGGAGCCCTGCCTGCCCCACAGCAGCTCAGATTTGGCAGAATTTGGGCTGGTGGCTCCTGCCTCTCCCTCTCTAAACCAGAGAGGGTTTGTAAAGTCACCACAGGTCCCTGCTGGGATGTGCTGGAACACAAAAAGCCCATTCCCTGCTCTCCAGTGCTCACTGCCACGCTCCTGCAAAAGGCTGGGGCCTCCCCAGCAGCTGCCCTGTCACACACGGTGGCAGAGCAGGGAGCTCTGGCTACTTGTTTCACGGGAACTTCCGACGTTTCAAAAATTGTTTTCATTCTGGCTTGGAATGAAGACAAATATTTCAGAAATTTCCTGGATAACATAAAGTTTAAAATATCCTCCAAACTAAAATAGAAGCGTTGGGCTATCTCAGCTCTTGCATTATGTCACATCATGCCAGCTCACGGTACACTCTGCAGAGTCACAGGTGACTTTCTCACGAGGAGACGTAAACAAAACTACACATAATGTCAGCAAGGGAGGGAGAAACGAAACGCTGAAATGACAAAAACTAAATGAAAAAAAAAAATCTCTAAAACGACTTTTTTTTTTCCCCCCGCTTGCTCAAATTAATCCTCCATGGGAAATAACTTGGATTTTTAAAAAAAGAGTATAACGTGGTTAAAGTAGCTCTGCTGAGCTCTGGAGGAGCAGGAAGCACTCCCCTCCAGCCCATCCAGCCTCATCGCTCAAATTAATCCTCCATAGGAAATCACTTGGATTTTTAAAAGAAGAGCACAACGTGGTTAAAGCAGCTCTGGAGGAGCAGGAAGGTGATCCCAGCGCCCCCCTCCAGCCTGTCCAGCCTCATTGCTCAAATTAATCCTCCATGGGAAATCACTTGGATTTTTAAAAGAAGAGCACAACGTGGTTAAAGCAGCTCTGGAGGAGCAGGGAGGTGATAGCAGCGCTCCCCTCCAGCCCGTCCATCCTCAATCCAGCAGCGCTGCTCCGGGACATCCCGGTGTCCCTTTCCCGTCTCCCTGGCCGCGCTTGACCCCTTATGGCATTTCTCGGCATCCCGGGGCGGGCGGGCTGGGCTGTGCCCGCACCGGGCGCGGGATGAGGATGCTCCGTGGTCCCGCTGTGTGCCGTGGCACGGCGCTTACCTGGCTCGGCCGGGCTCAGCTCCGCTCGGCCGGGGCCGGTTCCTGCCCTCGCTGAGCCCCGCGCATCTCCCGCCCAGGCTCAGGGCGGGCACCCATCCCCCTGCCTGCCCCGCGCCTCTCCAGAAAGGCTCTGCTGGGAAAGGAGAGCCGGGGCTCATGTCTCCGGTGCTGTATCCACCCCTTCCCACCCTCTTGGGGTTCGCTCCTGCCAGTTCCACTTGTGGGCTGTCCTCACCACTTTGGGCCTTTCTACCGCTTCCCCTTCTTGTGGCTCTGGATGTCACCACAGACACGCTTTTATGAGAGTGGGCTTGTGCAAGGCTTGTATAAAGTGTTCTCAGAAATACGAGGTCCTGTCATTTGTAAAACTAATAAAAATGTCCAATAATTTTTACAAGGGGGAAAAATGAGTCATTGGATGGCACATTTCTCATTACTGGCATTTTACAATTAAAATGAGTATCTATTGAATCAATCCAAAGCTCTTATTGTTAGCAGACACTAATAACTTCCTGAGCTATTGAAGATACTTTTTTTTTTTTCTGAAGAAACATGACCCTTTGCCACGGCATTTCTCGATGAGAGTGGTATCCAGCTGAGACCAGCTCTGCTCAGCTCCTGCTGGAGGCTTTTCAAACACATCCTGATGAGACTGGTGGCTATAACTGGGTGGGAAATTGTTTTTAAGCCCTCAAAAATGTTCGAGATTTCAAAATTTTTCCCGCTCCACATGGGGACGAAACCAGAATTGTTCAACATTTTTTTTACAAAAAAAAAAAAAAATTAAAAAAAGAAAANCAAAAAAAGAGAAAACTCCTCATGGAAACCATCTCCGGAATAGCCAATAGCCTTTGGGTCACGCTGAGCCAGTGGAGCAGGGGCTGCTGTGGCTCACTCAGACCGCCGTGGTGGTGGCTGTGCTGGCATCAACCAACTCCTTCTCTCGGGGTAGGACACCCAGCCCAGCCCTTATGACCTTTTCTGGTGAAAAAATTGAATTTATTGAAACTTTCCTGGTTTCGCTGCGGCTGCAGCGTGTCCATGGCCACGATCTGCCCCACGCAGAGTGAGCCAGGCCAGCAGAGTGGAGGCATCACCACCTCCTCCTACCTTTGGAAGATGAAGAATCTTTGCAGCTGCTTGTGTTTTAAGGACAGTGTGTGCAGTCAGAGGCTAATTTTCAACAGGCACCAAGCCCATCTGCTGCTGCTTTGTGAAGAGCAGCCTCCCTCCAGATGTCTCGGGATGGATCCTGGTCATCACAGTCACCACCTGCTTTTTGGAAATGGACACCCCGGTGGAACAGAAGGTGTGGTCTGAGGAGGATTCAAGGAGAAGAAGCCCCAGAGAGGCACAGGGAGGCTCTGAGGGCCCTCAGCAGTCCTTCCTTGTCCTCGTTTCAGCCTCAGGAGATGAGAGCAAGAAGAGCCAGTCTGACTGCAGGACTTGATTCTCAAAGCTACTCCAGATGAAGCAAAAGAGATCAAAATGCAAAAAACCCATTTATTGCCATCAGCAGAGGTGTCCAGGGAAAGCTCCCACTGCAGGATTTAGCAGAGGAGCTCCAGGTTGCTGTCTGGTTTTAGGAGTGCTGTTTTTCCGTGTGCATCCTCAAGGCAGAGTGGGAAGCCCTTCCCCTGCCATGACACCAGAGAAGAGAAGCCAAATTGTCCCATGTGCCCAGTGAATGCAGAGAGTTTCTGAATGTGAATGGACATCTTTCCTCTCAAGCCCCAGGCAGCCAGGCTGCTGTCACTTGTGGGGTGATTCAGTTCCTATTTGTACTATCAAACACGTGCAGAGCTTATGAAAAACTGCCATGAAATCCCACTGCACAGCAGTAACAATCTTGGCTCCTAAACACTCAGTGCCCTGCCAAAAGGGCTGGCGAATCCAGATCCTGCTGGGAGGAGGCATCCAGATGCCACATGTGCCACCACAGATCCTCTTGGTGCAGGTCTGCAGGAGACCAGCCTCCCCATAAACCAGCTCTTTTCCAGAAATGAACACCTGCAGGACTCAGAGACATCCCTGATGGACACTTTGCTCTCTCTTAGTTGGAAGAGTCTTTATTTGCATTGAGCAGGGGGCTGGGGCGTGTTTTTTCTGGTTGAGCAGTCCAAACTGGGCACAACAGGATTGCCAGGCTCTGCTCCCTGAGCACCACACTCAGGACTCTCCTGTCCCCATCCTCCCCACGGCCCTCTGGAAGGGATGGTTCTGTCCCTTGGGAAAGAGCCATGGGAGAAGGGATGCTGATGCAGGGCCCAGATGCTGGGGAGAAGCAGATGAGGTTGTTTTCCATTCTCTGTTGTTGTGCAATGGCCCCAGCTCTGGAGACACTTCCCACTCCTTTTCCTTTGCTACTGAGCATGGGGGTTGGAACCACAATATGTATTGTCATTTATAAGCTCTGTAGGACCCTCCTGGGACCTACGTGCATAAATCTTGGCTTTGCTCTAGCATTCCTTTTTTCTCTTGCATCCCTGCAGCACAGCTTCTGCATGTCCTGCCCATCTGCAAGCCTGAGCTTTGCAGGATCCGGAGTCCTGTTCCCAAGAACATCAGTCTGTGCTGCTGCCATGCTCAGCTGCTCTTGCTCCAAAGGGAGCCTTGGGAATGAGCTGCCAATGCAGCCTGGCCTGGCCAGGGTCCTGCTGTGGCTGCCAGGTGCCTGAGCACAGCACACACAGCGGGCACTGCCCACAGCTGACAGAAACGCCAGGAGCTTCCCTTTATGGCTCTGCATTTCCTGTTAAATTTTTATGGGATTTCCTCGGCACCCGAGAGCCCGGTCACTGGCAAAGCTGAGTGGGAAGATCTGCTGCTGGAGGGGACAGGATGGGGACTGCCTAGTACCCAGCAGGGACAGGATGGGGACTGCCTGGGTCCCTGGTGCCTGGAGGGGACAGGATGGGGACTGCCTGGTTCCCTGGTACCCAGAGGGGACAGGATTGGGACTGCCTGCCTAGAAGGGGACAGGATGGGGATTGCCTGGATCCCTGGTGGCCAAAGGGGACAGGATGGGGACTGCCT
>VWZU01002423.1:208787-228494 GCA_013397095.1 Sterrhoptilus dennistouni
CCGGCCCCTGTCCCTGTGCCCTGCCCTCCCAGCCCCGAGGCTGTGGCGTCACGGCCGCTGCTCCCCGGCGTGTTCCCTTTCAGGAAGGCAGACAGGGCTCCTGGAGGGTGGCGGAGGCGGCAGTGCCAACTCCTTTATTCATTACAGCCTCACATACAAATAAAAATCTTTACAAGCTTGCTTTGAGCCTTTAAAAATGCCGTTTAGGACGTGTCATTTGTATTGTCTGACTCGCTGCACACCACGGCTGAGCTCAGGGGCAGTAAAAACTGCTCTCCACCTACAACCCAAATGAGTTTATTATATTTGCAGGGCGAGGGAAGCTCTCACCAGCTGTGACACCCCAGAGCCCAGTGCCCAGAGGTCTCCTGCCCACTGCAGTCATGGCATTCATTGCAAATTCCCTTGAGAGCACCCTGGGAGTCTCAGGGGACAGGGACACAGAGCCCTGGTGGGTGCTGCTGTCACCAGGAAAGCCTCTTGTGTCCCCACTTGGGACATCCCAGAGAGTGGCAGTGGCTGCGATGCCACAAACATCAGAGTGAGGAGGACACAGAAGATTAAAGCAGATCAATCCCGGCCAACCCTTTGGTGGCTCTGCAAATGCCAAGGCGTGAAAGCTCCGACTCCAGAGGTGCACATGGAAACTCTCCACCAAGGGGAATTAATTGCAGGAGCACTGGCCCATACTGTGAAGATTTTTTCATTAAACGCTCAGATGAAGCTTTCTGCTTCTTCTTCTTCCTCCTCTTGGTGAATCTTATTGTGATTAAATTAAAGGAATTCTTGTTAAAATGTTAGTATCCTACTAAGACCATTTGTTGTTTTTCTCAGCTGCCTCTGGTCTCTTCAGAGACTTTGCTGCCTTTTCCTAACATTTTCCAGCTCTCCCCCCTCCGTGCTGCCCTCCCCCCTGTTTCTGAGGCTAACTGGAAAGTTACAGTTGTGGTTGAGCCGTGGCTGCGGGCGGTGAGTCACGGCGAGGATCCCCACTCACAGCTCGTAAACAGGAGGGAGAAACACGAGTTCCTGCCCGGGGCTCTGCCCGGGGGCCTCGCACCGGGGTGGGGATNGTCGCGCCGGGGTGGGGATGGGGATGGGAGGGGGATGGAGGCGTGGGGATGGGGATGGGAACAGGGACAGGGAGGGGAATGGAGACATGGGGGTGAGGATGGTGCAGGGATGGGGATGGAGACGTGGGGATGGAGATGGGAATGGGGATGGAGATATGGGGATGGAGACATGGGGATGGGGATGGGAATGGGGACATGGATATAGGGATGGGGATAGGGATAGGAACAGGGACAGGGAGAGTGCTGGACCACTGGCCATGCCTCTCTCTGGTAAGCAGGGTAAAACCAAGGCTCTTTGCTGGTGGCCATCACTGAGCTGGGGGTCAGAGGAGAGCCCAGCCCATGGCAGTGCCCCACGTCCCCTGGCAGTGTCCCTGCCCCCCTGGCAGAGCCCCACGTCCCCTGGCAGTGCCCCATGTCCCCTGGCAGTGTCCCTGACCCCCTGGCAGAGCCCCATGTCCCCTGGCAGTGTCCCTGGCCCACACTGCTCCCACTGCTCTGCACGTGGCCATTCCCAACCTGTGTCCCAAACTCCCTGCATCATAGAACTGCTGCACAAAGACCTTCCAGTGACGTGACAGCAGTGCCTAAAAAGCTATGGAAAAGTAGAAGAGTGATAGGGGATTTTTATTTTTTTTTTTCCACAGCTAAGGAAAGAAAAAAAGCTCATTTGTGGGCATTTTCCATTCAGGAGCATCCTGTGCAAATGCATTGTTCCTCTTTGAATTCCTCGGCATATGGCATTCTGTGCTGTTAGAGTTTAATATTCTTTTCATTACCGATATCTAATACAGACAAGTCTTGAGGGTTACACAAAACATATGTGAGCCTAATTTGTTTTTACTGTGCCACATGGTTTTACTCCCTGCATCATTCAGTTTGTCTTTTTTTTTTCTTCTTCTTTTTTTTTTTAAGGGGGGGTGGGGGTAGTTAATTAAAGAAAGTGAAATTTCTATCTTGAGTTCAAGACCCACGTCTCTCTTTCCTCCCAAAGGATTCACACCAGAGCAGGAACTAAACATGGAAAAACACCAGCTTTTAAGTGTTTGCTGCCTGACTTGGTGATGAGCATTTACCACAACGTGGCCACTTCCTCACCTTTGTCCATCTCATTTGCCACCCGGCACTTCTGGACATGCCATCCTTTGTGCACAGGATTGCTTTTTAAGTCTCTTTACTGCCATTTCTCCCTATCTCTGGCCACCTTATTAATGATCCAGCCCGAGTTAGCATCTATAGGTCAAATGGATATCACCTCAGCCATCTGCCCTCATAACTCTCCCCTGTAATGAAAGGAGACTGGAGCTGTTTGGGAGGTTTCTCAAGATAATAGATACATTTTTTTTTTCCTTTGGTTGTTAGAGAAGTCCAGTGCTGGATCAATATTAATGCTCACATTACTAAAGCTATAGAGAGCAATTGTTTATTATGTCAGTGGGCCCCCTGTGCAGAGCCTGGGTTACAGGAGGGATGAGTTCAGCCATTGCAGGACTGAATTTGTCCATCACTGAAATAAAACAAGCTAAGAGCTGTCAGAATGCTGCCTATGAGAAACCTGCTTAGAAAGGGAGCATTTCTTATTTGAGAATATTAGTTTGTGCCAGGGAAGTGGTGGAATCACCGTGCCTGGAATTGTTCAAAAAACATGTGGATGTGTTACTTGGGGACATGGATTTAGTGGTGACTTGGCAGTGTTGGGTTAATGGACTTGATGATGTCAGAGGGCTCTTCCAGCCTAAATGATTCAATGGGTAAAAACATCACCTGTGTCTATGTCAGAAGGCAAATTCACTCTCATGAAAGGATGATTTTGAAGCTAGGGGAGGAAGGAATCCACTCCTCTGTTGGCACAGGTCTGCAGGGTGATTTGGGGCAGGTCACTCCACATCCTGCTGCCTTCCCATCTGACAAATGATGATAATTCCATCTCACAGAGGTGCTGTAAAAGCTGAACTTGATAAATACACAGCACCTCAGGATTTCTNNNNTTTTTTTTTTTTTGGAATCATATGATCATCAAAAAAACTTAATGCTATTTTTAAGCCTGGTAAGAAAGTGAAAAACACATTTACTGTGATTGCAAAGGACGAGGAGTGTGGATTCCCCTCTGCAAAAGTAGCTGTTAAAGCATGATAGTGAAATGACAGTGCTGCTGTAAAAATGGCTTTGGCAGTGCAGTCTGTCAAAGCAGGTTGTGGGGAGAATCCCTGAAAATTCTGGGCTTGGAGTGGTTGATCTGACTGAGACAGATGAGGATGGGCTTCACAAATATGCAGATCTGTGGTGACAAGCCACCCTTCTTGTGGGGGAACTCACCTTATCCCTGCCCTTCTTCCTTCTCCAACTTTTCCTCATCTGACACCTCTCTGGAAAGGTGGGCATTAATTTATTGCAAAAATCACCTCTAATGCTCCTTTTTACCTCTCAAATTATATTTTGGCACCCATAATTATATGGGGGATACAGAAATATGAGTCCCTGCTGGTTGTGGTCCCCAGGCCAGCAGTGAGGAATCTGTGCTTGGTTCTCTGCTCTGCAGTTGTGTCCCCTCAGTCGGCCACACAGGTTGGAGTTGAGCTTATTTGGGAATTTGGGAGGCTGGGAATGAGCAGAGCAGGGAACAGGAGAGGGTGGGTGTCTGTGTGCAGAGCTCCTCTCTGCTGCTGGAACAGAAAGGCTGCCAAGGTGTCACCTGCAAGGGCAGAGGTGCTCAGTGCCACACAGGCAGCTCCCTGGACATTGAAATAACCAATATCAGGCCACAACCAGCCTTAGGTGAAGGTGGGTCTTTAGCCCAAATCTGAGCTCTCTGGCCCTTAGAGATGGAGATCATCAGCAAAGGAGAGGATGTGTGCCAACCCACTGGTGGGGCAGAGGGAGGAAGGTCCTGCCCACCCCTGTGCTTCCCTTTCAGAGGTTCTTGGCTGCCAGGACTGGTTTCCCCAAGCCCTTGAGCCAGCACTGGGCTGCTGTGGCAGCACCATCCTGCTGCCAGCCCAGTGCCACATGCCCAGAGCCTGCTGCAGCAGCTCAGGGAAACCTGAGCCCTGGCATCTGGTGCTGCCAAAGAGCTCCAGCCATCCCCAAACACAGGAAATCCTGGTGCTGCCACACGCCTCATCCTCCCTTCCCACACATGTGCCTTGTTAGCAGTGTCAGGAGCCTCCAGCTCGTGGGTGACTGCTAACCACAACCACCAGCATTAACCTCCTGCTTGGAGGTCATTGCAACAACCCACAGAAATGCCTCGGAATTGGGATATATTGAAAGAAGCTGGTGCGTTCCTGAAATAATTAAAAAAAAAAAAAAGGAAAAAGCTGCTTTATTATTTATGTATTTGAGCCTTTGAGAATTCTGGAGGAGAGTAATAAAACTGTTGTGGACATCTGGAGCTTCCAGGGCAGGAACCCCAGCGTGGCTGTGGAGTAGGACAGCTCCATTAATGGGCTGAGGTCACGGCTGCTGCTCCCTGCTGCTTCTCCTCTGCTCAGTCACAGCAGTTGTGTGCATCCAGATGATCCTCTGGGGACCAAAGAATCCAGTGTGAACATTATCTCACCATCCCAGGAGAAGCCTGGCCTGAAAGGTGGAGCCTGGAGCAGCACATATAAGCTAAGGAGGCATTAGCTCATAAATTAATCACATAGCATGGATGGGAGAGCAGCACAGGATGCCACAGCAGCTTTCCCAGTGTTAATCTATCTGTTCCTTCCAGATGGAAAACTCTAGAACCTGCAATCAGGTGTCACTGTGGGACCCCCAGTTTGCTCAGCAAGGGCTGGATGCTGTGAGGGAGTGCCCCAAACGTCAGTGTCAGACACACCCAGCAAAAATAACCCACCAACTGGGCCAGCTGGGCTCCTCTGGGTCACCAAGCATTGGGTCCAGAAGCTGGTCCTGTGTCATGGAGCCCATTAAAACCACAACCTTTAGCTGCACAAAGGGCCTGGCCTTCAACGGGTTAAGGGTGATTTGAATGATTCCTTTTGTTTAGATTCATTTCAGGTTTTGTGATTTCTGTTATTGCTGCACGAAATCACTTGCAGACGCTCGAGGTGGGGTGGGCGCTCGCAGAGAGGGAGCAGATGTGAAATAATTGGAAGCACAACGGCAGCCACAGCAAGTGCTGCCCGGCTCTTCCAGGCCCAGGGTGCCTCTAAAGCTTCAGCAAACCCTATTTGGAAACTGAACTGGCCATGGGAGTGGGAGGGCACGGCAGGGTGGGGTGCAGGAGCAGCAAATCTCTGCTCTTCACTGAGTTCTGAAATTCTGCTCATCCAGGCTGGTGCCCCAATGCTCCTTGGCTTGGCTTTGAGGTTGGATCATTCTGATTTTCATTCAGCTCAGAAATAAAGCTGGAAAATATGGGAATTGCTGAAAAAAGGTGAATTCTGTCTGCCAGGAATTTGGTTAAAGAACAGACCCAGAAATTTCATCAGTGCTTCAGCAGATGGGCTGAAAAAAACCCCAGTATGACCATCATGGGATGGGATGGGATGGAGTGGGATGGATGGGATGGGGTGGGATGGGATGGGATGGGATGGGATGGGATGAATGGCAGCTTTGCATCCTATCACTTTGCTTACAGCAGGCACTGGCCTGCAGCCCCTCTGTGCCTGTGCACCACCGTGACCTGCTCCAGCTCCCCAGCTGTGACTGGTCCTGTGTGGGATGGTCACCTTGAGGGCAGCCACTGCCTGGGAGTGTGGGCTGGGAGCCATGAGAGAACTGTCCTCTCCCATTCCAGAGGTGAGTGCAGGATGCTCTGCTGCCTGTCAGCAGCTCTTCCCTGGGCTGAGGGCAGAATCTGCTCCTTCCTCCACCCGCAGAGCTGCTGTGATAACACACGTCCATGCCTGGCACAAGCTCACCAGAGCCTGCCTTATTCCCAAGGCCTGAGCAGAAGCTGCTGCTCCTCCAACACCCACAGAGAGGGTCCTGTCATGCTGGGACGTGCTGATGCCAGGCAGAGCAGGGCTGATTGCAACGTGCCCCAAACCTGCTCCTCGTGCTGCCAGAGGGGTGAGAACCAGGAGGCCACACAGTGAAAATTCAAAGCAGCCCAATCCAATAACCAGCTGGAGCTGCAGGTGCTAATGAGATTGTGTGTCTGCTGTTGTTCCCCAGCCTGAATCTGTCAGGAGCTCTCTGGAGCCCACCATGGCAACATTGGCTTTAATGAAAGAATCTCTGTGTGGCACCCGAGGGCAGATTCACCCGTCCGGGATCTGTGGCACTCACAGAGCCACGAGACAGTCTGTCTCTCTCCAGAGATTAGGCTGTGGGAATCTCTCAGGTTGCTTGGCACAAGGAAACAGGGGAGCTTCTGTGTGAATCTGAAGAACGTAGTTCATTAACTTTTCTCACTCTCCCTTTGGCCCAGATGCAGAGTGTGTCCGGGGGCTCGCACCCTGGGAAGGCGACAAAGCTCAGGGTTAATTAAGGAGCTGACATTCCCAGAACCTCACTCTCCTGGGAAAACATCCTGGTGGTGGAAGCCACTGGTTTCCAGAGCTGCCAGTGCAGCCAGAAGGGTACCCAGAGTGTCCCCAGCCTCCCCTGCCTGCATTTGGGGGGGGCGGGCAGTGGGTGACATCTCACTCCTCACTCTCTGTTGCTGCACTGGAAAGTCACATCCACCAGCAAACCCCTTGTCATGGCTGGTGAAACCATGTCTGTGTGTCTATATATGTGTGTATCCATATGTGTGTGGGCTCACACATGTGTGCGTATCTGCATGTGCATGTGTCCGTGTGTGTGTGTCTGGGTGTCTACATATGTGTGTGTGCTCACACATGTGCATGTCTGCATGTGCATGTGTCCATGTGTCTGTGCAAGTGTGCAAACGTGTGTCCATCTGTGTGCTTATGTGTGCGTGTGTCCATCTGTGTGCATGTTTGTATCTCTGTGTGTCTGTGTCCATGTGTGTCCATGTGTGTGCATCTGTTCCCATGTGTGTGCATGTGTGTGTCAATGTGTGTGCATATGTGTGTATATGTGCTCATGTGTGCACCTGTGTATGTGTGTGTCCATGTGGGTGCATGTGAACCTGTGTGTGTGTCCATGTGTGCACATATGTGTGTGTGTCCATGGGTGTGCATGTGTATGTACATGTGTCTCTGTGTGTATATCTGTGTCTGTCCATGTGTGTACATGTGTGTATTTGTATCTGTATCTGTGTGTATCTGTATCTGTGTGTGTCCATGTGTGCACGTGTGTGTGATGTGTGTACTTGTGGATGTATCTGTATCTGTGTGTACCTATGTCTGTGTGTGCACATGTGTGTGCGTGTGTATATCTGTGTCTCTGTGTGTGTGTACATGTGTGTATAGTATATCTGTGTCCTTGTTTGTGTACATGTGTGTACTATGTCTCTGTGTGTGTATCTGTGTTTATCTGTATCCTTGAGTGTACATGTGTGTATATCTGTGTCCTTGTTTGTGTACATGTGTGTATCTGTGTCTCGGTGTGTGTGTACATGTGTGTATCTGTGTCTCGGTGTGTGTGTACATGTGTGTATATCTGTGTCTGTGTGTGTATTCGTGTGCACACGTGTGTATCTGTGTCTATGTGGGTGTATCTCTGTGTGTGTGTCCATGTGTGTTTATCTGTGTCCATGTGTGTGTATTCGTGTGCACACGTGTGTGCATCTGTCTGTGTCTGTGTGTGCCCACATGTGTACACGTGTATCTGTGTCCCTGTGGGTGCACACATCAGCACATATGTACCCAGGTGTGTATTTGCATCCTGTGTGTGGATCCTGTCCAGACTCCAGGGTTCATTTTTGGCTGTGGGACTCGTGGCCATCCCTGCCCGCCCAGCAGCCGGGATCCGTGCGGGCTGGGAGGAAATTTTGGAGCAGCGACAGGGAAGGTGATGTGTCTGCCCTGTCCTGTCAGAGCATGTGGTTCTTCTTCCAAAATCCCAGCACTTCCTGCAACCTGGTCCACTGAACCAAAATATCTTTCGAAAGAAATCTGGAAATAGACTCCGACAGTATCAAAACATCCTGTTTCGACATTTTCTGAATGAATCACTTTGATTTATTTTTTTTTTGTTTGGAATGACCTCGCTGCCTTTTTTCAGTACAGAAATGGATTTTGTTTATCGACAAGTTGTAACCAAACAAAGTAATTGATTTTTGCCTCACTGAAACATCTCAACCCCCTCCCCCAAATCTCCTTTGAGGTTTGATTTGCCGTCCCAGAGTATTTCTAAATATTATAGTTTTGTTCCAACTCAGAGCCAGATTTTGCAATCCTGAGCAGAGCAGGGCTGTGCAGTGCTGGGCACATCCTGCTGGGACTAGGGCAGAACTAGGGGGGTCTCACCAGGGCCAGCCTTGGGTTGGGGACATCACTGAGCCCAGAGGTCACCACAGGCTCCTACCTGGGGCTGGGGGTGATGTGGCTGAGGGTGATGTGGCTATTAGCACTATTTGACAACTTGTCAGGATTAGAAAGCTCATCATAAAACCCTCCAAAATGAGCAGTTTTTGTGTGTGTGTGTGTGTGTGTGTGAGTTAAGCTTTTCTGCCCCAACCAGGAACAGATGTCTGAACTGGTTGATGAATTGGAAACATCTGAAACAACTTTCCAAGCCGAAGTACAATAAATATACCTTTCATCACGATCCCTGCAAGAGGGTTTTAGAGGCAAAAATCACTGAAGTGTTTAATATGGACCGTGGTGAAGAATCATTATAACAAATGAACCAAATTAAATGAGAATTTCTCCCCGTTTTAGTGACTTTGCTGAGACTCCAGGTAACACCTTGTGAGCTGGCAGTGGGGCTCTGTCCTGCCAGCCTTCTCACATTGCTCTTCCATGGTGTCAGACTGTCACCTCCCCTAAGTGCAGGAGGATGGAGAAGTGGGGCCACCCCAGAGGGTGTGGGGCCCCAAAGGGCACCCAAGGGCTGCATGGGCAGGAACCAGGGGTGGGCAGGACATTGGGACCCACATCCACCAGCAGCACAGACAGAGGCAGATGCATCCCTGGTGCCTCTGGAGCCTTTCCTGATGCTTCAGCATCTCCAGAGGCTGCTGGTGGGGCTACAGCTCTTCAACCACTTCCCCTGACACCTGCCTTGCCCCCTGAGCCATCTCCACCACCTCCACACTGGATTGGGATGGAGGAGAAGGCTGGGGCTGCCCCCCAGCGTGGCTCTGTGGCTGCCCAGGAGCCAACCTCATCCAGCCCAGGAGCAATCAGCAAAACATCCTTATGCCTCAGTGCCAGGAACATCTGTCAGAGCCTGCGGGCTGCCTGCCAGGGTTCAAGTGCTGCCATTCCAGAGCTGATCCCACGACCTACAGAGATGAGGATCTTTCAGCAGGAGTCATCAGAAAGAGTTTATTTTTCCGTGTCTCCGCTTGGTTTATTCCACTGAGCAAAGCTGCGCTCTATTGATTTATCCTGAAATCACATTTATTTTCCTTTAAGAAATAAACCCCAGTATTTCTTCTTTCGAAACTCATGTGGGCTGCACAGGATGTGAGGGTCAGATTTTCAAGTGTGAGCACATCCACAGAAGCTCCCACCTGAGCCTGTAACTTCCTTTGAACATGGGAACTCAATATGAGACTCTGCTCTGGTGGAACTCCAAGGAGATGCAACCTGGCAGGGAAAATTCACTTTTGCTCCCCTTGTGCCTCCACCAAGGAAAAGACAGAAAAAAGAGATTTTAGAATCATCACTGAGAGCTGTAAATATGGAAACAGAACAAGGACCAGGGCCACAGTTGTGTCTCCTTGGCTGTGCTCAGGGACACATAGTGCATCCCCTGGTCTTCAAGCCCTGAGCCCTGGCTGCCACCATCACATCATCACACTGATGGGAAAAGGTTGAAATGATCCTCTGGGGTTTTTATTGGACCCTCTGCCAACACCTGAGCATGGACCCCTGCCCTGGAGAGAGCACTGGGCTCTGACACCATCCCTGTCCCCGGGAGGGCTGTGTTATGTAAGAGCTGGGCACTGGCTTTATCCAAATACAGTATCAGGATCACTACAGCATCGCCTACAAGCGCCTTGAGCAGGATGAGTCACCAGAACATGAGTCAGAAATACAGGAGACACCTTTGATGTCTCCATTCCCCAGGGCCCCTCGAGCTGGTGGCGTGGAGAGGCCTGGGGAGTGCTGGGGCTATCACAGATGTCACTAATGGGATACTGATGCTTCTGCCACGCCACGGGGCCGTGGTGCCCCTCCCGCCAAGGATCCACGGCCTCCAGCTTGCCTGCCTAAAACTTCCTTCCCTGGGGCCTGTTGGCTAATTCCCACCCATGGCAATGGATCAGCTTTTCCTTATGCTGGGGATGAGGGGTTGGCGGACACGGACGTGACACCCACACGTGCACCAGGGGCTTGGAAGTGCTGCCTCAGGTGATTAGAGTGAGGAGCAGCCGGGCTCCAGGTGTGGGGGCTCGGCAGGAGAACCAGCACAATCCAAAGCAACTTTCTCATTTAAGACAAGAATATTTTGGAAGCCACCACCTCCCTCCACTTGCCAGCAAGTTTAGAGTTTCATAAAGTCAGCCTGGTAATGGGTTACAAATGTACCTATCAGTTTTACATTTGTTTTCATTCAGGCTCAGTGAGTCTCCACCAAACCTGGCCATGGCAGGGAAGGGCCCCCCCTCCCCACCCCAGTCCCCTTTCCCTCCCTGCTCCCCTCCCAGCACACCCACAAGTGAATTGTTCTTCCATAATCTAAACCAACACTTCTCTCCGGCAAATTGGATTTCGGTTAAACCCTGTGACTTATGTGCAAATCCTGACAGCAGCTCGCCTTGCGCAAAGCTCCCTGCGGGGCGCGGAGCCACCGCGGGCACGCGGAGCCGGAGCCTGCACAGCTGCTCTCCATCAGTTCCACCCCCAAACCCCGGGCACTGCAGCCCCCCCATGGCTGCTGCTGCACCCCAGAGCCTGGCCAGACCCTGGCCAAAGCACCCCTGGCCAGGGACACCCCAGATCCTGGCCAGTGCACCCCTGGATGCTGGGAGTTGTATCCTTAGTTCTTGGGTATTGCTTTTACAGTTCTCAGGCATTGTACACCAGTTCCTGGGTAAGGCAACCCCTGTCCTGGATGTTGTACACTAGTTCCTTGGTAATGCACTCCAGATCCTGGGTAATGCACCCCAGATCATGGCCAGCTCCCTCCTGGATCCTGGGAGATGTAGAACTGTACCCCCAATTCTTGGGCACCACTCTTACAGTTCTCAGGCATTGTACAGCAGTTCCTGGACGTTGCAGCCCCTGTCCTGGATGTTGTACACCATATCCTGGGTGATGCACCCCCTGTCCTGGGTGTTGCATCCCAGATCCTGGATGTTGCACCTCCAATTAAGCAGCAGAAAGCCAATCCCAGCAATGAGAAAACCAGCAAAGCTTGAGTTCAAAGAGCCTCGCGCTGATGTTGGAAATTCAGGATATAAATGTTATGTGGCACAAGGCGTGGTGGGCACTGGCTGAGGTCATAAAAGTTAGGGGTTTTTTTCTGAGCATTATTGAATTTTTGAAGCTGTAATAAAGTGCAGTTCCCAGAGGAGTCAATCGAGCAGGTCTTGTCTGGATCGTGTGAAACTGAAGCTGAGCAAAGTCACCCATTTCTAATTCAGTTACATGGTGATTACATGGGCTCTTGGCTGAACAGCAATGAGGGGTTTTATTTTCTGTGATGAATGAGCATTTCTAGTGTCTGAAGTAGCAGCTGTCACACAGCTCATACTTTTGCCAAGAAAGTAATTCAGAGGGGAAAGATAAATTTTAACTCAACTTCTTTTTTATCTTGAGATTTAGGATCAACGGTTAACAGAAGAGCTCCCAGTCCTCAGGATCCAGCCACACCGAGGTGTTGGGCCAGCTGTGGATGCTGCCACCCCTGCACAGTCCCCTGGGACTTCTGGTGATGTCACCTCCCAGCCTGTTCCACATGTCACCTCAGCCCTCCACCTTCCCATGGCCTCCGTCCGTCCATCCATCCATCCATCCATCCATCCATCCATCTGACCCAGGGCACTGGACAAACAGCAGCTCTGGGGTTTGTTTGCTGCAGCTCCCCAAGAGTTTCACGATAAATCCACTTCCTGACTTACCCAGAGATGTTACTGGGTCCCTCACGATTGACTCTGCTGCCGAGAGTTCTCTGATGGGGAAAAAAAAATCTATTTAATTTTGTCGTCTGTTAGCAATTTAAGCTGAAGAAGTGGTGTTCAGTCCCATTGTTTTCAGCCCATGATGTTCGTGTGGAAGGTTTCTTTGATTCAGGATGCTGCAGTGCAGGAAGGAACTGCAGACACTGTGCAACAGCACTTTGGTGAAAACACAGATAATTGATCAGGAGCTGATTGCAGCAAGATACCAATGTTGTTGTTTATTTAAAGAGATGTCATCAACTTAAAATTCATGTTTAATTTATCCGTTAATTCACACGCTAAGGCTGGAGAGATTTTACACTGAGTCCAAGAGAATGAGATCAGGGACGGGTGGTTTTCCCTGTCTCACGTCTCCTTCACTTTATGCTCTTGGCTTCATCTCTGCTGTATTCTGCACTTCCTTAGAGCACAGACCTCGTGGAAGTCTGTGCTGTAGTCAAACCAAACACACAGTGCTGTGCATGGTCTGTGTTCAAAGCTCCCCCAGCACCAGCACTGCCCTCATGGTATGTTACACCACTCAGGGCTGCAGTGCCCAGCAGGAGCAGGTTATTGTAGCCAGAGCCCCAGAATCTCAGGAGGTTTGGGGTAATGGGTGGTTTTATCCTCCCCCTCCTCTCTCTGAATTTCATTTCTGGTTTGCATTAATCAGCTTCATTGTTCCAATCAGAATATCTACAACACAAGCAGCAGAGAGAGCATTTGTCTCTTGGAGCTGGCTCTGGGTGTGGAGGGCAGGTGCTGGGGCAGTGCAGTGTTGCCAACCCCCAGGTTCTCCCTTGCTCCACATCCTCCCCAGGATGCAGCTCTGCAGCTGGGCAGGGAGAGGAGCACCAGGAGCCCTGACAGGTGCAGGCAGGACAGGCTACAATGAGTTGGGGTTGTGTGAGGCTACAGGGCTGAGCCCTGAGCCCAGCCAGGCTGCAGGGACAGCACCCAGCACAGGCTGCTGGTACAGCTCAGCACAGGCTCTCCTGAGCCCTGAGCCCAGCCTGGCTGCAGGGACAGCTCAGCCAGGCTCTCCTTAGCTCAGCACAGGCTCCCCTGAGCCCTGAGCCCAGCCAGGCTGCAAAGACAGCACCCAGCACAGGCTGCAGGCACAGCCCAGCCAGGCTCTCCTGAGCCCAGCCTGGCTCTCCTGAGCCCAGCCAGGCTCTCCTGAGCCCAGCCTGGCTGCAGGGATAGCTCAGCACAGGCTCTCCTGAGCCCAGCCAGGCTCTCCTGAGCCCAGCCTGGCTGCAGGCACAGCTCAGCTCTCAGCACAGCCTCTCCTGGTGCCACTGCAGCTCAGCAGAGCAGGCTCTCACTTCATTCACCCTGACCAAATTAGGAGCAGCCGTGCCGAGGCTGTGCTTTCACAAATGAAATGCACGCTGTGCTGGCTGCTCCCTTTGCCAAGAGGCTGCTGATGGGTGACCCAGGGCAGTGCTCACGATCTGGTGTTTTCCTGATTTCACCAACCTCCTCCAGTAGTTTATTGATACCCAGCGGCAGCAGAGCAGCTGCAGCCCAGAGGAGAAGTCAGGCTTGCTGCTGGCACGGGGCAGAAGACACAAAAAGAGATTTCCCTGTGGCACAAGGAGCTCAGCTTTCCTCTGCTGCACATGGCCTGGTTTGGGTTACAGAGCAGCAAAACCTGCATCCACTTCTTGAGGCACAGCCACCACCAGCAGCAGCTCCTGGAGACCTCACGGAGGAAGGAAGGAGCTCCAGCAGCACCATGTCCCCCACATGTCATGTCTGCTGTTATTTATCCTGCTTGAAGTGTCAGCACAGACACTGGTGGAGCACTTAACGTCCTGAACTTGGCCCACAGACTCTGCAGTGACATTAAGCAAATCTGCTTCTTATTGTTGTTTATCTGTTTAACAGAGCAGCAGGGACAGCTCCATAATTAAGGTCAAGCTGTGTTGCACTCAAAGTAAAACTCGTTGCAAACTCTCTCTGAAGTGTCATCATTTTCAAAAGAAAGTTCCTTCTGAGATTTTTACAAGCAAACTTCTTATTTAGGTTGGTGCTTTCAGTGGAAATTTCCCTGAAGGGGAAGATTTTATATCCCAGGATCAAACAAAACGAATCCTCTCAAGTTGTGAAAAATAACGACTAAAAGTGTCTATTAATCCCGAATAAAAATTGCTGGGTTTTTTTTTTTACTAGCTCTGAGGAGGCAGAGCAGGGGTGGAGGAGGCAGAGGCGAGGAGAGTGTGCTGAGGGCAGGAGGAAGCAGAAAGGGTCAGCGTGGAGTGGGCAGAGCTGGGAGTGTGGACCACAGGGATGTGGACACAGGTGAGCTGAGTGAGATGAAGCAGGAGGAGGAACACCAGGATCCTGCCAGTATCACCAGGGAGATCGGGGATACCCTCGGGGAAGGACAGAGTTTGGTGAGATGAAGCAGGAGGAACACCAAGATCCTGCCAGTCTCACCAGGGAAGTCAGGGGCACCCCTGAGGAAGGACAGAGTTGGGTGAGATGAAGCAGGAGGAGAAACACCAGGATCCTGCCAGTCTCACCTGGGAAGTCAGGGGCACCCTCAGAGAAGGACAGAATTTGGTGAGATGAAGCAGGAAGAGCACCAAGATCTCGCCTGTCTCATCGGGGAGGTCGGGGATACCCTCGGGGAAGGACAGAGCTGGGTGAGATAAAGCAGCAGGAGGAACACCAGGATCCTGCCAGTCTCACCGGGAAGGTCGGGGCACCCTCGGGGAAGGACAGAGGAGCGCTGGAGGGTGCAGCACACCGAGCCAGGCGGGGATTGATGCAGCTCTCACTCCACACTGGGGGCTCTATTGGGACCCCCAAGGCTGTGACAGGACAGTGATGGACACAAACTCCCATCTGCACATCCTGAACTGTCCATGAGCCCACAGGCAGCGGCGGGACAGTCTCCCCTGGGCCAGCAGCGAGTGTCCCACGCACCGGGGACTGGACTGTGCGCTTGGCTTCCCCTGCCTGCAGTGACATGATGAATGGGCTCATTCCCGCCGCTCTCACTGCGCTGCCTGACACGCGCTCTCGTGCTTGTACACAAGTGCCGAGCCCCGGTCGTCGTGCCAGCTCTGATTCATGTGTCAATAAACAGCGGAAGGGAAGCGCTTTTCCCTGCCAAAGCAAACAAACAGGATCGGTTTTTTGGTCAGGGCTGCAGCATCCCGGTGGAAGTGGTGGTGAGGGGGACTGTGCTGTCATTTCTCATTCTCCTGACCCCTTTCCATGGGTCTGCAGCCCTTGGCAGGTGTGGGGCACCCTGGCCAAAAATATCCCTGCAGATTTCTCTGCCCATGGGTGCCAGACATCTTATAGCCAAAAGTGGAAAGGGATGGGGGAGTGTGTTGTTTAATGGTACTTTTATCAATAAAAAGGAATTGTTGGCCTGTATCCCTCCTGCAACTTTAATAAAAGTCAAATGGGAAGTTTTGTCTTCTCTCTTTTTTAATTTATTTCTAATTCAGACCTGTGCTGGGGTCAGAGCAAGAATGCTTTTAACCTTTCCAGGAGGCCTGGGGGAGGCAGGATGGGCAGGAGGGGACTCCCTGGGCTCTCCAGCACTGTGGCACCCTGAGGACAGGCACTGTCCCATTGTCCCTGGAGCTCCTGGCACACCTTTCCCCAGCAGCCAGCCCTTTCAGCACACTGTGTGCTGCTCATATGAGCCTGAGAGCCCCAAACTGATCCACACCAGCCAATAAAATGGCTCAAGATTTCGGTCCTTGCAGCTTGAACAGACCCACAGCACAGGTGAGAAGGGCAGAGGTGCTGGGGCAGGCAGGGTGAGCTGGGTGAGCCCAGGTCAGGGCACTGACAGTGCTCTGTTCCCTTTAACACTTCACCACCCCAAAGCCTGGCCGTGCAGACTCTCCCAGATCAAATTCCACCCTGATTTGGTGGAAACAGCTGGATTTGCCAAAGGATAAAGGAAAGTGTTTTCCATTAACACATCTGACACCCCTGTTAGTGCAGCTCTGGCTGCAGGAAAGTGCTAATGAGATTTCCCTGGGACACCACGGGAGGAGAGACAGTAATTGGGGCATTTTCTGTTCATGCCTAGAGTGGCTGAATTAATTACTGGAATTAATCCTTCTGCAGGAGGCAGGAGCTCTCTGGTGAGGGGAAGCAGGAGGAAATGGGTTGATTTGGTGTGATTATCATCTGGCTGAGGACAGGTGCAAGCCTTGGTGATAACAAATGTGGCTGTGGCAGCAGTGCTGGCTTTGCTGGGGACGTGGATACAGGGACAGAGGGACAGAGAGCAGCAGGATGTGGGGACACTGAGCAACCTCAGCTCGTTCTTTACGTCCTTGAAGGTTTTGTGTGTGCCACATTCATTGTCCAGGGAGCATCTGGGTGGGCAAAGGTGGCCCTGGAGGAGGTGCTGGTCCCCAAAACCACTCACAGGGCACTTCTCATCCTAACACAGCTGCTGGCAGACCCCGTGGGAGGGAGATGGACATTCTGCCATTCTGCCCCCATGGAGCAGCTCTGGAGAGCTCAGGAGAGCTCCGCCCTTAGGGAGGTGCCCCACTCTGCCCATGGATATCCTTCCCAAAGGATTGCAGCTATGGAGGAAAATATTTCTCATCTTAGCAAATGAGAAAAGGGAAAAAATAAGGTGAGTTAGGGGGTTTTTTTGTGGTTTTTTTTTTGTTTTGGTTTTTTTTTTTTTTTTATGGACAATTTAATTGCTGACATCTGTGATAAAAGCTGTTTTTCTCCAAACTGGAATTTGTTTCTATCTCAGGATGAAGCAGGGATGTAGGGGCAAATTCTTTGGAAAGTCCCTTTGAGTCTCATCCAAGGAGGATGGGGAATGAAATGTGGCACATGTTAAACATGTAAATGAGGTACTGATTTACTGATTTATCTGTTTCTCGCATGAGATCTTCCTTGGCTGCATCAAAATTGCTGTATTATTTATAAGTCTTAAACATTTAAAATTAGATGTGTGGTTTTAAAACAAAACATCAAAACCTTAACGCAAACCACATTGTTTCAATAAGAAATTATATTTAAAGAAAGCAAATTCAAAAAAGTCTCTGTGCTGGATCAAACCTGCACCTCATGTGGTTCACATCCACGCTGGACCTATTCTGCGGGACTGGGTTCTCTTTGCAATGATTTGCAACAGTGAACTCAAAATAAACAGATCTGGTTTCATTCATGGAATATTTCCTTGTTATTGAAAAGCATCATTTTCTGCACTGTCCCTTGACATTTCTTGGGGAAATCCTGGAGACTCGTAGCTCACTGGAGGCACCAGGACACCCCACTGGAGCCAGCAGAGTGATGTGCAGGCAGCTCTTCTGCCCTGCTGCCAAGGGCTTGGGAGCTGCTGCTGCTGCTCTCTCCATGGACCATGACAGCCCCTGCAAGGGACACAACCTTCCCCAGGGCACTGCTGGAGAAAGGATTCAGGGGGATCTGCAGGGCACCATCACCCTCTGAGTGCCCAAAAGCAAGGTGAAGCGTGATGAGCACTGCCAGCAGAGTTTGCCCACTTGTGAGGTGTGGGGCTGCTGCACCTGCTGAGGAGATGGAAGGGCTGAAGCTGCTCTGGTCACAGATGTCATGGAGCAGGATGAGTCTTGAGCATCGTAGGGACTGGGCTTGATAGCACAGCCACCTCCAGCTTCTGGCCATTCATGGAACTGGTGTGTTCTGCAAAGGGGGAAAATGCTGATGCCTCTCACTCCCCTTCAGGGGTCATTTATGGGCACCCCATAAACGTGTCATCAGTGAAACACAAACCACATCACAGTGAAGTCACCCACAGGCACTGCTGCTCCAGCTTGTTTGCACTTCCTCTGGAACTGCAGCAAAGATTCCATGGAGGGTGAAGGACTCTGGGGCTCCACAGCACAGGACAAGGCTCACTGGGCAGGGGGATGTGCTGTGGGGCTGTGCTGTACCTATTTTATCAGTTATTTACAGTGCCTAATGTTTCCAAAATGTGCAGCTTTCTCCCCACGAGGCTGGGGAAGACCAACACCCCTCTGAGCAGGAGAACAAACCCCTTGCCCAGTGCCAGGCTGGGGCTGGCAGCAGGCAGGGAGAGCATGGCATGGAGCTGTCCTGGTGTGAGCAGAGACCAGGGGCTGTCCCACTGCTGGGTGCTAACAACAAGACAAAGTATCCCCCTGTGAACGTGGAGCAGAGCAGAGAGCAATCCCTGGCTCTCGGTGCCACCAGGCTGCCCCCAGAGCCTGTTGTTTGATGTCCCAGATGTCACTGCCTATTGTCAGCGTGGGGGTCCTTTGTCAGCCTCTGCCCAGTGGTCCTGATGTGTTTTTTTCACTTGTGGTGTTTGTCACAATGAGTCAGCATTACCCTCATCCCTCTATCCTTCTCAGCACTCGGAATCTGACTGGAGGACAGGAAGCGTTTGCTGACACCCCATTTAATGCACATTTTTCTGAGAGCAATGGAGGAGCTTAGGGGGAAAGCATGAGCTGCAGGAATTGCTCATTTCATTTCCTGTGGTTTCATAATTTTTTGTTGCTTACCAGTTTTGCATTTCAAAAAGCTTGTGGTTTCCCTACAGCCCTCGTCTGAGGGGAGGGCACAGTAGCACTCTGAGCTGACATGAGATCACAAACCGAAATAATACAATGGCAACTGGCCTTCTGAGCTATGTGAGAAAGAAACACAACCTCTCTCTGGCTGTGCATGGCCAGGTGAGGCAGCAAACAGCAGCCCCAGGGCTGCTGGAGGGGCTGGGAGGGCTGGTGTGGGTGTTTGCACACCAAGCAGCCCATGGCTGCTGACAGGTCACAGAGCACAATGGGACACAGCAGCACAGGGAGGGGACAGGAGTGGGGCACTGAGTTCCTCTCCCTGCCCTCTTTGAGCAGGTTTCTGTCTCACTGGGGCCAGTGCAGCCAGCACTCCTGAGCCTGAGCTGGGTTCTGCTCACCACCAGGTCTGGCCCATCCCCATGGGCTTGGAACTGACCTCTACTACCAGAGTTAAGTGGGTGACCCGGGGAGATTTGTCCTGTTGCAGCTGATGGACAGTTCAGGGACATCACTCTGTTGTCTGGGGTGGCCTTGGGTCAGCTCTGTGACAGCTGCAGCCTCGAGTCTCCTGCAGGAGCAGTGCTGGCATACACGGAAACCTGTCCCCAAGTCCTCACTGGAACCATCCACAGCTCACAAGGACTGGATGCAGTGACAGCTGTGAATATCCTCCTCTGGAGACTGCCGAGGAGTCAGCTCGTGTTTACTGAAAATAAACCTCCAGAGGTAAAGAGAAGCCCGTTGGTGAGAAAAATTGTTTTGTGAGCTCAGAATTTATAGCCTGCCTCCATAAAGCTGTCCAGAATCTGGGGATCTTTCCTTCAGATACTCATGTTAAAATAATTTTCGTTCTGTTAAATGAAAAGTGCTTTAAGTTTGGCAGGGTTGTGCTGCTCATGCTCTCACCACTTAATAAATAATACTTTATAATAACAGCTCAGAATAAAACAGAAAAAAAAAAAAGGGG
>VWZU01002423.1:228594-259075 GCA_013397095.1 Sterrhoptilus dennistouni
AAAAAGAGGGGTGGAGGGGGGGGGGAAGGTCTGTGCAGAGCTCTCCTTGTTGGCTGTAAATACCTCTCGTCATGATGTCAGCCTCTCTGACAGAGGATCTGCCCAAATCACTACCACATGTGGAGCCAGGGGCTGGGCTTTACCTGGACTTTCCACTCAGTGACTAATGTGGCTCTCAGTCCTGGCAGCACTCACACCACTCAGGGCTGCAAACTCCTCTCTGCTTCCCCCTGAACCAGCCACCAGATATTGGACGGCGCGGCTTCATCAAACTCCATTTCCCCCCCGAAACTTTTTCATCCGCTAAATAAAAATCACTTCACACTTTCCTGAGCGTCTCCCATGCGATTTAATTCAAAACACGCAGCCACAGGAGCAGGAGAGGGATGAGCACTCCTCGCCCAGACAGAAACCAGACCCCTGTCAGGCTGGAGCGAGACGGCTCCGTCGCTGGGAAAGGCACTGAAGTGTCAAGAAACAAAACTTTTTTGCAGCAGGAGATACATCCAACTGTTTGAGGCTTTGCTGCGGCGTTGCAAAACGGGCTCTGTGGCCTGAGACGCCCTCCTTGAGCCCCAGGGAGAGAAGGCAGAGAGGGGTCTCAGTTCTGCCTGCTTCACCTGGCAGGAGAGGCAGAGTTTGGGATGAGGAGGGGTTGGGTGGATGGTCAAGGATGGACCTGGCGCACCACAGCCCCCACTCTGTGCTCCCATTAAACACTTTTTAATAACCCTCGAAAATTCTTTAGCAGCCCTTGAAGGGGCTGAACTGCCGGGCTGGGGCTGGGTGTGGCAGAGCCCGGGGACAGATGTGTCCCTGGCCCCGCTGAGCGCAGAGCACGACCCCTTCTCCCTGCAGGGCTCAAAGAGCTTTTCCTCCCCTCCTGGCCCTGAGCCCACGATCCCAATTAGCCAGCTCTGTGAAGTGGTTTGGGGAGGCAAAAACGCAGTCAAACAGAGCAGAGCCGAGTACCAGGGAGCAGGAGGACACGTCCACATGTGGCAGATGTTCCTCACATCCCTTTTGTCTGTCCTGACCCAGCCACGCACACCCGACACTGCCACCAGCAAAACAAACTCCCAAAAAACCCTGAGAGGGGAGTGTGATAACCCCTCACCGACACCTCACTGCAGGGAAAGTGTTTCTACGTTGCCTCTGCATTTCTTGCTTTCAAGTGTTTGAACCTTTGCAGCCTAGTTCTCACGCTGCTTCATGTAAACAATGTGTATTCTTAGAACTTATCTGTATGTTTTGCATAGTTGTTCTCTGAGAGAGAACTTAATTGAAAGTAAGAGTAACCAATCAGGTCAGGTGGTTGTGACCTCCTGGGGCCAATCTTGGCCCTCTGTACAAAATGTATATAAGTAAATTGAAGTCAAATAATAAAGAGCCTTCCATGTTTGACCCTGCTGCTGCCTGCTGTCCTCTGTGAGGGTCCACACCACGTCGCAACGTGTTGCCCCTCTAAAAGCAGAAGTAACATTTCTAGACACGATTTTTGTATTTTCCTGGCAGCACTGAGAGGTTTAAACCCACAGAGAGTTGATGCTCCTGAGCCTCACTGAGGTTTATGAGGATGCTCCAGTCAGGGACTCTCCTGTGAGCGTTTCCTGAGCCAGGACAGGGACACTCCAGGCTTGTGGAAGGGCAGCTACAGGCTCCATTATCCAGCCCTGGCCCCAGCCTTTGTGTTTAGTGGGAGGGAAATCTCCGAGGATTTGGCTCACGGCAGACAATGATGCCATGAGAGCAGTTTTTTTTGGTGTTGGTTTTTTTTTTTTCCTCAGTGCCAATGAGTCTAACCTAATAAAAGGGGGAAATTTCCACTGACCGCAGGGGAGCGGGATGGCTGAGATGGAAAAAAGAGGTGGAAAATTATTTATGACAGTGTAATTGCATTTGAGACAACTCGTATCCAGCCAAGATTCCACAAGAAATTTAGGAAAGAACAACTTTAGGTCAATCTGATTTGATTTTTTTTTTTTTTTTTTTTGTCCTGCATGTAGGGGGTGGAAACTTCCCTTCTGAAAATTGGAACTCTGAGGCCATGTAAGAACTCATAATCAAAATTAATGTGGAAAATAAATTGCTGGCTGGCATCCCTGCCAGTGACAGACACTCAGTGCAGCTCTGCTGGCCTGAGACAGCAGCACGTCCTGGCGTGCCCAGCCCTGCCAAGCCCTGGCATCTCCCTCTGCTCCCCTTAAAATCAGCTTTTTATTGTCCCCAGGGCTGGAGGGAGGAACAAAAGGATGCCAGAGCTGTGGGCAGGGTGGCAGTGGAGAGGCAAGGAGGGGTTTGCTCACACCCTGGCTCAGGGCAGGGCTCCACACTCTGCTCCTGGCTGTGCCTCACCATCCTCAGGGTCCCCCAGCACCTCTCTGGGGGGCAGTTTCATGCCCCAGCAGACACTGAGTCACTCTCCCTGTGGCCTCCTGGAGCTCCTGGCACCATCAGCTGCTCCCTGGCCAGCACGAGGGCTCAAACCTTGAGTAAATGATGAGTATGTGCTGCTCTCTGGCTCCAGCAGGGCTGGTGGGCATCGCACTTCCAAGCTTTTCTCTGCCACCAAGATAACCAAAAACCTTTATTTTTTAAAATACAGGTGGGATTTAATGATAAAATTAAATTGCAGAAAAAATCCTACTGTGCAAGAGCCTCTCTCAGCTTGTTTACTGGAGTCCAGAGGTTGGAGCTTTCAGAAAACCCACCAGTTCCTGAAAAAGAAGAAAAATGGCATTGTTTTTACAGGCAGAGTTGTTTGTTCTCTTCAGCAGAAACCTGGAGCTGCAGAGGAGTCCTCTGTGCCAGCAGGGCACTGAGAGGGCTCCAGAGCTGTTGTCTCTGCACAGAGGGATTCCTAAGTTTTAACCTGGCTTTGTTAGAGAATGTGCTGCTAATTCCAGTGGTAATTTTATTATGTGTCATTTCCCTCCATTATTTGGTTCAAAAGATGAAGACTAAACGTAGATTTTAAAATTATCCAGATTTCAGATCTTGCCTCTGGGAAAGCTTCAATCTCATCTTTTGTTTTCATTTCTGGATTTTTGCAGGTCTGCAAATGTGTTTGTTTTAATAATGCAGCTGCAGGACAGATTAAAAAAAAAAAAATCAAGCGTTGCTGGCATTTAATATCTCTAATCCAGCAATAAGACAAGTCTGCCGATGGTTTACTTAATGTCCAACAGCCTTTTCTGATTAAGCAAAAGGTTTGAAGTGATTATAGTTTATTTACAACAAAAGTGGACTTAAATGAGAGTTAATTCCTCCCCCTCCTCCCTCATTGGGCCGGGTGCCAGTCACCATGTGGCTGCTTCCCTCCCTCCTCAAGAGCATCCACAGAAGCCGTGGCAGATGTTCCCACCAGGCTCTCCAAGAAGAGGTTCTCCTCCAGGAATGGGGGTTCCCCTGGTGTAGGAGCATCCGTGGACAGCAGGGAGAGGGAACTCTGCAGAGCTGAGATGTTCTAGACACACGTGGGTTTATTGCAAGGGTTGTGGGTAAAAAGGGCTTTGCCTTCAGCCACCAGCCTGGGCTGGAGGGAACCCCAAAGAGAGAGGGAGAGAGAGAGGGGGTGAGGTGAGGGAGGTAAAAGAGCTGAGAGGGTAAGAGGGGTAAGAGCAAGAGTGCCAGGGTCAGAGAGGTAAGAGCGAGGGAGAAGAGAGCCAGGACCTTGTTACAATACATTATACCTCTTTTTGTGTGGAATATTCTAATTTACAGTGACCAACCGGCGCGAGATACAAAACCTACAGACTTTGCATGCAGCCTGTGAGAACTGCCATATCACCATATCATCCTGTATTCTAAACTCTAAAGACTGCTTTTCTTATCTACTTTTCCCTGATGTCTTGGTAGGGTGGAGAGGGGCTGCACCCTTGGGTCCTTTTATTTTCTGTCCTTCCACCCATCTCCAGCTCATCCCCGTCTTCCTGCCTGCCATGATCACATCTCAAAGCTGCCCTTCATTTCTATTTCACTCACAGGTTTTACATCTCCAGTATGTCTTACCAGGCAATCATATCCACAAGCCCTTCCTGTCCCATCTTTCCCAACACCCTGGGGCCCCAGCTCAGCCCTGGCACCATCTCAAGTGGGAACTTTGCTCATTTCCCTGTAGAAGGTCCAGTGTTTCTTCAGCTGATACTGCATGAGGGAATTGTAATTTCAAGCACCAGCAAGTTTTATTTTCCTTATTGTTAATCAAGTGAGCTCGAAAAGCGAGAGGTCACTGGGATGAGCAGTGGCAGCAGCCCCTGGAGCTGGAATGTCATGTCTCACCATGGCCCTGTAACCCAGAGAGATGGCTAGAAGGGAAAAAAAAAAGAAAGAACAGGTGAGTGCTGGAAAACAAGAGGCAAAATTCACTCCCAAGAGATGCAAAAGTTAAGGGGACTTAAAAAAATAAATCAAGTGGATTTTGATTTGTTTTCTGAGCAGATTATTTCCAATAGAAGCTTATGAATGGGTTGGTTTGTTTTCAGTAGACACCAACATTTGCCATCATATAAAACAAGCTGGAGGGGCAGCACCCAGGGGCTCTTCCCAATGACCCACATGGGACTGGGGGTCCCACTCCATTCCCAGTGACCCACCTGGGACTGGGGGTCCCAGTCCAGTTCCCAGTGACCCACCTGGGACTGGGAATCCCAGTCCAGTTCTCAATGACCCACCTGGGACTGGGAATCCCAGTCCAGTTCCCAGTGACCCACCTGGGACTGGGAATCCCAGTCCAGTTCCCAGTGACCCACCTGGGACTGGGAATCCCAGTCCAGTTCCCAATGACCCACCTGGGACTGGGGATTCCAGTCCAGTTCCCAGTGACCCACCTGGGACTGGGGATTCCAGTCCAGTTCCCAATGACCCACCTGGGACTGGAGGTCTCAGTCCATTCCCAATGACCCACCTGGGACTCCCTGAGGCTGCCGGGTCCTGGCTCCACCTGTAACACCTGCCAGGTGTGTGAGGCACAGCCAGGGCTGGAACAAGGGATTGTTCAGACCCAGCTGGCACTTGCTGGGCACAGAGCCCTGGGCACTGCCCATGGCAGGGCTGGGAACAGACCCCTCTGAGCCAGGAACCCCCTCCCAAAAGCCTCTCCTCCCCGGTGGGTGTGTGCATTTTCATGTTGGGAACCTGGCAAGTCTCAGACAGGCCTCGAGCACCTGCAGAGATCGAGGAGGGGGCGATGGGGACACAAGGGACAACGAGCTCTCCGAAGTCCCGGGACCAAGAATTTCAACCTTTCTGCTCCCCGTCAAACACCCTGCACATGGAGTGCCTTTTGTCGCTTCGGTGCCATCCTTCCCCTGCCAACTGGAAGCAAAATTTCCTATAAAAACATAAAACTGCTCCTCCAAAGGAGGGGTACAGCGCTCGGCGCCGGGGTCAGCAGGGCGTTGCCTCGGGGGGGATTTGGCATTTCCCAGCAGCAGCAGCAGCTCGAGGGACACAAAGAAGCCCCAGGGCCAGCACCAGGCACTGCCTCTGTCCCTCACCTACCCCATCAATGCAGGGCTCTGGCTCTCACCGGCAGGGGAGTGCGAGGAAGAAAGACACAAAAGCTTCAGAGAGTGAATAAACTCAATTAGATCGCTGTAATTGCAACAAGAATTAGTGTGGGGGTCGGGCACATGTGCCGGCACAGAGCAGTAATTAAAAGTGCCATGTTTGCCATGCTGGGGAGGAGGCCTGCTGGGTCCCAGCAGTGCCCTTTGAAAAGCTCCATGATGGAGCTTCGAGCCTGGATAAATACAAATGTCAGTGCCTCGCAGCCTGTGGGGGGACTCTCAATCCACAGCTCAGTGGGAGAATCCCCTGCTTTACATTCCCATCACTTGGGCTAATTTCAGAGTCAGGCTTTGATGTGCTTTGGGGAGCCCTGTGTGCTACACACTTTCCCAGCGAGGCATCCTCTCCCTTTCTCAAATGCTTTATTAATTTTCTCCTGTGGTTTTTTTTATCCTCCCTTTCTCTTGGGCCTGCCTGCAAGTTCTCTTTTGTGCTCACCCAGCAGGGCCCATAGCGGAGAATTTATATAATTCTGAAATATATATAAAGAAAGGATAAAAGAGGATATGGGGGAACCTGCAGAGAGCAGAGCAACAATCTGTCCTGGGAGCAAAGGTTCCCTTCCTCTGGCCACTGGCCCCAGCACTGATGGCACCAGGTTCCCAGGTCAGTCTGGAGCTGTGCCTCCCCAGCATGGGGACAAGGATAACTGATCCCCCAAAGGGACAGTGGGCTGTTCACCAGGGCTCCCCACATCAGCTGGGCAGGGGGAAGGAGGGAGCAGCAGCTCAGGGGTTCCTCTGGGCCACCTGCCCACAGCCACTGTGAAGGCACACGGTGCCACCAGTGTGGGCACAGCACCTGCCAGGCACTGGCTGGGCAGGCTGTGACATGCAGGTGGTGGCACAAGGTGCCACAGGGTGACACAGGGCGGCACAGGGTGACACAGGGCACTCCTGGCACTGCCAGCAGGATCCTCACAGCCCTCAGCCCCCTTCCCAAGGCACAGTGGCAGCACTGGCTGTGCCTGGCACAGGGTTTTGCCCACCAGGAGGTTCCCTTGGCCCTGCAGCATCCCAGGTGCTCACCAGGAGCAGGCAGCACACCCTGGGGTTGGGAGCATTGCTGCTGGGCTGTGCAGCCTCTCCTCCCTATGAAACTCCAGCCTCCTTTGCCCCGTCACCTTCCCCTCACCCCGGGGTGCTGCTGGTGACAGTGACACCCCCACAGCCCCTCTGAAGCCGCCGTCCCCCTCCCTTCCTGTTTTTTATTATCAACTGGATTTGGCATGAAGGGGATTCTCTCCCCACATCCCGTTGGCACAAAAAGAGGCTCAAAAACCAGCGAAACCATTGTTTCTGCTTGAAGGGTGGGGACGAGGGTGAGGAGAACAGCATGTTTAGAGCCCAGAGCTAGGAACCATAAGAGCATCTGGAACAGTTCGTGGGACAGAGGCGTTGCAATTAAATAAAAATGGGCGATTACAGAACCATTCCCTGGCTCTGACACACACAAGGCCAGCTTCGGCACATGCCTGAGCACGCACTTAGAGGGGATTCCTCTCCTACAGGCCCAGAATAAATGGAGTTTTCATCAGGGAAAGGCTGAGGTTGGTGCCACTTCCATGCCTGGAACGGAGGAGCGCCAGGACGTGGTGCAGAGGCATCTCCCACTGGAGGCAACGCGTGGCTCCAGTGAAATGAGCCACATTCCTGGGGGCCAGAGAGGCCCCAGAGGAGCCAGAGGAGGATGGTGGTTTCCACTGGCCACAGCCACTGCCACAGCCTGCTCCCCACACACGGTGGGGAGGCTCCTGCACCTGCCAAGCCCCTTGGAGGGCACAGGGTGTTCAACCTTGGCTGTCAGTCTGCAGCAGGAATGGAGATTCTCAGCTTCCAGAGGTTCTGAGATTCCAGATTTCTCTTTTTAAAAGCCCCTGAGGAGCATTTTTTGCCCTGTCCCTCTAGTTCCTGCTGCAGGACAGGACAGCTGGACAGCTCAACATTTGCAGATACACAAGTCCTGCAGGAAAAAAAAAAAAATCCTACTGTTCAAGGCCCTCAGCCCCATCCCCTGAAATGTGCTGTTTTCATTAAAGCAGTGAAATCAGATTTCAAAAAACCCAGGCTTGGACAGTGGCCCTCGATTTGGGCCTGAGGAACAAGATCCAGAAGCAAAACAAAGGCTGTTTCCACAATGGTTGAAGGGAAAGGGAACCGGTCCAATTGCAAAACTTGGATCCTGGCATTGAGGGAGGCTTTGTGTGCGAGACCTGTGGCAATGGATGGCAGTGACTTTGGGAAATTCAATACTCCCCTAGCTCATAAACAGAAAACAAGGAAAATAAACTTGGGCAGAATGGGAGGAAGCAGAGAGCCAAGCTGTGGATTTCTGCTGGGCTGGAAAAGAGCCTCCCTGTCCCTGGACACGGGTCCTGGGCTCGGGGGCTACCAAGGGTGGGTCAGGCTGCTTGGGGCCACTGACCACTGGGCTGGGCAGCTGCAGGAGGCAGCAGCCACCCCTCTGAGGTGGACACTGGGTGGGAGGAGAGGCCACAGGGACTCAGGACAGGAGTGGGATGGTGCTGCTGGACAGGAGCAGGGCTGGTGCCTCCACAGCTCACCCCAGGCCACAGCAGAGGGGACAGCAGCAGATCGCCTTGTGCCATTCCTTCTGAAAGCTGGAAACACTTGGCCAGGGCAGAGACAGGGGTGGGGCGACCACTTGAAAAGAAAAGAAGTTTCTCTGCCAGCCTCCTCCCATCCCAGCACACGCTGGTGCGTGGTGGTGCCACTGGATCCCTCCTGCAAACCCTCTGCTTGTGCAACAGAGCCCAGCTCCTTGTCTTGGCATTTCCACCTCCTCCAGAGCTTCCAGCTCTTCAGGGGAGGAGAGCTGGGATCTGTGCACAGTGCCTGGGTGGGGAAGCAGAGCCCATTAGCCTTAAAGCACTGAGCAGCAGTGCTGTGTGGCAGCTGTGAGGAGCAGCCCCACACCAGGCACGGACGTGGTGGCTGGGGATGCAACCAGAGCAGGGAAGGGCTGTGATGGGCTGAGGGCAGCAGTTAAAGGTCCAGTGAAAGAAATTCCTTTTGAAAAAAGCTTTTGGGAAACAGAGCTGATGACTCCATGTGGCCTCAAATCCACTGCCAAGTGATGCCAGCTCTTGTTCAAAAACCCAAGAGCAAACTCTTGGCTGCAGACAAAGGGGAACCAGTATTTAGATCATTTATGGCCACAAAAGGTCAGTGGAGATATGAAATCTGTGGATTCACTGAATTCCCTCAGTACCACGACTCCACATTTGCAATTACAGATTCATGGAGCTCAGCATCCAGCCTGCCACCAAGCACTGCCTGGAACCCTTCTGCGGCCCCAGAGCCAAGCTCAGCCTGAGGTGCACCCCAGGAGGACAGCAGGACACCAAAGGTTCACCAGAATCTGGTATAGGGACAGCTGAGTGTCCCAAGTCACCCAGCCAGCTCCACAGGAGCAGAGTGTGTGTGTGTGTGTGGAGTGTAGGAAAACCTATGGAATTTCTATGATAAATTGTCTTTTGGCTCAGGGAGAGAAGTAGCATCCTCCCCCTCAATTTGGGCAATTACCCTTGGTTATTTCAAGCTTTAAACTCCTGGCTCATAACAGAAAAGCAGCCAAGGGCTGAGCTGTGTGTGCTGGGGCACAGCACCAACGCCTGGGCAGCACCAAAGCTCAGGAGCAGAGCCTGGGCAGTGCCAGCACCCCACCCTGAGCCCACCCTGCCCCTGGTGGGGCTGCAGCCCCAGGGCTGAGGGGCAGGACATGCCCAGCCCAGGCCTCTGACTGTCCCTGCCATGGAGAAGGCTTTGCCTGCACAAACAAGCATGAACCAGACTAAAGAAATCCAAGCCAGCCACCTACTGCTGCTCCTTGGAAATTCAGAGCAGTGTCGTGCCTGACCTTCCTTTCTGACACAGAATCACAGGAGAAATAACTAGAGATAAAATACAGTGGGTGCTTTGCTGGAGAAAAAAAAGATCATAAATCAGTATGAGAAGCACATTTGAATTTTAGAGGAATATGTCAGACACACTGTCCAGCCATTAAATTTCACAGGTTCAGTTTAAGGACTTCAGGAGATTGCTGGCATTGCCTGAAAGGGAGAAGAAAATCACAAACACATGCTGGGGGCTCCGAGTGAGACACGAAAATCTGAGCATAATCCTTATTGCTCTCCAAGATATAACCAAAGAGGCACAATAAAGAATTCCATTCACCTGCCTGGAGGATGGCTGACCATAACCTCTAATGCCAGCAAGATTAAAGACATTTCTCCAGAGGGGATGGATCAGGTGTTTGCTGAGGGGCTCAGCTTTGCTCTGGCCCTTCCCAGCTCTGTGGTCTCCTGTGGTGCCACTAGTGTGCAATGTTGTACAGCCCATGCAGCTGAGCTTGGTGCCCTGGCAGAGAACCCTGTGCTGCTGGGCTGGTTCCCCATCCCAGGGGCTGCAGACACGGGGTGCAGCACAGCCCATCCCATCCCATCCCATCCCATCCCATCCCTGTGCAGCCAGAGCTGGCCTGTGGGGTGACAAACAGAGACCATTACTGCCTGGGGTGGCTTTGGGGAGGCACACGAATGGATGCTGCATGCCAGGGGATGTGAGGAAGAAGAGTCACAGTGATTTTGGACACTTCTAGATGTAAAACTGGGCCTTTGAGAAGGCAGAGGGAGGTAAGAACCAGGGAGGGTGAGGCCATGCTGGCTCCTGGCTGTCCTTCAGACATTCTCACAACACTCCCCTGCCCAGCCTCGGGCACAGGTGATGCTGAACATCCATGTGTGTCACTGTTCACAACACACAGAGAACGAGGCAGGCAGCAGAAAGTCAGGCAGGAAAAGCTCTGTCTTTATTTTCTGACTCCATCCTATATACACTTTGATCAGAGGGCCAAGGATTGGCTGTACAGGTCTCCACCTCATTGACATCACCATCAATCACATTTCTCCTCCCAGAGGAGAAACAGGTAAACAAAAGTAGATAAGTTCTAAAAATATACATTATTTTCTTGAAGCTGCATGAGAATCTCCACTGCAAAGATTCAAACATTCGAAAGCAAGAAAATTTAGGGCACCAGGACATGGGATGATGCACCAGGACACAGGAGGATGCCCCAGAGGAGCTCCATGATGCAGGATGAGGTACCAGGATGTGGACTAGGGGGAGGATGCAGCTCTGGAGATGTGTCCAAGAGCCCTGCAGACCCAAACTCTGAGGGATCAAGATCCTGAAGGGAGCAGTGTCGTGGGGAACTGAAGCTCTGGGAGCTCAGGGGTGTCCCTGCAGCCACAGTGGGAAAGCCAAGAGGCACCATCAGCGGGGACTGAGGAGCTGGGAGGCTCTGGATCCAAGGACATTGTTACTATACTTCAGATTATATAAATAACTCGCTGAATAAAACCACATGTGGCCACATTCTGTTTCCCATCCCTCTGCCCTGCCGGCAGCACACAGGCTCTTGCAACACTTGTTTACTGGGGAGGCTGTATATAAAGCGAAAATAGTTTGCTGGGTCTTATGTTTTCACTTTAATTCTCAGTGTATAAATAAAAAAAAAAAAAAAAAAAAAACCTGTGAATTTGCTAATGGGCCTTGAAAACGTATTTTTAAAGCGAGGGCAGCATGACTCGGTGAGTTGCCACGAAGGATTACAGAAGGAACAAGGTTTGCTAGGAAAATCATTCCCTTGAGGAAATCTGTAACAGCTGAAAGGCCACAGCCTGCTTCTTTCCAAGAAAATAAACACATTTCTGCATCCAGAATCGAGCTTCATCTCAGGTATGGAGCGAGCTTATTTGTTCTCTGGTGTTTATGTGCTTCCCATAGCTTTGGTGTTCAAGTTGACATCTGAAGGCCAAACATACAACTCCATTCTCTCCCCAAAGGAAGATCCCTGTTGTGTCTTTAAAGCACACTTTTGGACAGAGATAAATGGCCACGAGCTTCAGGAGTGTCGGAGCCAGATGGTCAATTGAGATTCTTTTGTGTGTTTCTCTATTTCACTTCAGAGTTGATCTTGCATAAAAAATATTTTTTTAGCATTAGCTCTGCCTTGCAGCCCGGAGGGAACCTTTGGAGCAGGAGGATTTGCAAGAAATCTGCTCAGGGGCCACAAACTCTCAGCTTGCTCTTTCCTGGTCATTGTAATAATCCAGGTGCTTTGGGAGTTTTGTATCCAGGGGCAGTTCAGACCATTTGGTTTGCTGGAGTTTTCTATCAAACAGTGCCCATATCCAGGGGAGAAGCCCTTTCTCTCACTGGAATTGGGGGAATCAATGTGAACCTTGCACTTCCCTGGGCAGTGAATTCTTTCCTCACAGCCTAAACCTCCTGAAACTCTCCACAGACATTTGCCAATTTATCCTCCAATGGCCGAGAATACCTTGACAGGTGGGAAGGCAAGGAGTGGTGACCGGATTGACAATTTTACCATTTAATTTTACAGGTCCTGCTGGGGAAATACCCACATCCTCTCCCATCATCCCTGCAGTCACTGCCCCTCTGTGAGGACTCTCCCCTGTGGGAATTCATGAGAGTGAGACAGACTTAATTAGCATATTTAGTCTTTTGAGCTTAGGAGAAGATGGGATTAAAAACCTGCTAAAGGGAAAGGATTCAATCAACTCTCTGCAATGAAAATGTTGAAAAATGGATGAGTTGCTTGCATGATTTTTTTAACCTAATTATTGTAGTAGAAATTATTAGCCTTACTGAAATGGTATACTGTTGCTAAATTTCTTAGGGAAAGAAAACATGATTTATATATAGATATTGAACTACCTTGACTGAGGCCTAACCTGAAGCCTAACTTGAGACCCAAGGCATTGTGACACAGCAAAAAAATTCTCAGTGAGCTGTGGCGCAGCTAGAATTAGATATTAAGGTATTTGGGAAAGATAATAGGGTGTTGAAGGTCATTAAATAGAATTTTTAGTATGCAGGTGTTAGCCACCTTAAGGGTAAACCAAACAATGTGTGTTTACATTCTTTCTTCTGCTGTGTGCCAATGAAAATGTGTCTGCATTTGTAAACTATCTGAAAGAGTATATAACCTGCCATTTTAGATGAAATAGAGGGACTTTGTAGAATTAACCATACTGGTCGTATCTACATCTGTCTCAGTCCAACCCTCTCTTATTATCGGTATCCCTGGCTTCAGTATATAAGTTTTTGGAAAACTTGAGTAAAATCGAATTCTAATAATGAATCGGTTTTCTTGTCTCTCCATCAATCGCTGATACTCCCCTTCCCACTGCAGTGCCTGCAGCTCAGTGCAGAGCTACAATAATCCAGCACATCTCCTGCCTCCAGTCTATTTTCATTATTTTACCCCTTTCCATCTCCGTGAGCAGTGTGGGGACCACAACGGATTTTCTGCATTAATCAGAACCAGGTGGCCCTTGGGTTTGTTGGGACAGCAGGGGTTAACCCATCCCCAAGGACGAGGCTGTAATTGCCACTGGGCTCCCGAGATGAATGAGCTTTTAAGGGCTGCCAACTTCTGAATGGAGGCAGCAGGGCCAACACCAGCAACCAACTCAACAAACCAGCAGCCAGCTGCGGCAGCACATCTGGAGGCAGCGTGGCACAGCTGGAAATAAACCCCAGAGGTGTCAGCGCAGCGGATAAGGGCTCTGCTGGCAGCGTGGAGGTGGAAAAGATGAAATTCTGGCTGCTGGAGGAACCAGACGAGGCTGCCAGGCTGGGAGTGCGTGTGAGCTTTGCTTCCCTGCTGCAGCCCCGGGGATGCAGTGCTGGGTTTGCTCTGAGCCGGAGGGATGGGGAGGATACCCCGGGCTCTTGCAACACAGCAACCCCCAGGACACGGCCCTGCCCGCCCATTGGATGGGTTTAACTCCACAGGAGAAGCAGCAGAGAAAAAACAGAAAAGCGGGAGCAGGGTTTGGCCTGAGGAGGGAAAGGAAAAACACTCTGGGGTTGTGGAGAGCAGCACCTGCAGGGGCTGGGTGTCACTGGAGGGCTCAAAAGACCCCAAATAATTCAGAAGGCAAAAGGTATAGAAAAAGAAGGCTTTTTATTGTCTAATTCTTGCTACATTTTATAAGGTGTTCCCATACAGATTTAACATGATTAGTAAATAGGAATGACACCTCTCTAATGCCATTAGTTAAACCAGAGAAACAGAAAACACCACCTGGACAAAGATTGTTTTGAGAAAGGGGATTTATTTACCAAGATTGGTTTGAGGAAAAGCTTTCCTGAGTAACTTTTCCTTGGGAAAATGTTCAGAGCTGCTAAGCAGGGTAAAATTCTCTCAGGCCCACAGGCTGGGGGCTGCTCCTGAGAGCCCTGGTGGGGTCACCAAGGGGCACCTGCTGTCCCACAGTGGGACATTGTCACCTCTGCACCAGGCTCAGGGGGATGCAGGGGACCTGCTGTGGCTCCAAGCAGCTCTTGGAGACCTGCACAGCAGCAAAACACGTCCAGGGTGTTGCACATCACCCTGAGCAGGGACAGCAGGACACGGAGGAGCCACAGCTAAGCTTAAACATCTGGTTCTGTGCATTCCTATATTGCAATAAAATAAGTCTTCCCACAGATTTCACATCATCTTTGTCTGGGCATCAGTGAACTGTGACGAGAGAAACTCTTTTCTTTTTTTTTTTTTTTTCCTGTGGTTTCCAGAGGAACAAAGAGGCAATCTTCATCTGATGAGGTGTCCTGGCAGCCTCCTGTGCTCCAAGGCTGCATCTCGTGCTGTCAGTGCAGCCCCGTGTCCTGGGACAACTGCCTGGCCCACAGCACCCAAAAACTGCACAGCCTGAAGGGACTGGGGCTCCCAAAGCCTGGGGACACTGAGAGAACCTCTCTGCAGCCCACAAAGGTCAGCAACAGCAGCTCCCAAACAGGAGGAGGTGCCAGAAACACACCTGCAATCTGGATCCCACCTTTTTGGCCGCCGTTCAAGTGAAAGGGCAACAAAGAACATAAAACAACTGCTCAAAGACTCACAGTGAAGTCCAGGGAGGAGCATTCCCTGCAGCTCACCCAGGCCTGCACAGGAGCAGAGACAAAAAAAAAATTGTATTTTCCCTGGAAAATATGTACCTGCCTGGAGGTGGCTCAGCAGAGGGAGTGGGAAAAGAAATCCGTGGAAAATTAACAGTGCAAAGCTGAAGGAAGCTGGGTCAGATCATCCTTTGCATGGAGCTGTTGTTCCCCAGGAGCAGCCCTGGGGCCATGAGGTCCTACACTCACTCCCAGCACTGCTGCTGCACCCTGCCTGCTCTGGGGCTCTGATTGAGCCTCCACTCATCCCTGTGAACCCTGGAGTGAGCTCTCTGTCCTGCCTGTCATCCTGTGAGGGCAGGAAACTCTCCAGCACAGAGAGAAGTGTGAAGAGAATCCCCTGCTCTCAGCTGGCCCAGGCAGCCTGTGAGCCATCAGCCCTCTGTGTTTATTTGGAGCAGGCATGTCTAAGAGACTTTGGGCTTATCTTAATTCTCCCACTTGAGCAGAGGAGAAAGGCTCCCAGGGCTGTGGGAGGTCAGGGGAACATTTGGCTCCAGCCAGCCCTTGCTGGTGATAAATGCCTGAAGGGGGGGTGTAAGGAAGTGGGACAGACTTGGCTGTAAATGGGAGTGGAGAAAGTGGTTTTAGGACAACCTGAGCATTTCGAGGAGGAGAATGTGGCCCTCACTCCCAATCCTCCTCCTCCCCAGCTCTCCTTGTCCCTGTTTTCCCTGGTTCACAGTGTCCCCATGGATCAGAGCAGAGACACCTCAACCAGAAGTCTTCAGCAGCCATTTTTCAGTGGGACTAGATTACATTTATTCCTTTATGACTTTGCAGTTCTGTTTGGGAAAAGGGATTTCATTCCTTCGCTTCTTGTTGTCAGAATGGATTTGCTGCTCCCAAACACGTTCCTCACACTTTATTGAGGGTCATTTATGCATCATTTACATTGCTGAGCTGTCACCAGCCTGTCTGCACAGTGCAGGCAGACAGGCAATGCACTTCTCTGCCCTCTTGCTCTCCCCCCAGATGTGGAGCTGGCAGGATAAGGCAGTTTGGAGATCCCATTTGCCTTTTGGGGGTTATTCCACTCTGTGCAGGGGCCAGGCAGGCTCAGCACAGATCTTCCCTCAGCTCCATCCCCAGGATCAACCCACCTGGGGCAGGCAGTTCTGTGGGACAAGGTTTGATTTTCTCATTATGGGATGCTGGGTGATGGTTCTCAAGCCCAGAATCTTTTCCTCAAAACCCACAAAGGTTCCCCCAAACGCACAGTGGTCACTGGGTGGATCACATCTGCAGCAATGTCAATATTCTTCCCTAAATTACAGCCCACCTTTTCCTCCCTGACAGCCCCTGCCCACACTGCAGGGGGATGTGCCTCCCCACCCAGCACAAGGAATGGGCAGAGATTCCAAACCCCTCTTGCTCTAGAGCTGTTTTCTACCCAAAAGGAATCTGTGGCTTCTTGTAGGGCTCCATGAACTGACCTTCTGCCCCCTGGGAGCTCTGTGAGAAAAAGGAACTGTGGCATTAGATGTCAGATCCCTGATGATCTCAAGGAGGGGACACACCTGCAGGACTGACTATTCTGTCCCATGTGATTGCTTTGTCTGATGTACTAAAAGCTGGATGGGGCATAAAAAATGGAATTTATTCAAGTTAATGGTTGCAGATGCCATCCTGCATTGAAGCAGAAAGTTCTCCTACAGGCAAAGAGCAGAATTTGTACTTCCCAAAGCGTGTAGATTTACCTGCTACGGCACAGGGAGGACAGGCCTGTCCTGGGCTTCTGATCTCAAAAGAATAAACAGCACTATCTTGTCAGGATGCAAATGAAAGATTTCCCAAAGGCAACATATACTGTCTGAATTAATTGACTGGGCATTGTTATTTTCTGGATAAATATAGAAACCAAAGCTACCTGTAGATGTGGCTATAACAGCAGTTGTTACTGTTCAGCATTTGCCCTGTGGTTCAGGAACTCCCACTGGAAAAGGAAAGGAGCATCAGGCTGGTGCCCAGTGGTGCTGACACCAGCAGCCCTCTAAAGGAACGAGCCAAGCCAGGCAGGATCTCCCCCCAAAAGGGCACACCCCTGTAACAGTGTGTCTTTTTGGAGCGTAGTTCAGGCCTTTCTAGATCCCAGTCAGCCTCTCCAGTGGAGAAACTGCTTGAGAAGAATTCAGGCAGCAATTCCAGCTCACACATCCACACACGTTACAAGGCTGGCTCAGCAGAGGGGCAGAGGGCTCCCAGCCCCAGAGCAATTCCAGCAAGTGTTTATTGAATCCTGAGCAAAAGAAAGGGAGTAAGTGGTTTTTCTCAGTTCTATAGGGGGTCTCAGGTTTGTGGGCAGTACAGGGGGCAGGGCAGGGGGCAAGTGGCCATAGGGAAGAGAGGAACAGGACACCAGGCCCCAGAGCCAATGGGGAAACAGGGAAAGGGGATACCATGGGGTGGGTGATGGACTTGTGAAACCCAGAGAGAAGACTGCACAGTGTCTGCAAGGATCCACGGGGGAGAAGCGTTTGGTTACACCTGGGAGGGGAATCTTTAATCTTCACTTTTCCAGGGCAGGGCAGTTGGAAATTCTTTTAATGGCACAAGAAACTCCACACACCCTTCTGAAGCTTTCTGAGTGAAGACCCCAAATCAGAGACAGGAGAGGCTCAGGACTGTGAGGAGGTGACATGTGCAGGCTGCCACGTGTCCTGGGGCAGAGGAGAGGATCCCTGTCCCTGCAGCTCCTTGGCCAAGGTCTCCCCCAGCCCCAGCAGATGCTCTGCAGGAGCTGCCTCTCATTTCCAGGGATCCCTGGAGCAGAGAGCAAGGCTCAGCACCTGGAGGCAGAGCTGGGCCCCCCATCCCTACCTGCCTATTTTAGCCCATGGTTGCCTGACTTCTGATGACCAGATTATCTTTCTGTCTGCTGTTAAATACTCATTGAAGCCCAGCATGTTTTGCCTCGTGGGGCTGTTCACGGTGAGAGGCCAGGCCAGGGCTCCTGGAGGACACTGGGGCACCTGCAGCTTTCATCACACCTGGTGGTACAGGCAGAGCCTGCTGAAAACAACGGCTTGTAAATGCAAAGCTCCATCTCCAGTTACTGCTCCCCTGCACCAGCCAGGCCCCTGCTCTCCATGAGATATGTTCCAAATGATAGCATTTGTCTTTAATAAATGGGCACCACATAAACTGCCTCCTGTGGGAAACCTGGGGGTTCTAAGTAAAACCTGATGTTTCCATTTCATTATAATGCTTTTGCTCCGAGATGAATTCCAACCCATCCCCTGTTTAATATCGGCCAAAGGTGTGCAGTGGGTTTGTATTGCTGTTTATGAAGTTCATGTTGCTGGGCCTGATGTGTTTCAGATCACCCAGCTGTCTCTGTGTCTGCATCAGCCTGACCCAAAACAAGGATGTTCTTTTGCCATAGTGAGTGGCATCAGCAGTGTCGTGGTTTAAAAGCAAAATGAGTGAGAGGCTCCAAGTCAGAAATACAATTTAATAAGAAGAAAGGAAAAAAAGGAAAATAAAATAAATGCAATAATACAAAAAAACCACTGACAGAGTCAGAACACACCCTGAGCAGGGTGGTGGGAGCAGTCCAGGGGAGGGGCTCTTCCTGAAGCAGTGATCCCACAGAAAGGTCTGGGAGCTCTGCTCCTCTGGGAATCCAGTGGCTCAGGGCTGCTTGTCCTGTCCCAAATCCCAGATTCTCTGCAGGTGGGAATGCTTGGCTCCTCCCCCTGGGCGGAGCATCTCCCAATGGGATGAGGAGTCGTGCAGTGGGTCCTTGATGGCCCATTAAACAGAGAGAGCTCCTGGAGGGAGTTCCCTGTGAGTCCTGGGCAAGGCATTGATGGGCCATGAGCAGAAGAGCCCAAAGGAGGGGCCTGGGAAAACGCTGCCCCACCTGGTTCCAACAGCTCATGGAGATGGGGATGGAATAAATACTTTGTGTACATCCTACACTGCAACCCAGGACAAGCAGCATCAGGAAGGATAAAGGGCAAAGCTCCTTCCATGGCCACAAAGCATCTGAATGTAGATACGAGGCTCTTTAGTGAAATATTTCCTCAGAATACTTTCTATGAATCTTCCTTTTAAGGCCAAATCTGCCTGTCCTGGTCCCTACTCTAAAAAAGGTACCTGAAATGCAGAATGAGTGTTGCAATGTGCATTTTGGGTTTTCTAAAGTTCTGTATGATTTTTGTTATTAAGTTCCTGTAATGGTTCATTCCTTTCCTTAATCACTGTTGTTATCCCACATAATAGGCCTGGACCTCCCCACTGAATCTCCTTAACAGCCTGTCCCAGTCTATTGTATCTCCTATTGTATCTTATCAATAGACACACCCTGGTGCTTGATGGCCCTGGCTGAGGTGGCTCAGCCAAGGTTTCAGGTATCTCCACAGCCCTTTTGCCCCAAAATGGCCATGTCAATCCCTACTGTACCTAAATCACTCTTCCTCATTTCCATCAGTAACACCCCTGTACTTAAGGGGAGGGAAGAGAAAAAAATCTTTACTCACACACTCACACTCTGACATCCTGGGCCTTCACCCTGAATAAAAACCTTTTTTACCATCCAGTGTGAGTCTGCTCCTTGTTCCAAGCAAGGTCACGTCTCTGTCTGAAATCTGGACCCAAAGGAATAACTCATTTATACGGTACCAGAAGAGCAGAGCTAGCCAGAGACACAAGCTCAGAAGGACCATAGATGAGTTTCCTTGTATCTGAAATGCAGGGTGAGTTTCCACTACCACAGCAGCCTTGTTGCCACACTCCTGCCCCTGCTGTAAACCTGAGGAAAAGGCTGGCCTGTGCCAGGCTGCAACATTTGGGGTGTTGGGGCTGTCCTGTGTGTCCCTTGAATGCCTCCGGTGTCACACACACTGCTCTGTGTGCACAGCTTGGACCCTGACATGCTTCAGCAGAGAAATGGTGATTTCTGATCCCCTCAGCAGACACCTGCCACAGCATCCCTTTGACACTGAGAGCACAAAACCCATCCAGAGGACAAAGTGTCACAGGCAGGAGCATCTGTGTCTGATTCAAACAGATGGAAACCATGCACTGAGCTATCCCTCGAGTCCAGGGCTTGTGTTTTACCCTTCTGTCGTGTCCTGGTGCTGCATCCCCCAGGCATTTCTAACAAAAGCAGTGAGATAATCTCTGCCCTGTGGGAGCTGTTCCACTGGAATCTCTTTTGGCAGGAGAGGGGAAGGAGATTGCTGCTTCGTCCACTGCTCACCTTTGCAGAGATCCTTGTTCTGACTCAAACTCAGAAGGGAATGAAAATCCCTCAAATAACCTCAAAGCGTTTAGAAATCATGCTCAGGGAGGCACCATCAGTTTGTGTCACTGCTGGAGAGAGAAGAGAAGGTATCACCTGAGGTTGTGCAGAAATGAAGAACTGGATGGGAACAAAGATATCTTGCAGCTGCATTTCTCTGCTCCTGCTTTTCCATGGCTACTGCAAAAACACCACCACAGAGAGCAAATGACAGAAACCACAGCACTCTCAGCTGAACTCTCTGGCCTCAAAACTGTGTCATTTGGGAAGGTCTGGACAGGACAAGCTCCATGTGCAGGGCTGGGGTGCAGGATGGTGGCCTGCAGATACCCCAGTGCACACTGACTCACAGGCTGGCTGCTTTCATGAGCCCTAGTGAGAACCTGAGCTCAGCTCATAGCAAATGCCTTTTGGGGATGGAAAAAAAAAATTAAAAAAAANAAAAAAAAAAAAAAAAAATAAAAAAAAAAAAAAAAAAAAAAAAAAAAAAAAAAAAAAAAGAGGGAGAGAGAGACTGACCCATTTGAGTTCCATCTGTTGGGGTTTATGACTGTTCTCCTTACAACTGCCAACAGACAATGTGAATAGCAATTAGCTAATTGCTTGCTAACTTTGCGTTCTAATAATAGTCGTGTTCCAGAGTTATACAAGTTTGGAGGCTGCTGCTGCTGTTCCCTTGCAACTGGCAATAATAAATAATATCATATTCCCTCAGCTTTGCCATTTCTTCCAAGTTTCATCCCCATGCAAATTGCTCCAGCATGTCCTAATCCCTGACGGGAGGGCAGAGGCATCAACAGCATTTATTTGTAGTTCCCTGCACGGGGAGGATTCGGCACAGGCACGAGGATGTGGCACTGGGAGAGCTGTGACTCCCCTGTGCCACTTGTCCCTGCTGCAACAGGGCCAGGAGGTGCCTCTCATCCTGGCAGGGTGGCAGGAGCAGCTCTGCCTTGCTGGAAATCCAGCCCTACCATCAGCATGTGCTCAGTTAGAGCTTTTTCTGGAGGTTTTGGGTTTTGTTTGGATTTTCGCTTTCCCTTTGCAGGATCGGATGTGGCCCTGGCCCCTGCAGTGACATGTTTTATTACCAGTAGCTTCAATAATGTCAGCACAGACCCAGACTGGAGCTGTCAGAAGCACAACCTCTCCAGCAGCAGAGCAAGCTGTGCAGTGTCACCACGGCAGAGATAAGAGGGGGCTGGACCCCAGTGGGGCTCCTGGGGGGGGGAACAGGGGTCAGGTTGGGTGCAGAGCCCCAGCATCCCCCGGATGGGGGGCACGGAGAGCTCCCTTCCACACCAGTGAACTTTTGGGCACCTCTCTCCGGGCTGTGTGACCTCCAGCTCATTACTGCCACGCAGATGCAGCTAATTGAGAAGCAGAGCAACAGCCTGATCCAGCGGAGTCAAGGCCAATGAAACGAACATCATTCCCTGGCACATGAGGAACTACTGAACAGGGAGCTGCCAGCAGGCTGACATCTCCAGAGCTCACAGACTAATCTCATTAAACCCGACCAAAAAGCCTCTCCGAGCTGGGGGAGCAGTGTCCAGCGAGAGCTGGGCTGGATTATTCACCTCTGGGGCTGTTCCACATCCCTGTCCAGCACAGGCTGGGGGTGTGGCACCCTGGCTGCCAGCTGTGATTCAGCACAGGATGGGTGGCACCTGCCCAAATCCAAATCCAAACCCTGCCATGCCAGGAGCTCTTGGCTGCCCAGATGGGATTTGCACAGGGGCTCCTGTTGAGGTTCCTCATGAGCAGAACTTCTGGAGCCCCCCAGCCCCTGCTTCCAGCAGAGCAGCTGTGGGTTTCTTGGGTCCAGAGCTGCCTCAGGCTGCTTCTCTGGGCACTAGAGCAGCTTACTCATCCCTCACTTCTCCCTTCTCCTGCCATCTGAGTCACTAGTAGATTTATGAAGTTTAAAAGCAGCCCTTGTGCAAGCCATGCTCCACAGCCTTGTCTTCCCACTCACACAACCTGCTCTCACCCCCTTCCCTGGGCTTTGGGCAGAGATACCAGAACTGGAGCACAAAAGGGAGTTCTCCTTGGCAAGGCCACAGCAGGAGCTGTCCCTCACAGCAGCTGAAGGTTGCTGTCCCCTCCCTGTGGCTCAGGTGCACAGGGCAGGGGATGGTGGCTCTTGCTCAAACCGAGCAGTGGGACACGAGGAGCTGGAGGAATCCAGCCAAAGGAACAGCTTTGCTCACTTCTGCTTTGGCTTCGTCTGTGAATGTTTTCTCTCAGCGCTGCTTGATGAGTTTCAGGCTGAGGGAATGTCAGGAAACCAAAGGGAGAAGGCTGTGACACACTGTGTGATGTGCCAAGGAGCGGCGGTGACGCACGGCAGCTGGCAGGACTCTGCTGTGCCCCTCACCTTTGCTGTCCCCACAGGACCTGCCACCCTCACCCCTGGCTGTCCCAGCACACACACAGCTGCCCAGCACCAGCTGCAGCTCCTCTGCTCACACCAGCAGCTGGGGACCATCACCTGCTGCCCCACACACCCAGCAGTGGCCAGGTATTGCCAAGGGGACACTCGGAGGGGTTGTAGCAGAAGTCTCTCCTCTCAGAGCAAGACAGGAGGTGGCAGGAAAGCTGCCAGGGTGTGGCAGCTGCCCCAGCACAGTTTGTTCCCCCAGGGCCACTGGGCACCTGCAGATATTGGCCATAGCACAGGAGGGTGAGATGCCACAGGACCAGGGGAACATCCCTTCTGCTGCCCCCATATGGATCACTGCCAGTGCTTTTAGACATGAGGCCGTGAGGTTTTGGCTTGAATTTATCTCCCAAACTCAGGGGAGCAGAGCAAAGGTCCTGCTGGGCTCAGTGTGGGGCTAGGGCTGGTCTCTGGCTGACAAGTGGCCATGGACTACACACAAAAATGCTCTAAAGCTGACAGCACCAAATGTTTCTTCTCCACCTAGCACAGTTGTTTAGGATTCAGTAAGGAACAAAACTGCATCTTGTAGGTTTTAATAAAGCTCTTGGCCAACGGTTCAAACACCAGGGGACAAGCTGGAGAGAGAGGTTGAATTTATGGGAGCGGGGGGAGATCGTTTGCTTTCATAGGAACTGGAAAAGATTAATAGTGTGCAAAGGCTCTTGGATTCATTCCTCACATAGCAGAAGGGTTAGGAGACTTACTGGCTTGATGTTCCTCAGTCTGCCTTCCCCAGGCAGCCTAGAGACTGTCTGGGCTGTGGAGAGGAGGACCAGGGAGAGCAGGGAACCATCCCATGTCAACCCCAGTGAAGAGGTGGCTGTGATATGCTGGGGGACAGAGAGGAACTAAATCTTAGGGTTCTTTGATGGGAAATTAAATAGATGCTTAATATTTCTGTCTGTTTTGATGTGTGGGGAGGCACCTGGTAGCTGTAGAGGTGGTGGGAGAACAGGGCAACAAGGCAGGTTCATCCTTCCAGCACATCCCCACTCCTGGAGCCCGGGGTGCCAACAGCACAGAACTGCTCCATAACAGGAATCTGAACCCAGGGAAGATCCAGTCTCTCTCCCACCACAGGCATTTTGCAATCACCATGTACCATGTGAGGTGAATCCTGATGCAGATTAAAATTCAGGAAAAAAGGCAGGAATTTCCCAAGTTCCACTGAACAGCCCAAAGCTTCTTTCCAACAGCCAAAACCTGCTGCAAACCCCACTGCACACAGAGTGCAGGGCAAGGATGAAAAGCCACTGGACACACAGAGGAAACCACAAGATGAGACTTCCAGACAAGCCAGAGCCTGTGCTGGAGAGGCAGAGTGGCTCAGGCATTGCTTCAATCCCAATTCAGCCTCATGTGGCTCTGGGGTGACAGCAGCCCGTGTCCCCAGAGCTGCACCAATGCAGCCCAGCCTGAGGCTGCAGCAGCTCCACACTCCCAACAGTCAGGACAGGACACAGCAGGAGCCACTGACCCTGTGCCTGCCCAGCCATCCCCACAAAGGGAGTCAAGTCCCTTTGGAGGAACAATCATCTCCCCAAAAACAAAGTCAAGCTGGAAACTTGGTGAGAGGATAGGCAGAGCCACTCACTTTCCACTGTTGGTCCCACTCAGAGGAACACTGGACAGATCTCCTAATTTCTCCAAGCTGCTGTAGCTGGGAAAGTCCAAGCCAACAACCTGACATTTGGCTGGGTATAAATGTAGCACAGGGTGTTTTCAAGACTCCACAGAGAGCCTTGGAGCTGTCAACTATGGAAAATAAACTTCTGTGCTGTTTGTGGATCTCTGTTGTGCTCTGATTCAGGGGTGAAAGGCTGCAGTGGTACCTAAAATGTTTCACTGGGAGGCAGAAGCAGCTCTTAGGAAGCCACGACCAGTCTGAATTTTCAAATAATACCAGGAAATAGGTTTGCTCTTTCAGAGAATGAATGAAGAACTTGAGTAAAACTGCTTAACATTAAAGTTCCCAGACATCTGGAAGGAATTAGTCAGGAAGATGCTTGGGACAGGGAGCTCAGGCAAGTTGAGGAGACACCTACTGCAGATCCACAGGAGGAGGGAAGAGGAGGGAAAGGGCTGGGGGAAAAAGCAGGAAGGGAGGATTGCAATAAAACCCCTGCAGGATGGGCAATGCAAACAGGCTCTGTCCACATCCAGTACAGCCCTAGAGGGTCTGTGGGGCCACACCACATCAACAAAGAGCTCACCAGGTTATAACTGCTGGTGCCTGCTGAGCATGTCCCACCTGGGAAAACTCATCACTGCTGCAGCCCAGGTGTGTCCCCACTCACTGCACACCCATCAGGTCAGCAGGATTTGCCCCTCCTTGGAGCTCAACAGGGCAAAAGCTGTGCCAGAGTCACAAAAACTAGAGAAACACTGAGCCAAGACTTTAGAGCAAAAAAGCCAGCTAACAGGTAGTGGAGAATGGTGTATTTCAGAGCAGATAAATACTCAGGCAGCTCCTCAGCAAAGTCACAAAGGAGTTCTGCTTCAGGCCAAGATGAAAGTCTCAAAGAATAAGTACAAAAAAACATAGGGACTTGTGAAACCCATGCTTGGTTTATTAAATAAATTACAAAGCTTTTTATAACATATTTCTGCCTTCGAGTCACTTCACACTTCAGTTCAGGTGCCAAATCCTTTGTCTTTTCCATAACTGTGGACTCATGTAATACACTCAACTTTGAAATCTGTTTCAAATCCATGAGCTTAGGCTGGAAGCAAAGCTTTTTGGGTTTGTTTTGGAACCTGGTGTTACCAACAGCAGGTCCTCATTTCTAAGCAGAGCTGCAAAAGCCCCACTGCACCAGAAGCCAGAGCTCAGCCCTATGGGAGGAAAAAAAAAAACCACCATATACCAGTCAGGTTCTCCTTGTAAATGTTCGTGGGCATTTGAATTTAGGAACTGAATTTAGTCTGTGCTTTTCCTGTGAGGCAAGAATAACTGATTTCCAGTGGGGTTAGCAGCAGGTAAAGCTGAAAAATCAAAGTGTGAGCTTTGTGTTTCCTGACAATTTTCCTTTAACAAGGTAGCTCCAGGTGCTAACTGCATTTTATTGCATTCCTCAAAGACAGATCTCCGTGAGAGAATACTTTAAGAGCCCTACTCCAAAAATAAAGGGACGTGGACTTATTTTTATGGTTACATGTATTTTACCAGTTGGTCTCAGAGCCTTTAGTGCTGCCTTTCCCACAGCCCCACTAAATATAGCACAGCCTGGAGTCCCTTGATGCCAAGATGATTTTTTGCCTTTTCTTTTATATACCTTTTACAAACCTTTCATATATTCTCAGTGCTCTTAGCATGCATACTTGTAATTCCTTAAGTCTGATAATTTAACATAATCCTGGTATTCTGTTAAGGCAGAAAACCAAACATCCCAAAGGCCTTGCAGCTGGAAGTGGGAAAGCCCTGTGCTATCCTGAAAAACCAAAGCCCCCCTAAAATACATCCTATAAACTAAGATTAAGCCCATCCAAGAGGGAATACTTTGGGATGAGAAAATATCACACTGTTCATTCAAGCCACTCATTGAAACATCTTTATTAGATATACTAATTTTCAAAATCTCTAAAATTGTATACACAATTTATCTATTTCAGCACACTCCACCTTGATGAAGTGTTGCACCATGAGGATCCTTATTAAATACCAAGATAAAAACCCTTTATCCCTTAACCCTGTCTGGCTCTTGATTTTAGGACCAAAGAAAAGGCATCACCCTGACCTCCTATTTGGATCCCCAGGCAGGTGGAGCAGCAGCTACTGCTCTCATTCACTTCCCTCCTATCTCAGTGCTCAGGAAGGGGCTGAAATCTGGCACAGAGACATCCCTGTGCTGTGGGCAGGTGTCTGACCCAGCTGTGCCAGGCCAGGAGGAGCAAGAGCGGCCTTTCCACCTTCCTGCAGGCACAGGTGACACTGCAAGGTTGAAATCTTGTTCTTTTTTTTTTTTTCTGGAAAGATTAATACACGAGAAATGTAGATTTTGAGTTCAGACTTGGATGTTTATTAATTCTTATCTATTTACAGTCTCCCAAGCCGGGAGTTCTGCAGTACCTCTAGTTAACGAGGTGCAAAATGGAGAGCCTCTGACTCTTCCCAAGGTTATGTAAGTGATAATTCCCCAATAACGAGGTGACATCTACATTACTTATACTTTTGACCCAACAATGGCCACCCAAGGCCTGCAATGCAGACTTTTTCCACACAATTACAGAAAACCACTCAAACCTGTGAAGAAGAAGGAAGAAGAAGGTGAAGAAGGAAGAAGAAGGTGAAGAAAACTCACACAACACCCAAACCCTTCCATCTTGACTCACATGTATTACTAGATACTAAAACCCCAAAATCCAAGTTTCCAGAATTCCAACAAATGTCCACCCTGGCTCTGTTCACAGGGGAACCCTCCAACCCCCAGTGACCCCCCCCAGGCAAACACGAGCTGAAGAGAGCTCTGCACACACCAGGAACCCTGTCCTCCTCAGCAATGGGGTCCCTGGCAGCCTGACACAACATCCAGACCTGCAATGGAACAAGCCCACAGCTGATCCCAGTTAGAGCCCTCTGATGCAGAGACTCACTCACACCCTGCAGAACGCTGCAACTGATGACACGGCTTATCAGCCAGGAACAGCACAGGGCAATTAATCACAACAAAACTTCAATGAGCACCTCCTTCACCCCCATTTCAGTCAGCCAGAGTCAGGGCATGGCCACTTTCAGTGCAGAAAGCTCCCTCAGCACTTTGAGCAGGGCTGTTGTTAGCACAAAGACACACATCAGGGGCCAAACATCTGGGAGGAGCAGAAGGGCCACCACTGAATTGTGCTGAACATCCTCCAGAATTTAAATCCATTTGTTCCTGGTGCAGCTGTCCTGAAGAGGCTGACAGCAGAGGGGTGTCAAAGGGCTGCACACACTCAAAGACAGTTCTGTGTCCAAGCTCACCAGGATCTCCTGGTTTGTGATGATGATCCAGCAAGGATGACATGAGCAGGGATGACACCCCTGATTCACTCTGAGCCATCCACCATGCTCCAAACCCTGTGCAAGGAGCACAAGGCTGTACAGCCAGGAGCCCCACCTGAGCCCTGCCAGGAGCAGAACCCACCTCCCTCCCACCCTGGAGCACCAGGAGCAGGTTTTCTCAGCAGGGCATTTTCTTTGCAATCAGAACTGTGTGTGAAGAACTGCAATTAAAACTCATGAAGGTCCTATCCCTGCTGGGAGCACTTTCCCACCCCTGGCACCCCCAGCAGTGCTGTTTGCACTGCCCTCAGGTGGCTGTGGCTGTTGGAGCCCTGGAGGCTGAAAATTTCAGGCGTTTTGTGCAAAAAGGTGCTGACCCTCAAGCAAACACATTTGACTTGAAGCCATGGAAGAGGCTCCCAAAAATGAGTGATGGCACTGGGGTTGTGGGTGTGGAGTTTGAACAGAATTGTGTGATCTCACAGGGTGAAAAACTTCGATTTGGAATTTTAGTATATAGTGATGTAGGGGGCAAGATGGAAGATTTTGGATGTTGTTGAGTCTTTCACCTTCTTCCTCCTTCTTCATGGGTTTAGGTGGTTTTCTGTAACTGGGTGATAAAGGTCCACACTGCAGGTCTTGAGTAGCCATTATTGGGTCAGAAATACAGATAATGTTGGTGTCACCTCGTTATTGGGTGATTAACGCCTGAATAACCTTGGAAAGAGTCAGAGGCTCTCATTTTTACCTCATTTCTCTAAGCTGCTAGTTAGAGCTCACAGCTTAGGAGTCTGTGAATAGATAAATAACAAACATCCATATTTGAACACAAACTGCAACTCCCTTGTACTAACCCCAACCATGGCAGAGAAAAAGAAGCCAGAAGCATCACAGATAGGGACAGCCCGGATTGGGGACACAGAAACACGAGCACAAACACAGCCACAATGTGTCTGATACAATTCTTTATTGGCTTTATCTGAGAGGTTGCAGCTCCTCAACAAATACATAATTTAGAGACAAACAGCCCTCTGCTTCCCAGGAACACTCAGAGGATCAGTGCACAGCCCACAAAAGGTTTCCCTGGACTGTCAGCAGACACCAGAGAGTGATATTTTAACACTGATTTCAGTGGTGACACAGCAGTGCTCTGCAACACCCTTGAAAACTGCCCATGTCAGAACTCAGGCATCTGTGCACCTCCATAATTACATTTTCAAGCCAGATTTACTTCCCTCCTCCTCCATGCCCAGGTGGGATGAATGCAAACACACAGCTCAAGCACATGAGGTGACCACTGTTTCTAATCTGACATATTTTCTTCCTTTGTAAGGACAGAGCCCAAATATCTTTCATGGCACCAGCCTGAAGGACTCTGTTACACATCTGCAGCACCTCATGTAAGTAAGTATCAACATTTTTTCCATGATACAAAACATCCATCTCAGGAGAAGTTCCACAGCTGGACGTGACTGCCTTCTATCCTCATGGCCTTTTTCTGCTCAGCCTCTTCTTCAGCGATCAAGGCCATTTCCACTTGAAAATAGCACAATTCAAGCATTTCATGCTGAGGAAAAGACTCAAGTCAACTCATTCAGCTTCCAAAAAGCACCAGCAGAGTTCCCTCAATTCCTCATTCCTTTGCAGGGCTGCAGAAGTTGCCAGAAGCTGGTGAAAGGCAGCCCCTGGTGTCCTGTCAGGAGCCAGGGGAGCAGCTCAACTCCCGATGGTTCTCCACAAACAGTGAGACCTTCAGGATGGTATCTGAAACAGAGAGACAACAACAGCTCTGTCATTTTAATGAGCTTTATCTGTACTCTGTACTCCCAAAAACGTGTTTCTAAAGGCAATAAGAGAAAGTGTGGGTAAAACTGAGTGAATGAAATGGGTCACTGAGCCCCTGCCGCACTGTGAGGGAGGATTGTGGGCCTGGGAGATTTCAGCCTGCTGGCAGCTGCTAACATTTTCCCAAGGAAAAGTTTCTCAAAAAAGCTTTTTCTCAGAACGAGCTTGGCAAACACCTCTCGTTTTACTCAAAACAATCTTTGTCCAGCTGGTGATTTCTCTTTTTCAAATTTAACCAATGGCATTAGGGAGGTGTCATTCCTATTCACCAACCATGTTAAATCTGTACGGAAGCACTTTATAAAAGGTAGTGGGAATTAGACAATAAAATCCCTTCTTTTTCTATACTTTTGCTTTCTGAATTATTTGGAGTCTTTCATATCCTACAGCCACAGAGGATGTTGCTTCCAGCTGTGCCCAGGTGTGACAGTGAGTACTTTAAACTGATGCTGACTGTCCTGGGTTGTGGTGTAGGATGTGCACAAAGNTTCCCAGGCCCCTCCTTTGGGCTCTTCTGCTCATGGCCCATCAATGCCTTGCCCAGGACTCACAGGGAACTCCCTCCAGGAGCTCTCTCTGTTTAATGGGCCATCAAGGACCCACTGCACGACTCCTCATCCCATTGGGAGATGCTCCGCCCAGGGGGAGGAGCCAAGCATTCCCACCTGCAGAGAATCTGGGATTTAGGACAGGACAAGCAGCCCTGAGCCACTGGATTCCCAGAGGAGCAGAGCTCCCAGACCTTTCTGTGGGATCACTGCTTCAGGAAGAGCCCCTCACCTGGACTGCTCCCACCACCCTGCTCAGGTTGTGTTCTGACTCTGTCAGTGCTCTTTTGTATTATTGCATTTATTTTATTTTCCTTTTTTTTCCTTTTTTCTTATTAAATTGTATTTCTGACTTGGAGCCTCTCACTGGTTTTGCTTTCAAACCACGACGTGACCAAGCTCTCAGAGCAGGTCACAAAGATGGACTGGGGAGGGTCACCCACTGCAGGGATCAGCACAGCCCGGCCTGTCCTCAGGGGAAAACAGCAAAGCTCCGGGAAAACCCCTCGGCTCTCTGTACTCCGCAATACCTTGAACGATGTCGTTTTCTTTGCAGCGCTCCACAATCCTCTCCCAGGACTGCGGGACGGCTTCCACCTCCGCCAGGCTCTCCAAGCTGAGGCGCTGCAGGAGCAGTTTGGTCTCCAAGTACCTTCACACCCGTTAAGGACAACAAGGAGAAAACACCCCCAGCGCTGCCCAGAGACCCCCGAGAACAGGATACAGGTGCCGATAGAAGCGGTCCACGTCCTGCAGCCCCTCCAGCACATCGGCCAGCGAGGGGCAGCGCGGCCCGCGCCGCAGAACCGCCTCCAGCCGCAGCTCGGCGGG
>VWZU01002423.1:261960-275951 GCA_013397095.1 Sterrhoptilus dennistouni
TGAACCGGCGGCTGGAGCGGCTGAGGGCGGACGGGGAGTGCCTGGTGAAGGAGGTGGAGAACCTGTACGACCTGGCCATCCTGAGGCTGCCCCTGGAGCTCCGGCAGATGAACTGGCTCGAGTATTACTGTGAGGAGCGGGGCCGGGGGGAGCTGGGCTGGGGGAGCGCGTTCCCCTGTGGAATTTAATAAATCCCGACGGGAATAAAGGAGAGCTGGGATCTGCCGTGCCCAGAACCCCGGGGAAACATCCCCCGGGCTGGCTCCTGTTCTCTAGGGCTGGAAACTGCTTTGTGTCGGGTTTTGTACCCCCGATGGTGCTGACAGCCCCGCTGTGCTGTATGAGCTGTCCCGGACGTGTCCTGATTTGTCTGAAATATTTCCTTTCTAGCTAAACAAGGAAGTGGAAAGACGCTGGAGGAGGTGGCTATGGTGAGTTTCCAGCACGAAAATAAGGCTCTCCAGACCTACCACACACTGCTCCTCGGGCTGGAATAACACTCTGCAGCATCACAAGAGAAACAGTTACATCAGTATTTTCACAAACATTTGCTAAGTTTGTTTCTTTAAAATTAACACTTTAAATTTAAAATCTGACCTGGGATTTGGGTGGTCCTGCTGATCTCTCCTTATCTGCCAGATTGCACTCCCAAATCCCTGCACTTTTTAGGAAAGGAAAACATTTCCAAACTGGATGAGCAGCAGGGCAGGACACACCTGCACTGAGCCCTGAGGACCTGCAGAGATGCAGGAAAAAACCCAGTTTGAGCACAACAGCACAAACCTGGAGCTGATCTGGCTGTAAAATTATTGGGGTTTTGCTCTACAGCTTTGACTTGCAGGAACTTTGGGCTGCCAACAATCCCAATGGTGCCACAAATGTTTTTAATTTTTATTTTAGGCAGACCTGGAGATAGCAGAAATAGACAAGCTGACAGCAGGAGTTATCAATGGCCCCTTTGACCTTGTCAAGAAAGGTGAGTTTTAGCACTCTGGTGTGATTGAGGTGGGAGCATGTTGTGGTTACCTGATGTGAATAATAATTCAGTTCTTCCTCACATCCCTCAGTGTGTTTAAACCAGGAAAATAATCCTACTTTTATCCCTAGTACCTGCAGTACCTCTTATTAATTTCATTAAAACATTCAAAATAATCCAAAGTAGTGCTCTGTCGACCATTAGGATTGCACTGGAATTTGGATTTCTGAATTATTGCCAAAACTGCTTGTAGCAGTTGCCTCCCCTGCTAAATAATAATTTAAAGTTATTATTTACTTAGATAATTCTCTCTTTTTAGCAGATAAATTCAAAAGGAGTGTTGAGGCCGTTGAGGAAGCAGAGCCTCCATTGCTTCCTCTGCCAAAGAAATCCAGAGTTGACAGCCAGTGTCCCTCAGAGACAGAGGCTGAGAACCTGAATCCAAGAAGTGCCAAGGTGAGTAGCTGTTCTCTGGGGTGACATTGTTCTCAGGATATAAATTCCTGACTGAGCTGGTGGCCAGGGCAGTCCAGGATGCTCTGAGGGGGACTTCAAACAGCTGCCAGAGAATTTTGGGGATGGGGGAAGGTCCCAAAGGCTTGAATGGTGTTTGTTCTGGGCTTTTATGCCATGGAAAGGGATTGAGCCAAACATTTTGTGTGGCAGCATTTGTTTGTGTGGACTCAGCTGTCCCAAGAGAGGGAAGAACTGATCTAATGAGTGATGTTTGTTTCAGATGAAGGCATCTGCCAAAAAGCCACCCGTGGCCAGAAGACCTCCCTCAGCGAGAGTGAAGCGCATGAGCAAGAGGTAAAATCTCTGTCTCATCTCTAGAAATGGAGAATGAGAGTGTAAATATAAATATCTCTCTTTTGGTGGGATGGACTTTGGCTGAGTGGTGGCAGGGGAAAGAGTTGTGCCACACTACAGGGAAAAACTGATGTGAATGAAAGATGGAGAGCTGCCTCTTGTGAGAATTAGCTGTCCCCAGTTTTGGGGGCCACTGGTTAGTAATGACCTCTGGGTTTGGTGGTGGTCACCTTGGACAGGTGCCTGTACATCTTTTAAGGGTCATCTTAATGAGCAGATGTTTATTTCCCTTTAACAGATCAAGCAAAAACAGCTTTATCACCCCAGCTACTGGCAGGATGGTTGATATCTGTGCTCGGGGAGGCACCTCCATGGTTACACCCAGATTCGATTCCAGGTTTGTGAACAGAGAAAACAAACACATTTCCCTCCTCTCTCTGATACAACCCGCTTTCCTCCATCTCTGCAACAACTTTAGTGGCTCTCTGGAGCTGAAATGAAACGCTTGGGCTAGGAATGGTGTGAGCAAACATCACTAACTCATAACTTGTTGTTTCAGGGTGTTCAAGACGCCGGGGCTGCGCACCCCTGCCCTCCATGAGCGCGTGTACACCATCTCTGCCAACGGCAGCCCGCTGGCCGACACCGGGGACGCCGTGCTCACCGTGCCCCTGGGTGGGGGAGAGGTAATTCCTGACATTCCTGACCCCTCACCTCCCCATGGCAGCCCTGGAGGGTGCACAGGCACCTCCGAGTGCCTTCTTCCAAGTGGCTTGCTCTGGAAAAGTGAAGATTGAAGATTTCCCCTCCCAGGTGTAACCAAAGGCTTCTCCCACATGGATCCTTGCAGACACTGTGCAATCTTCTCTCTGGGTTTCACAAGTCCATCACCCACCCCATGGTATCCCCTTTCCCTGTTTCCCCATCGGCTCTGGGGCCTGGTGTCCTGTTCCTCTCTTCCCTCTGGCCACTTGACCCCTGCCCTGCCCCCTGTACCACCCACGAACCTGAGACCCCCTATAGAACTGAGAAAATCCACATGGTCCCTCTCTTTTGCTCCAGATTCACCTTCAGCACAGGGAATAAACACTTGCTGGAATTGCTCTGGGGCTGGGAGCCCTCTGCCCCTCTGCTGAGCCAGCCTTGTAACGTGTGTGGATGTGTGAGCTTGAATTGCTGCCTGAATTCTTCTCAAGCAGTTTCTCCACTGGAGAGGCTGACTGAGATCTAGAAAGGCCTGAACTACACCCCAAAAGACACACTGTTACAGTGCCTCACCAGCTTCAGTTCACCCAGTCTTGTCTCTTTAGCTGCACAGTTTTATTGAGGGGTTCTTAAGGTTAAAAAGAGCCTTAAAAGACTCTTAAAGTGGGGCCTGCTCAAGCTGGTTGGGACAGAATGGGAAGATGTTTTGCTGTGCATTTGCTTTAAAACACTTAAAGCAGCAGTAGTGCCAGTGTAGTGGGTTTTTACACACTGCTCAACAACATGAGCTGACCAATGCTTCAAAGCCCTAATCTGACATATTTTCTTTATTTGTAAGGACAGAGCCCAAATATCTTTTGGCTGTCGAAATTCCAGTGCACCCACAAACAAAATCATTTATCACTGACTCTTTTTTTCCCCCCTCACCAAAAACGAAGCTATTTAAAACCACCACAGCCACTAATGCATTAATGCACTGCAGGAAAGGTGTGAGATGAGCTTCTGTTCCAGCTGAATGTAGTTCTCTGCCTGTGTATACTTAGATCTTAATCTATTTTATTTTTTTTTTAATTTCACCTTTTTGCTGCTGCAGCTGAGCAGACAGAAAAGCTGAATTTGAGTTTCTTTCCACAGAGCATACGTCTGACAGCAAAGGATTTGACCAAGAAGAATTTTCTTCAGCTGAACCCCAAGGCCCGAGGGCTCATGAAGAAGCTGTCAGTAAGTCTGGGGTGTTTTTGTCAGCCATGACCTGAGGCTGTAAGGCAGTGCTGTCCCTCTGTCATCACTCAAGGGACTGTTGAGCTGAAAGAGAAACTCCTTATTTCCCCCTTTGTCTTAAATTTTGGCTGATGTCAAAAATGATGCAGTAGATAAAGAGAGGCAGGAGGTTTATATCACATCTGGCTGAATCCACAGTGGGGAAAAGAGCTGTTGTCACTGCCCTGAAAAACAAACTGGTCCTTTAGGCTGGAGCTGCAGGTGGCTGTGGGCTGTGCCAGTGTCTCTGAGCACTGATTGATTTCTCTTTCTTTTCAGGTTTGTCTCGCCCAGGCTTGCAAAGAGGGAAAAATCCCCCTGGATGGAAGTCAGTGAGCAGTGACATCCCTCTGTAAATACATTTTACATTTAGGACTGATATCTTCATTTAGTCCTTGCTTTAATTTGTATCTTCCTTTCACTGATCCACAGAATGGAAGCTAAGCACTAGTTATTCTACCTATAATATGTAATGGATCAAAATAAATTTAACTTTTTTTTTTATTTGGAGAGAAAAATCATTCCTTCTTTTTTATTTCCTTTAAGGTTGAAACCATGAAACAGAAACCTGTTTCTGGTGCACTGTCCTTTCCAGAGATGCCTCTTTGTCCTTGATTTAAGCCTCCTTATGGGGCTATAAATGAGGGTATTGAGACTTTGAAATCTTTTCTATGTTTGAAAAGTTCTACTTGTGGCAGAACCAGGCCTCCAGCATAGTTAAAAGGGAGAGAAACTGCAATCAGAACTCTTTGGTGCAGGGTGTGGCACGGGAGGAACAGCATTCATACATTAATTTCCTTTGGAGAGCAAACATTTTACTGTATGGAAGATCTCATGTCTATACCATGGATTTGGAAATGTTTCTTTGAGAGGTTTTGGCAGGTTCTAAGTCCTAACTGCAGGTGGCAATAATATATCCCACTCAGCTACACATACACCTGCCTTACTATTCTGTGCACACATTAATTAAAAGCATCAATTAGCTGAGCTGTAAATAAAAATAAGATGTCTGTGTTTATGAATGTGTGAGTTTAGATTCTGCTTGAAATAAATCTTCACCAGGAGAACAAAATTAACTAGAATTTTTAGCCTAGAGCATTCTTTTAAATCAGCACTGTCTGATTTAAAAGCTTTAGTTACAATTGCTTAGATCAGAGCTCCTGCCCTGAACCAAAGCTCTTCCAAAAGAAGTTTCCTTTAGGAGAGGGAGAGCTGCCAGCAGCACAGGGATGTGAAAATTGCAAGCCTGGCAGGGAAAAAACATTCCTCCTTCCCCTGGCTGTGCCAGGGCTTCCTGTGACCTGGGGAACTCGGTAAGTGTGCTGAGCTGTGCTGTGAGAACTCCAAATCTCTGTCCAAATTCATGATGGAAATGTGAAACTATTGATCTGGAGGAATAATGAGCCAAGCAGGGAGCCCATGCTGGTTCTGAGCTCTCAGCAGCCTGGCAGAGATGCATGGCCAGGTTTGTCATCCTCACCCCTTTCCAGGTGCCCATGGACTCAGTGGCATTGTAAGACATAAATAGATAACAATTCCCTGATTGCTGATGGAAGAGATGATGGTTTGGAACAAATTAGAGCCATCTCCAGGCCAATATTTTTCATGCAGGAGTTCTTGATTTGAAGAACTGGACATGCAGCTCTCCCCTGTGACCTGTATAATTCCACCAAAAATCTGTGTTCCCTGGGTCACCTCGAAAACATAAGGAGGGAAAATATTCCTTAGCATCACTGAATTCATGAGACTTCTCCCTTTTCTAAATCAGTGACTGGGGAGCTGTACCTTTGAAGGTGAAATAAAATGCATCTCTGGAAGATGCATCCACACCTTCCAGATAAATGTCAAGGATTTCCTGGGTCTTGGTTTTCACAGCTTTTCACAAACTGAAAGTTTGAGCCCCTCAGGAGACCAAAATCACTGTATCCAGTTTATTGATAGACAGGAGGTTACTAAAGGCAGGATTTCTCCCTCAGCTGGGCTGCACCTCCAATCCACGTTGGCTGTGGATTTCATTTGTGGCAAGATATGGAAACTGTTGTGCCTGAGCCTGGCTGTGGAACATGGGGAGGTAAGGGGTGTGAGGGCACTGCTCGGCTGTCACCAGAGCTGGAGGAAGCAGAAATGTTCTCTTAAAATCCAGTGGGAGGAAGCAGAGCCTACAGGGTGCAGCTTCAGAGTGATTTCAGCCTTGTCTCTGATGAGAGTAGGGAATAAATTGTCTATCTCAGAAAATTACTGCTCACAAGCCACCGAGCTTTACACTCCCCCCAGCCAGAAGGGTTATTAACACTGAAGAGCGGGATTAGAATTGCTAATTTTAACACTGCACACAGACACCAAAATCCCAGGCACCCTCCCTTGCCTCTCCAGGGGAGGATTGTGCAGCTGTGAGTCCTGTCAGGGCTCCTGTGCTCTGTCAGGGTCACACCAGCCCAGAGCAGCTTTCCAGGGAAAGGTCAATAGTTACAGGTCAATCGTCCCTATAAAGTACAAACCCTGCTGATGGTGCAGAGTTCAGGGCTGTGCTGAGCAGGGCTTCATACACAATTTGAATTTTATTCCTTTGCTGGGGGGGTAGTAACTGGAAATGTCAATAATGTCCCAGCTGCTGAGTCCTGAGCAGGGCTGGGATCTGACAACAGCCCCAAACTGAACACAGTGCCCTGGGGATGCTGTCAGATATTCCTGTATTAAGAAAAGTATTTCACTTTTTCCCAAAATTAAAAAAAAAAGGGGGGAATATTCTTCCCACTTAACTCTGAAATAGTCAGAGAGCCCTGAGGCAGGATGGGGGGGTCAGTGACCAGTGGCAGATTGCAGACCTGGGTCTCTCCCTGTCCATCGTTGAAACAGAGCTGGGGCTGTGGTGGGAGAGGGGTTGGAGCAGGGCTCTGCTTCAGCTGGAGAGCTGCTCTCCCACAGAGGGTGTCCTTGTGGCCCAGGGAGCTGGATCCTGATGGCACTTGATTGATGGGATCTGAGGAGTCATTCTCCCTCAATGTCAGCCGGCTGCCTCTGCTGACTGCAAATGAAGGCACAGGGAGAACTGGGCAGTAATCGATGCCAAATGGAAGGTGCAGCTGGAAATTGTCTGTCTGGAGCATGGGCAGAGGGAGCCCCAGCTCAGGCTCACTCACACACTCCTGCTCTGTCTTTCTGGTCCTTCATTAGTGCTCAGAAAGGTGATGGAATCTCCGTGGGAATCTGCTGGCCAAAGAAACTCTGCCAAGAGCTGCCAGCACTGAGTTTTGTCTGGCCAAGCAGCTTGTGCAGATCAAAATGTGCCAGAGCAGGACAGCTCCAGTCACAGCCCAGCGTGCAGAGAGCACATGGAAACACAGTGGGGAGCAGAGCACCCAGAGACCACACCACAACTGCCAGGTCTCAGGGAATCCTGACCAGGCCCTTCTGTGCCTTTCTGGGTCTTTCTGTGCCTTGTTTTGCCTTGGCACAATGGGAATTCCAGGCTGGTGTAGCAAATTCCTCAGCACATTCAGCCCTCATTCAGCCCTCAAGAGGGAGGGAGAACTGAGCATTGATCAGGGGCTGCAGCTCCTAATTTGTGCATGAGTGCCCAATTCCCTTGTACCTGAATCCTCAGCTTGGGTGTGAGCACCCAAACAGGCTCTGGGCAAGGGCCTGTCTAACAAAATGGGAATTTGCTGTAGAAGTTTTTCTACAGGAGGTGCTGTCCTGGGGACCCTGACTGAGTTGGGGACCTGGAGAAGCACCATTGGTCCTGTCCCCATGGCTCCCCTCTGGTCCCACCAGGGCTCTGGTTTGGGAGGATGTGCCAGCACAGCCCCAGCACATCACCTCAGCCTTGCTGTGCCCAGTGAGCAAAGAGATCCTGGACAGAAAAGGGGTTTTTGCTTCTATTCTTCCACCTGCCACCTTCTGGAGGTTTCCAGGGTGGGGGACAGTGAAGCTGTGCTTGAACAGGGCCATTCCATCCCCTCCCATGTCCCAAGGAGTGACAGTGGCTCTGCCAGGTGGGACCAGAGCTGCCTGCAGGGACCCAAGTGACAAATGGCCCATGACACTGTTGAGAGGAGCACGCACAGGCAGTGATGGGCTTGTAATGAATTAAGTGCTGTTCAAATTGATGCAGGGCTGCTCTAAGGAGTGTGAGTGTGTTGTGAGGAGTAGGACACAGGTGTGATGAATACTGTCCATCAGCTGTGATAAAAAGCCTATCATCCCAATACATATTTTCAAAAACTAATTTAAGGCTGAAAGAGATTATTAAAAATGAGGAGAAGAAATTGTCTGGGATATATTTAGAGTCCCTTGCTAGGTAAGATGAATTCCAGAAGTCAAAATACTGCCTGTGGGGTGAAAGGGATCGATGCTGATGTTGTGGTGGCTCATGATAAGACAGGACTGAAGCAATTCTCCTGCCAGGGGAGATTGTCTGGAACTGGTGTGCCAGGGGCTGGTGTGCTGGGAGACACAGTGCAGGGACTGTCCTGGAGCTGTCAGCCCTCCCCCAGAGGGTGCAGCAGCTCTCTGCCCCCAGCCCAGAGTCTGGCTGATCCCTTCCCATCTCAATTTCCTTCCTGAGCCTGTGGCCACTTTGCAGCTGGGTGCTGGGGACACAAGCTGGTGAAGGATCCTGGGATCCCAAGAGGAAGAACACTCCTGCAGAATGAGGTTTACAGGCAGGAATGCCTGGAGATACTCAGGAGAGAAGCCCCCAGAGCTGGTGCTGGCTGGACTTAGGCTGTGCCCCTCTGCATTTCATTCTCTGACATTAAGGACACAAATCCCTTGTCCTGAGTGCAGTGCCAGCACTGTGGGTCTGAGGAGATGAGCACGGCCAGCCTGCAACCTGCCATGGCCCGGACATCTGGAGAGCTGGGCTTTGATCTTGGCTCTTTCCTCACTCATTTATCTCTCTCTGCTGCTCTCGTTGACAAGATCATTAGAAACCCGGTTGCTGTTGCTGAGCTCTTCCTCCCGAGCTGTGTGTAACCGTGGACAATGCCTGCAAGACAAGAGGTTTAATTGTGTTCTGCCAGCAGCCACGGGATGTCAGCCAGGAAAATTTAAAGCCAGGCCGGATGGGGGTGGGAGGTGCACCTCCATTACTCACCAGCCTGGATGAGGTTTAGCTTTATTGTATCCTGGAATAGCCGGAGCCTGGGAGGTGCTGATTGAAACCATTTGAAAACATGACAACATCCTCGGGACAAGAGGTGTCTAATCTAATGAAGCCAGAACACATTAGCTAAGAGCTGTGCAAAGCGAGGAAAACACAATTAAAGCATTCCTGAGGACAGCTGTCGACCTGCATCAGGAACACAGGGACAGAGATATTGGTACAAGTCTAATGAAAACAAATGATCTGTTTGAAACATTCCTCAAGTCAGTGACAGAGCCTTTGCTGGGCTCAGCCTTGAAGGGTCCCAAGCTGTGTGGGGTTCCCTGGGCAGGGCTGGGCAGACCTGCCTGTGCTGCACTGGGGGCATGGCAGGGGTTTGTCTTTGCAGCCAAACAGCCCAGGAGGATGTCACCACCATCCCCTAGTGAGGGAATAAGGGAGGCACTGGGATTAGTGCCCATGCATGGCACAGCAGGGCTTCCTCCAGATAAACACCCTTCCCAGGACTGGCACTGTCCCACAGTTTGTTAACCAGGCAGGATCCATCCCCTCCCTGCAGAGTTTTGTAAGATTTTGTGTCTAAAAAACCACTCAAAACCCTCCAGGGTGGTGAGGTGCAGGGATCTCTGGCCAGGTGGGCAGTAGTCCTGCCCAGAGCCCCCCTCTGTCACCACTGTGGTGTTGGGGAAGTGAAAATGGAATAAAAGCTCCTTTTCCTTCAGTGCCCAGAGTGTATTGTGCTTTGTGCTCTCTCCTCCCAGCTCTGCTGCATTTAGGATCTGGGTTTCGTGTTGGACCTTTGAATAGAAACACCTTCCACTTCCCCTTTAGGCTCTTGCTATCAGAAATAGGGATTAAACACACCCACCACTGTAAATCACTGGCAAGAAGAATCAAATCACACTTCTTTGGCAAGAGGTAGAACTGACAGTGACAAGCTTATTTCTGGAAGAAAGTTTTATTTTGGGGAGTTTGATTCACGGTGCCACTTTGCATCTTGATGCAGTGTGATGTGATACCTGACACATCCTTGTTCCTGAGAGGCAAAGCAGGGATTTGTGCTTTGCTGTGAGACAGCGTGTGCCTTACAGATCCACCAGCTCTCCTCAGGAGAGACAACTCTGCTAATGATGATTTTAATCACCTCAGGGAAGCTCTCATCATTTCTGGGGTCCCTGAGCCTGTGTACAGCATTCCTGATGCACATCCCATTACCTCAGGAGACTGTATTTACACTCACAAGCAGCCATTTATCCAACACAAAATTGCCATCATCCAGGAACACCTCAATCTCACAAAAAGCTTCTTCACTGTCCTCTTCACCTTTTTGCCTCCTAGTGCTTAATAGAATTCACTTAAAAATGTTTAACAGCATAAACCCCCAGGGCTGAGTGCCATCCCTGCTCAGGACTCCAGGAGTCCCTGGCCCTGCAGCCACAGGGTTTTTTGGGTCAGACAGCCCTGGCTGCTGCCCCACTGCTGCCCCATCACACCTGAGCTGCACTAAACTTCCACCAAACCCAGGCACAGGATTCCCCTGGGAACGTGTCAGCAGGAACAGGCTTCATTGCACAGAAGGGACTTGCAATAAAAACCTGAATTTCCCAGCTCTAAGTTCTTTTTCCAAACTTTTTCCCCCAGATCATTGAGGGCTCCCACAGGGATGTGATGCTGCTGCTTTATTCCAGCCCCACTGTGGAATTTAAATGCTGTGGGAGTTAATGGAAATATTTCTGGCTGCACACACCCCAGTGAGCTGGGCTCCTGCCGTGCAGGGCAGAGCAAGGGGAGCTCCCCACACACTGCAGGTGCCAGGGATTTGTCACAGCAGCAGAGCAGGCAGGGGGATGCTGGCACTGCCACCAGGGTGGGGACAACCCTGACAGCTGTGCAGCATCACCAAAAGGGACTGTTTGTCAGAGAGTTCTATGAACAGTGGTGCAACACCCCTCCTGGCACTCCTGAAAGTCTGGTCTGTCAATAAACCAGAGCTCATTAAAATTACTTTTTAATTTAATTTTTAATCCTCTAAGTCAGACATCATCCTTTAAAAAAGGGCTGTGGGAGCAGGTGCCTGGGGTGAACACTATGTAAGTGCTCTTCATTGTTACAGAAACTCCAGAATCCTCTGAACAACCTCATGTCTCTCCTCCTTCCCCTTTGCTCCTGCTCTTGGGGCTCTGGAGGTGGCAGAAAAAAAGGCAGCTGTATCTCCCTGAGCAGTGGCCATGCCCACGCTGTGCCAGTGGCTCTGGGACAGATCTGGAGCTGCTCACAGAGTGCAGCTCCTCTGCTTTTGTCTGTGCTCCTCCAGGGGTGGCAGCTGCCCAGGAGTGGCCGCTGTGCCGAGCGATAACAGCTGCTCTTTGTCTGATGCTGAAGGTGCTTGTCAGCCTCGGGAAGATAAAAAGGCTGAAGTTGTTTGTAATTGTGTAATTAAATGGCTCCTGTGCCTTCCAGGCAGCTCCTGCCGCTGTGCAGATGGTCCTGCTCTAATTGAGGAGCCACAAGTGCGGAGGCAGCTGGGGTCACCCACCCATGGTGGGGTTGGTGGGTGCTGCTGGCTGGCAATGTCACCTAACCCTGTGCCAGTGTCACATAACCCTGGGCCAATGTCACCCAGCCCTGTGCCAGTGTCACCCAGTCCTGTGCCAATGTCATATAACCCTGTGCCAGTGTCACATAACCCTGTGCCAGTGTCATCCAGCCCTGTGCCAATGTCACCCAGTCCTGTGCCAATATCACATAACCCTGGGCCAGAGTCACCCAGCCCTGTGCCAGAGTCACACAACCCTGTGCCAGTGTCACCTAGCCCTGTGCTAATGTCACCTAACCCTGTGCCAGTGTCACCAACCACTGCACCAGGGTCACCCAGCCCTGTGCCAGTGTCCCATAACCCTGTGCCAATGACACCCACCACTGCACCAGTGTCACCCAGTCCTGTGCCAATGTCACATAACCCTGTGGCAATGTCACCCAGCCCTGTGTCACATAACCCTGTGTCAATGTCAATCAAACCTGTGCCACGGCCACTCAGCCCTGTGCCAGTGTCACCCAACCATGTGCCAGTGTCACCCAGCCCTGTNCCAGTGTCACCCAGCCCTGTGCCAGGGTCACCCAGCCCTGTGCCAGAGTCACCCAGCACTGCACCAATGTCACCCAGCACTGCACCAGGGTCACCTAGCCATGTGCCAATGTCGCATAACACTCTGCCAATGTCACATAACCCTGTGCCAATGTCACATAACCCTGTGCCAGGGTCACCCAGTCCTGTGCCAAGGTCACCCAGCCCTGCACCAGAGTCCCCCAGCCCTGTGCCAGTGTCACATAACCCTGTGCCAGGGTCACCCAGCTCTGTGCCAATGTCACATAACACTGTGCCAGTGTCACCCAGCCCTGTGCCAGAGTCACCCAGCCCTGTGCCAGTGTCACCCAGCCCTGCACCAAGGTCATCCAGCTCTGTGCCTCAGCTGGGTGACAAACCCCAGCGTCTGTCTCCCCATGGGCACCCCTCGCCCAGCCAGTACAGCTGCACCCTGCAGGTCCCAGCAGAGGTGGGTGGTGCACGGCTCTGGGGACAGCCCAGTGTGGCTCTGGGGACAGCCCAGTGTGGCTCTGGGAGCCCATCCAGGGTGTGGCAGGAGGAGCTGGGGGGGCCTGGCCACATCCCAGCCCCTGCAGGGCTCTTCAGGCACACGGGACCCTGGGAGATGGATGGAAGGAGGAAAGAAGCATCACTCCACCTGACAGATCGCTGATTACCGTGACAAATGGCACTTGCTCTTCCTGATAATTAGCAATTATTCTTATTCAAACCTTGCTCTTCCTCCAGACCCAAGTTCTTTTTAACATTCCCAGGGCACTGCTCTCCTCTCTCCCATATCCTTCCTGTGCTGGTGGGGTGGGGACAGGGGGCAGCAAGGCCAGGCTGCTCTGACCCCTCACTCTGCTCTCAGACACTTTGTGCAGCCTCCCCGCAGTCAAAGTCCAGAAAACACGGGGGGAAAGTGATGGATTTCATGTCTGAGGCTGCTGTGTGGGAGTGAGGGGCAAGAGGAGGAGCCCTGGCCTCTCCCTTGCTCTCCCCTGGGACACATTGGTGGTGCCAGCTGCTTTCACCAGCACCATGCAATGAACATTTTATTTTAAAAATCCCCTGTATGATCAGCACCTGCTGAGTGCTGAGCCCATCCTTGATAGCACTGCTGCATTCTGGGGTTCTCTGTCCCCCCCTTTCTCCAGAGTCATTTCCCCTGGGGCTGAGCAGGGCAGAGGGCTGGGCAGGGGGGCACAGAGCTGGGCAGGGGGGCACAGGGATATGAATCCCCCCCAAAATCCAGGGCAGGAGGGGTCCCACAGCTCCCAGCACAGACAGTGCCAGGAAGGTCACAGGAGAGAGACAAACCCCTCTCCACACCTCACAACTGCCAATAACTGGGCAAAATCTGCCTCTGGTGAGCTGTGACTGGGAATCATCACCTTGCTCCAGAGTTTTGATTATTTCTTCCTAGTGCCAGTACAGCCCTGGGCAGGCTCTGAACAAAGGCTGCCTGAATTAATTGATCAACAGAAGGCAAATAGGCTTCACTCATTATAAGCAGCCATTCAGACCTTCCCCAGCAGCTGTCACTGCTGTCACCACTCCTGTGCCTTTTCCTGAGCATTGGACAACCCAGGAAAAAAGAGATGTGAATGGGTGAGAGTCACATCAAATAATTTTTAAATATCACTGTTTGTGCTGAGTTTGCATTTAATGCGCTGGCCAGACAGGGCTTTCATTGATTCAATAAAACAATTAATTACATGCCTCGAGTGCAGGAACTCTGCAGCTTTTTCCCTCTGCTCAGCAGCATCCCCAGACTCACACAGCAGCACCTGTGTCAGACTGAGCACTGCACTGAGAGTGTCCAAGGTCTGCTCTGGGGGTGGTGGGAGGGATTCTCCTGTTGCTGTTGGACAACAAAGACTCCAAATAATTTAGAAAGAAAAAGGTATAGAAAAAGAAGGCTCTTTATCGTCTAATTCTTACTACCTTTTATAAGGTGTTCTGATCCAAACTTAACATAATTAGGAAATAAAAACAACACCTCTTTAATGCCTTTAATGTTAGTTAAACTACAAAAAAAAAAAAAA
>VWZU01002423.1:275981-307266 GCA_013397095.1 Sterrhoptilus dennistouni
AAAAAAAAAAAAAAAAAAAAACCCACCAACTAGACAAAGACTGTTTCAAGAAAAAATAGTTATTTACCAAAATTGTTTTAAGAAAAGCAAGTGCTTTTTAAGAAAACCAGGCAAAGCAAAGCAGGTGCTTTTGTCCTCCCTACAAAGTGTCATTAAGAAGAAACCACCCCCTGCATCCACTCCCCCCCTTAGCACAGATGTTATTTAACAAAACAAGGCATCACTTCACACCTTGATGCTGCTAAAACTGTCCCTTACTCTCCACATGCCACCCTTGATAAAGTGGCATTTTCCCCCAGAAAATGGCCATTTTCAAGTGGCATTTTCCCCCATTGAAATGACTCACACAAACAAACCATGCCAGGATTACCAGTTGGTTTTAATCAGGTATTTATTCATTTATTGCCAACTTCAAACGTGGTTTAATAAATACAAAAATTAAAAAAAAGTCAATAGATTTTTATTAGCATTTATAATAACTATTATCATTATCATCATTATTATTAAATATTCCAAACAAACTGAGATTCCCTGGAGATGTCTGACTATAATTCAAACATGAGATGCACACAGAGTCCCTTATAATATTATATTACATTTGTCTCAAGCTTATAAAAATATATATTGACTTCTCAAGTGTGTATTTACAGTACTTAACATGTGGCTAATGAATATAAAAGCATCTGGAGATGAACCAACTCGATTCTCATTTGGTTTCTTGTGAGGGGAGTGTTGCAGATGCTGCTCCAGCAGGACTGGGGCTCTCCCAGCCTGTGGAGGAGACAAAAACCTCCTGAAATGCCAGAGGCTGGATGGGAACAGACCAGGGTCGTTCTGAGGCATTTCCCTTGCAGCTCCAAAACAGCATTGCTGATTAATTTAATTGTACTCCTCCCCCAAGGAGAGAAGCTGAGAGGATGCAAGTTAATTTTAATATCCTAACAACAATCTATAGACTAATCTATGAATTTTGTTATCTCGTGTTGGTGAGGAGCTTAATTAAAAGTGTTTATTCTTGCAAAAAGTTGGGCTAGAAGGCTGCTTCCAGTGGGGGGCTTTCCTTTCCTTTCCTTTCCTTTCCTTTCCTTTCCTTTCCTTTCCTTTCCTTTCCTTTCCTTTCCTTTCCTTTCCTTTCCTTTCCTTTCCTTTCCTTTCCTTTCCTTTCCTTTCCTTTCCTTTCCTTTCCTTTCCTTTCCTTTCCTTTCCTTTCCTTTCCTTTCCTTTCCTTTCCTTTCCTTTCCTTTCCTTTCCTTTCCTTNGGCTTCTGCATCCCAACAAACAGGAGCAGGGAGAGGGAAGATCCAGAATCAAGCCAGTTCAACCCCTGCCGAGAGACCTGCAAGGGACTTTCTCTAGAGATAAAATGTAAACACAGAGAGCACACGAATTGCACTTGATCCTTGGGATCAGGCATTTCACTAAATGCAGGGCTTGGTTCACTGCTGCTCCTCTTCAGGGTGGGAAACATCTGGATGGGAAGTGACCAACCCAGCTGGACATGAGAACTTAGAGAAATTATTTCTGTTAAAAACACTAACTAAGAGGCATTGTGGGGGGCAGGAAGGAGAGATCTTGTTTTCCCCAGAGAGCAACAAACTCCCCAGAGCCTGGGCAGAGTGATCACCATGCCAGGGCCCCTCACTCAATCCTCATCCAGCTCCTCATCCTCTCAGAGCAGCCTAACAGGAGGGTCTGACTGGAGCAGATTTCCAACCAGACTCTGAGCATCTCCCACAGCCTCCATCCCCTCTGTAAATCTTTGCCTTTCAGCATTAATAATTCACTTGTGATACTTACAGATCATAATAAAGCCTTACAAAACTCCGTACAGAGCTGCAAATACCCAATTAATTAACTAACTTCAAGGCAAGTTGGGTTATTAAGATGCTGTTTATGCCTTCGCAGGGATCAGGCTGCAGCTATGGGAGCTGCCAGCATGCCAGGCAGGTTTTGTTGGTGCCCACAAAACAAAGTGTGGCTGTGCCCTGCATTGCATGGATGCAGCCAGCATCATTTTCTCTGTGCTTTACTGGAGAATATTTAGTTTTGTTCACCAATTGAGGTGTCAGAATTCAGAGAAGTAGTTCATGGAGCAGAAGGGATGTGACTGGGAAAGAGTTTCCTTCAGCACAGATGGGGAAAGTCACCTTCCAGGAGTTTGGGCATTGGGTGAGAACTGCTCTCTAAATATAAAAGCAATAAAAACTCCTTGTGGGAGTGGCTGTGATCTGTCAGGTTGTATAAAAGCACCCATGGATTCACCAGCAGGATACAGAAGTGTTGGCTCTGGATTAAGACAGTGCAAAAAAAGGTCCATCCCACCCTGTGAACTCAAACTACCACATGAAATGGCATCGATACACTTTGACTCATCTTACAAAACAGCGCTGGGGAGAGCCACGTCCACCCGGGCACGCTGCACCACCCCGGGAGGTGATTGATTATCAGCCCTGGGCTGCCCCAGCGTCACTGGTTATCAGCCCTGGGCTGCCCCAGCACAGGGGACAGAAGCCCTGCTCTCTCTTGCCACTTGTTTGGCAGCACCCAGCGATTTCCACAGCCCACCTGAGACCTCCAGGTGGGGCAGGTCGGGGCCAGCAGGGGCCATTCCTCCCCGGGGGCTCTGCTCCTCTGCAGGACATCAGCTCACACCTGCACGCCCCGGCCGTGCATCCGGATCACCTGGGCCCGCAGTGCCTGGATCCCACCCAGGAGGGTCTGCTGGTGCTCTGCCAGAGTGATGCCCAGGCTCAGGATGTCCCTGCAAAAGGAGCCAGGACAACAAGTCAGAAACCCCCAAACTTTCGTCCCAGCCAAAGCAATGCTGAGGTCATTTACTGCCTGAATGACCAGGAATTCTAGGCTAACAGGAGCCTGCACCATGCCCAGGCATGGGACAGCTCTGACCCTGCCACCCTGCACAGCAGATTATCAGTAAATCACTGATTATCAAATTACAGAAATTACAAATTATCAGCACAAGTAAGAAATCTCCAACCTTTTGTCCCAGCCAAATCAATGCTGACCCTGACCAGGCATTCCAGGCTAACACGAGCCTGCAGCACACCCAGGCATGGGACACCTCTGACCCCACCACCCTGTGCTGCAGCACAGCAGATTATCAGTAAATCATTGATTATCAAGTGACAGAAATCACAAATAATCATTACTGATTATCAGTAAATCCCATCAGATTTGGCTCTGCTCCCTGGCAGGGGCAGGAAACGCTGCTCTCACTGCACCCACCCCACAAGGCTCCAGCTGGGAGAAGGGGTCACTTACTGGGCTGTCATCCTGGCCACCGACTCCAGGCAGCAGTAGCCCGCAGCAGTGAAGTTGTCCTTGTACCTGCCCATTTCTATGGCCTCCAGCCACTCACCCACCGAGCTGAAGGATGGGAAGGCTGAGAAGGTTCTCTTGGAGAGGGGGATGGACGTGCTGTGGGACCTGCCAACAGAGAGGATGGTGAAGAGGGAGTGGGGCATAGCACAGCAGAGGGGAGACAGGCAGGTGTGGCAAGAGGGTGATCACCTGGGGCACGTGGAGCTGGGGCACTTTGGGGGCTCCAGGCTCTGCAGCAGCTTGCTCAGGGCACTGTGGATCTGCGAGAACTTGGGCCTCTGGCTGCGGTCCTTCTGCCAGCAGTTGAGCATCAGCTGGTGCAGGGGGGGCTGGCAGTTGGCCGGGGCGGGCAGGCGGAACCCGTCCTCCACAGCCTTCAGCACCTGCAGCACACCAGGGGCTGGGCTCAGGGGCTGTCATACAAACCCAAGGCAAACCCCTGGGGGCAAACCCCTGGGGCAAATCCCTGGGGCAAACCCCTGAGCTGTCACCCTGAATCTTCAGCTGATATTGTTTACATATTTTTATTAGAAATTCTTAACGCATATAACATAAACGAGTAGATTGTTTTCTCATCTCTCTCTGTGATGCACTGCTAGTTTGACCACTGGGGTCAGAGGGGGTGTTCCTCACATCTCCCAGTCTTTAATCAAATTCCAAATCCTATTTAAACCCCAAATCATAATAAACTGTCCTTCTTTTCCTCCCTTCAACCTGATGGGTGCGTGTCGTTCTTTCATAAACTATGTGTCCTGGGTTGCAGTGTAGGATGTGCACACAGTATTTATTCCATCACCATCTCCATGAGCTGTTGGAACCAGGTGGGGCAGTGTTTTCCCAGGCCCCTCCTTTGGGCTCTTCTGCTCATGGCCNGCCCAGGGGGAGGAGCCAAGCATTCCCACCTGCAGAGAATCTGGGATTTGGGACAGGACAAGCAGCCCTGACCCACTGGATTCCCAGAGGAGCAGAGCTCCCAGACCTTTCTGTGGGATCACTGCTTCAGGAAGAGCCCCTCACCTGGACTGCTCCCACCACCCTGCTCAGGGTGTGTTCTGACTCTGACAGTGCTCTTTTGTATTATTGCATTTATTTTATTTTCCTTTTTTTCCTTTCTTCTTATTAAATTGTATTTCTGACTTGGAGCCTCTCACTGGTTTTGCTTTCAAACCACAACACTATGACACTGGGGCAAGCCTCCCTCCTCACAGCCAGCCCGGGAGCAGCAGCAGCAGCAGCTCCATCAGCAACGGCTGCACCATCATCATGCAGGGTGAAGCTGCAGGGCACTCACATCCTGGTGGGACATGTCCCAGTAGGGTCTCTCTCCGTAGGACATGACTTCCCACATGACGATCCCGAAGCTCCACACGTCGCTGGCGGGGCTGAAGTGGTGATACTGCACGGCCTCGGGGGCTGACCACAGCACCAGGCTCTTCCCACGCTGCACAGGCACAAGGGCAGGAGTGATTTACCTGCCCAGCAGGATGTGGGTGGGCAGTGCTGGCAATTCCCAGACAGACTCATCGTGCCCTGTCCATCACAGGGTGGACACCGAGCAAACCCTTGTGCCACGAGCACATTTAGGACTAAAAGGAAACTGTTTCCTCAGTTTGTTTAAAATGTCATTGCAGCTGTGTGCTGCACGGGAGTGTGAGTTCTGAAATATTAATGGGAGAGGAGAATGTCCCCAGGAAGAGCTGATGGCATTTTGTACATTAATATTTAACGAAAACCACTTCTCAGCTGTACAAACACAAGTCCCTCTGTCCTGGTTTGTGCAGTGGGGCTGTGGCCAGAGCAGGCAAGGTGCCAAGTTTGGTGAGGTTTCCCTGACCAAACACATTGGATTTCTACCTGAGAAAGAAGATCAGGGTGCAGAGTCCCTGTTCATACCTGAAGAAAGAAATGGGAGCCTAGGAAAAGTGTTGACAACAGAATGCGGAAATGCAGCTCACCATGGTGGAGAAGATGGTTTCCATCTTGTCCTCCTGTGGCCTCTTGAAGCCTGTGATCTTGCATGCCAGGCTGCTGCTCACCAGCACCTTGTGGGCAGCCAGGCTTTTGTGCACGTAGCCCATCTCTGCCAAGTAAGCCATGCCAGAGGCAATGCCCTGCAGCATGCAGATGAGCTGGGTGCCTGTGAACTGCCCCTCGTGTTTCTGTGAAAGCAGAGCAGGAAAAACCAAAGGTCAGCCATGGGAACGTGGCCAGGAGAGCCCCAGCTGGGCAGGCAGCCCTGTACTCACCCTGAGAAAGGAGTCCAGCAGGCCGTTCCCCATGTACTCCATCACTATCATCATGGTGCTCCCTGCACAGACAGACAAGCAGCATGCTGTGAGTGCCACCATCACTCAGGCACTTCAGACCCTGAAGGGGTTAAAAATCCAGGTGCCAAGCCCTGCCCTGCCTGGCTTTTGGGGGAGATAAGGATGTTATCTCAGCCAGGTTGTAATGAGCACTAGGTCCAAGTAGAATGGATTCCAGCATCAGGAGTTCCTTTCATCAGGACTCTGAAGCACATCACAAAGGAACAGCACAGCCCAGTGAAAGCAAAAGCAACCAGAGTATTTTCCTTCCTAATAAAAAGCCTAGCTAGAATCAGCTCTCTTGCTCTGGTTTCTTTGGATTTACACGAATATCCATTTAACTATTGCATCCATAGCTGCACAGGTGCTCATGGGAGAGAGCTGGGGCAGTCAGCCTCATCTGTTTCACTGACAGAACCTCGCTTCAATTTGCTTTTATTAAGAGCACAAGTACTTGGCTGCTAAGCCAGTCCCCACTACCTGCAGTTATTAATCTAGCTGGAAGCCTTTTATTAACCAGCAGAATGCAAACCCAGCTGAGGCAGGTGGGCACAGCTGCTCTCCAGGCAGCCAACTTCACCTCTTTGGAAAAGAAAAGAGAGAGATGTTGCAAGTGTGCATTTTTGGGTTTTCTAAAGTTCTGCACGTTTTTGTTATGTTTATAATGGTTTATCCCAACAGCCCCATCCCCAAACTCCCTGGTAGTCTCTCCCTGATGATGGACACTGTCAATCACCTTGTAAGATCTGGAAAATTCGGGTGAAGGTGCCCTTTGATTCAACAAGGTACTGGGGCAACACCTTTCTTTGTTGTGTTAAGTCTCCCTGGTCTGGGTCACACCCTCTGTCCTCTTCTATTGGTTCTGGGCTCTCACCTCTGGGGACGCTCCCCAGGTTTTTAAGGGGAAAGGAGAAGCCCAGAGCTCACTCTGCACGTGGGCTTTGGGGTTGAATAAACCTATCTGCTCCAGCCTGGGGTTCAGACCTACCAAATCTTCATCATGTGGTGGTCGGGGAGCAGGCTAGCAGGTAAAGCAGCTCAGAAGCCACTATAACCTCTAGCACCAGTTTACCTCTCCAACACAGCAGTTTGAGCCCATTCCTGAATGGGAGTCTCCTGGGAACCCATGTACTCTTATAATTCTCTGGGTTTCTCCTTCCCGACCCCCTGGAATCCTTTATCATATAGATTGACCCTTCCTTCCTTCCCTGACTTCACTGGCTGTAGTCCAGCTACCTTTTCCCTGAGCAGAGGGCTCTATAATGCCTCCCTTTTCCTTGTTCTTTCTCTCTTTCCTCCCTGGAATCTCGAAAAATAAACACCTGGGACAAAGATCCAGGGAAAAAGCCTCTTCTGATACCTTTTATCTTGTTCCTGGTATAATTCCCTCCTATTAACTGAGCCAGCTAAAGCCCCTGTAGGTGGGAGGGGGGCGATTACACAACATACCTCTGGTGATGACCCCCTCGAGGCGGATGACATTGGAGTGGTCAAACTGGCCCATGGTGCAGGCTTCGGCCAGGAAGGAGCGCTGCTGCTTCTCGGAGCAGCCAGCCCGGAGGGTCTGGATGGCCACGGGCAGCTCCCGCTTGCTGGGCAGCTTCAGGCAGCCCCGGCACATCTCCCCAAACTCTCCTGCACAGCAGAGAAATGTTGGTGTTGTTGGGATGCTCGGGACACACAAAGAAAGGTGATACAAGTTTCTTTCTGTTTATTGCGGCTGCACGCCATGTTTTGTACAGTTTTTACAAACCTTGAGGTCTGTAAAACTTTGATGCCTCAAGCTTTAGTTTTCATATTTGCAGATTCTGTGCTGCCTAGAGATGCAGTTCTGAGCCTCATATTAAGTACCAGTAAGCTCTCTTCACAGAGTAGGAAGACAAAACAAATCCTTTTTATGCTGAGAACCAAAGACAACTTTCAGGTCCAAAAACACAAACAATAGTGGACTGAAGAGAGGAACAAAAAAAATGAGACCTCGCAACCTGAAGCTGTAATTGGACAATTAAACCCCAATATGCAAATTTTGCATATTGCAGTTTAATTGTCCAATTGCATATTAGGAGCAAAACTTTTAAAAATGTAAGATCTCATGACTGGCCAGACATTTTTTTGTGACTATTTTTGGTCCACCCTGGGTGCAGCCTTGATCAGGCTCCTGTCCTGCCCAGGGTAGGTCCTGGAGGCCCTTCAATAAATAACTATTTTATTCTCTAACTCTGTCCAGTCTCTGTTTCAAGTCAGCCTTCCAAGGCATCAACTTCTAATTGGTTAATGGCTTTCTTGTTAATTATTCTATTGGTTTGTAAAAGGTGTTTTACTTGTCCATCAAATCTATCTATTCCTGGATTGTTTACATGTTTTCTTTACTGATTCTCATGGGACAAATCCCTTGTTGTTACAGGCGCACTTAGTTTTCACCCTCAGAATATATTGTTGTGTTAAAGGAACTTCTCATTCTCAAAATAGCTTCATATGGGAATTTGCAAATTGCTTGTTAGCTGCACTTAAAAGAAATAACAGGCTAGTTCTTTACCCTATTCCTACAGAGAAATGAGTTAAACAGATCCATGGCAGGACTGCTGCCACTCCCACCAGGCCATCCTGAGCATCACTGCCACTGCTCTGCAGGGCTGCTGACCCTCAGCATCCCCAGAGTCTCCCAGCTGTTCTCTCCACACTCTGCTTCAGTCCATATTGTGTTTTATCTCACAATAATTAACCCCCTGTCACTGAGATCATGCTCCAGCCCTGGCTAGTTCTGCCTCCTGGTCTGCTCCCCACAGAGCTGGACACAGCAGGGCTGGAGGGTTCCTGCAATCCTTGAGGAAGAACATCCCACTGCTCCACGACAGGAGCTATGGAATTCCCAACATAAAAAAACCAATATTGGCTTTACAGCAAATAGCTTGTAGCTATGAACAGCTTTATTGATTTGAAAATCAGGTTTTTGTCAGGTCAGCAGTGAGACAAACACACTCCCAAATTCCTTAGATTTAAATGCCCGTCTTACTAATTCCTTTCTTAATTTTTCAAACACCAGATTGCTCAGGAAAGGTACGTGGGGCTCCTCTGAGCTGCTCCACGCTGCAGTTCAGAGGCAACCTCATCCCCTCCTCAGTGTCCTCTCCCCTCCAACACTGTCCTTCAGCTGCAGGCAAAGCCCTTCCCTCCTCCCTTCCTCCACCTCTGCTGCTGCTACAGCTGAATTTATCTTTAGGGAAAGCAATGACAAAGAATGATCACGTTCCCCATGTTCTGGCACACAGTAGCCATTAAGGCTCTAGGGTCCAGCCAGGAGATTTTAATTTGCTTTTAAGTTTTAGGCAGTGAAGTTGATGAAAATCGATAAATCATTAGGTTCACTTATTTATAAATAGTTTTCATGCTGCTGTCAAACTGCCCAGATGCAGATAATTGCTGATGCTTTCTGGTCCTCGTGGTGTTCACTTGGCCGTGCTCAGTGCCTCAGGAAAACACCAGGAATGTGGAACAAAGCTCCTGGATGAAATCCTCACCAGCTCTGCTCCCATCCTCTGCTGGAGGCAGGTACCCCCAGGACTGGAGCAATGCCATGGCCAAGTGTTGGATCTAAATCACAGCCACTGTTGGATCTAATCACTAATAATTGGTGACTGAAAGGCTTTCCACAAGTTTTTTATTTCATTATCAGCCTCAATGAAGGCAGAGACATAAAAGATGGTAAAACTCAACGCCATAACAACAGAAGCCAAAGTTCTCTTTGTTATGAGGCCTTTTAAAAGTTTTTTAGCCAACAGGCTGATGCTAAAACCTTACAAATGTCTACTTAAGCCAATCAATAAACACTGCACATACACCCCACAGCATACAGTAGTTGATGTAAGGCCACCACCCCGTGGAACTTGCCTGTCCTGATAATCCTCTCAATTTTGATGCTGGCATTATCCAGTTCCTTGGCAAAGAGGTGCACAGCCTGCATGGGGTCTTCACAGGTGTTGGGGTCAATGTAGGTCCTCCTGGTGGGTATTTTGACTGCAGGAAAGGCAGAAAGGGCAGGTGAGAGGGGCTTGGCAGAACTTCCACCCACCCATCCTGGGAAACACTATCCCAGCTTATCCATCTCCTGGTCTGTGGGCAGAATCAATGTGACACCTTTCTATAAGAAAGCAAAAGACTCAGTTCTAAGGTTTTTAAGATTGTTTTTTTATAGGATTAAGTGAATCCAGCTACTCTGCTCCACTGCCACAGGGTAAAGGAGAGCAGCCCCTTTGCTCCAGTGAAGCCCCCACCCTCCAAAGCCAAGTGCAATGTCAAGGCAGGCTCTTCTACTTCTGAGGTGCTTTGGGGAACAGAAAAACATGTGTGCACTCCATGGGCATGTGCCAGGAATCAAATAAACCCATCAGTCCCGACAACTGAATTCCCTCTGACAACACTTGTCTGTAAAATTATTGCTGCTCAATAATCCAGAGTAGCCCCAGAAAACGAGGCTGTTTGCTCATGTCCATGAGAAGCTGACAGAATAATTCATACACCCCCTGCAAGCTGCAAGAATCCCCATCTCCTCTGGCACACAGTGACCCACACACAGCAAGGACAGGCACTGGCACACGGAGCTGTCAAGCCCACGGTCCTCAGAGAGCCTTGCTGTGCCATCCCCTGCTCTGGGACAACACAGGATTGACAACACTTCAACAGTGCGGGCTCAGGGCTGCTTTGGTGGGTTATTAACAGTGACAAACACAGGGATCCCACAGCCACACTGGCTGTGACTTACAGTGGAAATACAGCTCCTCATCCCCATCCTGGCTGGCTTTGCTGTACCCACACTGCCTGCAGCAAAGAGAGGGAAGATGCACATAAGGAAATGAAGGGTCAGCAGCCCCTTAGCCCAGGTCAGACCCCTCTGGACCACGCCTGGCCCTGCTGACCTCCTCCAGAGCATCACTCCGACCACCACGGACACCAGCGCGGTCAGCCCCACGATGGCCACCACGGCGATGAGGACAACGGGGCTCTGCTCACTCGAGGCCACTGTCACTGCAGGAGGGAAGCAGAATTGATCATCAGCATGTTCTGGGGCAGGTTTGAGGAGAGGAATTGCCTTGGTCAATACTCCCACAGCCAGCCTGTGTCCTTCAGGAGAGGTGTGGGAGAGGCCACCCGGCTGCTTTTCACCATCCTCACAACAATTCTGGTTCAGCTGGAAGAGCCCAAACTGGTGGGATCAGTCCAACGTGCTGGCAGCACAGACAGAACAACCCAGCCCTGGTTTCCTTAATCAGAGCTGAGGAAGAATCCTGTTTATCAGAGGAACGCATCAAAATTTATGGCCTTACAAATAGTTTTCTTTCGTCACATTAATCCCTTTTCCTCCTGCTTTTGCAAACAGGGGTATTAGATAGCTACATTCTCTATAAAAATTTTATTGGCTTCAATTAATTCTGAAATGTCTTCTGTGTGGCAAATGAAGGCAATTTAAAGCCCTGTTAAACACAATCTGTGGGAGCTGTTCTGAGCCAGCCAGCTCAGCCTTGCACTTCCAGCCAGCCTGGGGGATTGTGCTGAAGCCCAACATCCCTCCAGCCCTCTTTCAGTGAAATAAGATGATTTTGGACCAGAGTTATGAATGGGAATTTAAAAGGAGAAGTCTCAGCAGATAACACTGATGCTGGCTGCCCTGAGCCAGCCAAGGAGCAGACAAGCCAAGTGGCTCCTGAGCCAGGCCAGCAGCGTGAGGCAGGGAGCAGCCATGAGCTAATCAGGTTTTTGGGCAATCCCAGCCAAAGAGCAGAGACTGCCCCAGCCTGCTCATGAGAAAGGAGCCAGAGAGCAACTGCCCTCACTGACCCTTCACTGAGAAGAGACAGGACAGGCAGGGCAGCAAGACCAACCTCATCAAAACCTAATGGGAAAGTGCAAGGAGAGGCAAAATCCTGGACAGCAGTGGGACAGAGTGGGTCTGTCCCTTAGACCTGGAGTAGCAGAACTAGAGGAAAAGGTGCTGCTCCAGGACACCAGGAGCAGCTGGGGCACGAGCTGTGAGCACAGCACCCCCAGGGACATCCCCTGCTGCACTTACACTCTGCCAGTGTCTCCACTTCAATGCCAGGGTTGTAGTTCCCGTAGTCTGGAGAGGAAGATGTTCTGATTTGGAAAATGTAGAGGGTACCAGGCTTCAGGTTATTGACCGTCACGGCCGTTGATGTGGTTTTCACAGTTGAGTAACTCTGATCTCTCTGATCCTGTGAAATAATGAGAAAGCTGAGATGGAGCTGGACTGACAGCTGAGCCACAGAGCCAGCGTGGCACAGGCAGGAGAGCCTGTCCAAAGAGCCAGCCTCCAAAAGAAACACACTCACAGTGAATGTGAAAGACATTCACTGCATGTCTCATGAACAGAAATCATATGGGGAGGTCACAGGAAATGGCAGATGGAGCTGGATGAGGCTAAGAAGACGTGAAGGCAGAAGTTGGGGTGGTGGGGAGCAGCAACTCCCCCCTGTGCCAGCCCTTCCTGTTCCCTTGCTGCAGCCACTGGGGCAAATCTGTGTGGATTTGGAAAAACTCGAGCCCCGAGGGCCATCCCAGCCCCACAGACCAGCACAAGCTGTCTGTTATATGCACAAGCAGTGTCCCAGCCCCACAATGTGACACAGGCAGTGTCCCAGCCCCAAAATATGGCACAGGCAGTGTCCCAGCCCCACAATGTGACACAGGCAGTGTCCCAGCCCCAAAATATCCCACAGGCAGTGTCCCAGCCCCACAATGTGGCACAGGCAGTGTCCCAGCCCCAAAATATGGCACAGGCAGTGTCCCAGCCCCAAAATATCCCACAGGCAGTGTCCCAGCCCCACAATGTGACACAGGCAGTGTCCCAGCCCCAAAATATCCCACAGGCAGTGTCCCAGCCCCACAATGTGACACAGGCAGTGTCCCAGCCCCAAAATATGGCACAGGCAGTGTCCCAGCCCCACAATGTGGCACAGGCAGTGTCCCAGCCCCACAATGTGACAGAGAAAGTGTCCCAGCCCCACAGTTCAGCTCAGGCATGAGCAGCAGCCACTCCCTGCACTGCTCACATCACTACCAAATGTGTTCCCATTCAATGCGTTTTCCCCTTCGAATCTTCCCAGTAAAAACAAAAGCTTTAAAAGCAAAGATTAGGAACTAAGTTGCTATTCATGTCAGCATCAAGAGCCTCGTTTCAGTGAATAACTGATAAACTGAATTGAAATGCTCTGCCCAAGGAGGAAGGTTCCTCATTTCATAGCCCAAGTGTCATGTTGCTGCAGCCCATTTTGCACAGGAATTAACGTCTCGGGCTCCAGCATTTGCCCTCCCCCACAGATCCCTCCTCTCAAATCTATCAGATGCTGAAAATCACATTAATATGAATCAGCTCCACGGTGGCTTGTTTCTAAATACAGAACTCTGACATGTCACCTGCACAGTGTGCCTGACATGCAGCAGCTCCACAACGAGCCTGAGCACACGCAGATAAGGTAATTTGCAGAACTGTGTCATAAACTGCATTCATTTTGATTTAGAGCCTTCCCCCTGCTCTGCCCACTGGTATTTCTCCTAAAATCCCCACCCTGGTGCACCTGTCAAACAGTAGCAATTTTTAAAAGCAAGAAACTGCCATAAAAATATTTTTCTGGGTCTCCTCCCGTGTAGAAGGGCCACTCACAGCTCACCACAGTCACAGGATTGTGGCTCTCAGTCCTAAAGCAGGGCAGCCCAGAGAGGTCCAACAGTCCCCTGGACAGCAGGCTGGGAATACAGAGAGCATCTCCTCCAGGCTGTAGGAACCCACTGTGCTGTCTCAGTCCCTGCCCAGCTGGAGTCACAAGGTGGATGGGTGACTCAAGGTGCTGGAGCTGCTGCCTAGTTCCCAATCTGCTGTGGAAAAGCCTCTTGGGGAGGATTCAGGCAAAGCAGTCAGGTCCACACATCACACACACCATGGACAGCTCAGCAAAGAGAGGCAAAAAGGGGCTTTTGTATGAGATCAGTTCTAATGAGGTTTATTCCAGGTGCCAAAGGGAAATCAGGAACAGAGACTTGGCCATGGCCTGTGGACAGGATTAAGTTTGGGTTAAGGAACCAATGGTTTGAGGGCACAGGGGGGGTACAAGGGGCAGGGCAAAGGTCAGTGACCTATAGGGAAAATGGGGCTGGGCACCTGGAGTGCCACCAGCAACAGGGAAACAGGGAAAGGAGAACCCACTACAATTAGGGACATGTGGGAAAGCAAACTGGGTGGATCACAGTGTGCAAAGCTCTGTGGAGAAGGTCCTCTCTTTCAGAGGCAGGCAAGAGTCTATGGTCTATCCTTCCAATGCAAGACCCTGGGAATTGTCCTGAGGGATTCCAGGGACTCCACATGTCACTGTAGGACATGAAAGACTCCAAATATTTCAGAAGGCAAAGAGCATAGAAAAAAGGCGTTATTGTCTAATTTCTTACTACTTTTATAAGGTGTTCCCATACAGACTTAACATGACTGGGGTGAATAGGAATGACACCTCTCTGATCCCATTGGTTAAACCAGAGAAACAGCAAAACACCACCTGGAGAAAGATTGTTCTGAGAGAGTTGTTTGCCAAGATTGTTTTGAGAAGAAGCTTTCTTGAGAATTTTTTCCTTGGGGAAAATGTTAGCAGCTGCCAGCAGGCTGAAATCTCTCAGCCCCACAGCACAGTGACTGGGATCACACAGCACTGTGCTGCTGAGGGGAGAAAGGGAAGGACACAGAGTCAAGCAGAGCCCATGGCAGTGCCCAGAGCTTACCTTCTCAAAGTACTTGACCTCATACTCGGTGCCATTGGCAGAGAGGAGCCCTGGCTCCTGCCAGGACAGGGAGACACTCTTCTGCTCCACTCGGTCTGTGCGGATGTCGGTGACAGGAGCTGGCACTGGAAATGCAGAGAGGAGGAAATGAGCTCTGACTGAGGAGCTGCTTCAGCAAAACCTTCCACTCAAACAGCTGCAGAGTGTGGCTCCTGCAGACAGCAGTCCCCTCTCCCTGAATCAGGGCTGGGATTGCTCCCAGCTGGTGACCATCCAGTGGGAGAAGACAGTGATAAAACAGCAGCTCTGTGATCCATGGGCAGCCTGGAACACTCCAGTGGAAAACTGGCAAAAATCCTGAGGGCACCTTCCACCCTTAGTGCTGCTGAGGAGTCTGAGGATGGGCTCAGTCCTGGGCTCTGAACCCCTGCTGGGGATGTCTGGGAAAGGCAAAACACAGTGTTTGATTCAGGAGGGCTGGTGGGACATACCAAAGCCTCCTGAACCACCTCACACCAGATCTCCCCCATGGAGCTGGACTGCTGGGAGTGTGAGCCCCACTCTGAGAGCAGGCTGTGCCTCAGGAGCTGCCTGAGTATTTCTGGTCAGCACAAACTCCCTCCCTGCCATGCTTGCATCCATTTAGTTCATCCACTCCAAGGTGCACTTGCCAATATTCCCATTTTAACCAGTTTTGGCTGCAAACATGTCTCCAGCCTATGCAGGCAGCAGTTCACAGCCCTCAGGCACTGCAAGAGCTGCATGGGGATGTTGATTGTTTCCAGCTTTTCCTACTTCCCATCAAATCAGGACATTCACTGGACCCACCTCTGTCCCACCAAGACTCCTGTGGAGAGGAACAAGTCCCTGGAAAGTAAACTTAAGTATCCGTGAAATTTTGTATTTATTACTTAGCTCATTAATCTTCGCTGAAATAAAAAGCCCTAGTGATGTTTTATTCATGGTGATTTTCTCCAAAGTCCCTTTGGCTTCCTATGGGAGTGTGAGAGGAGTCAGAGGGGCTCCTGTGCAGCTCCCACTGCCCACACATTTCTCCCTCTGCTGTGACCCACCCCATGGTGTGAGACAGAGTCAAACATTATCCCCCAACACTTGCCTTGGGTCCTGCTCCTGTGAGATAAGCTAAGTGCTCCTTACTGTGTTGTATGATCCCCATCAATAAAAGATCACACAGCTGCCCTCCTGCAGCTCTGAATCCAGGAAATGGACTGGAGAGACCTGAATGTGTGGTCCTGACTGTTAACAAAGTCATCAGGAAAAATCCTACTCACTCACAGATGTGCTTTAGAGCAGAGCCCTTGGTACATGACAGAAAAGCAAGTGCCAGCCTCAAACATGGTTAAAAAACATTAAAGAAAATCACACAGGCTATAAAGCATTTCACACTGTGAAAAAAAAAAATGTGTTTCCCATCAATATTTTAAGCTCTCCTATCATTGCCTCTATTTGAAAAAGCAAACATTAAATTATTCACCACTCTGCCTGATTTTATAAACTCCATTCCCTTGTACGTGGGCTTTCTCCTCTTGATTAACCAGTGTAGCAGCAAAACAGGCATAAAACTACATGTGGCACCGTGTCCCTGCCCAGAACAACTCTCTGAGCATCCACCAGCTGCACTGGGTGAGGGACACCAAACACCCCTGCCCTGCTTGTGCCAGACACAGCCAGCTCTGAACCCTCCCACACCACTTTACACACCATCCCAGGCAGCTCCTGCCTCAGAGATCTCCATTCCAAAGCAGAGAAGCTGCCTCCCCAGCCAGCAGGCAGCCAAAGACCCCAGGAGCTCAGACATTTCCCCCAGAGCTGGCTCATCCTGCAGCCCCACTGCCCCAGGGTGACTGGATCAGTCCTGGGCATGCACAGGCAAATCTACTTGGGAGGGCCAAATCCAGCTCAAACCCCTTCTCCAGCCTGAGGAAGGAGGATGCATTCTGGCACTGGTTGCATTATTAATCAGCAGCAGATTTAAAAGCTCTTTAAGGCAGGAGCCTTGTATTCCTGCTGGGAATACAAATGACACGGGCCTGGAGTGCACATTTACATGGCTAATGCAGCTCCACTCCTGCAGGTGAACAGCTCCTCTCACTCCTCAAACACTTTTATTGAGTCCCATGCTGGGGACAGATTAAAAAACCACAGTATTAATTTTGCCACCTGCAGACTAAATTGCATCTCTTCTTTTGGCTGCAATTCCGAGGAACGATGGACAATTCCCTCTGGAGGGGAAGGACAGCACAGAGCTGGATTAGAGGAGCAGGATCTGACAGCTAAATAGGGTCTTGTTTCTTGTTTAATTTCTCCTCTGAACCTGCTTATCAGCAGACAGAGCTCCCTTGCTGCTGCAAACGACTTCCCAGACTGCAGCATGACAGCCACCAGGGCAGTCACCACTGCCCAGATACCCCTGGAGTCTCCTTCCTCCTGAGCTCTGGCCCCAAACAGCACTGCTGTGCTGGGCTCTAGTGACAAGGGGCTGCAGAGTCAGGGCTGCAAGAAATTATGTGCTGTGAGGAGCAGCTCCCCACGCTGTCCCTGCCAGCTGTGGCTCCATGTCCCCCCTTGCAGTGGGGTCTTACAGACAAACTCAGCTGTGCAGCCACTCCCCCAGGACATCATTTTCTCCCCTTTTTGCTGATAGGGTTAACCAGCACTGTCACCCCTTGCCAATAGTGCAAAGGCAAGAGGAACCAGGGCACTGGTGCCTGGCACTGCCCAGGGGGGGACACACCTTCAGCAATAAAAACTGTCAGTGCTCCAGGAAACTTCTGAGCCTCAGCTGTTTGGGTAATTCCCAGCCACCATCTGCACCTGGAGACTTGACAGCTCAACAAGAGGCATTGATTTTGAACAGATTACAGGATTAATTATCCACATTCTTTATGTGCATTCCCGTTCCCTCAGGAGTACATGAGTATTGAGTAAGGGGCTGAGATTTCTCCCTTCCCCAGGGGAAAAGCTGTTCTTAGCAGCATGGGCTGGCATCACTGACCTGCTGCTTTGCTCCCTAAGGGAATGGGGCACTCACCTGGCCACACCTGGCCAGCTCAGACCTGGGGGCACAGGCAAGGTCCCTCTGCCTGCACCAGACTGGAGGAACGGCTTGTTATCAGACCTCTCTTATAGCTCACCACACCCCAGCCTGTTCTCCGTCCCCCTGGCCTGAACTCAGGAGACAGAAGATCTTCCCAGAGCTAAATCCATCCTTGAACAGCAAAGATCCTAATGAGGAATGACACCTCTGCTGAGGAGCAGTCTGCAGCCCAGCATCCCCCAAAGGTGCCACGGGGATTATGGCATGAGGGAAGAGAAAACAATGAACGTGCACAAAAAAAAACCCCATTTGATCAAGCGGTGGGAAAATTATTTATAACAAGATCAAAGTTTAATCTCCTCAGATGAAATTGTTGGCCGATTCCTGCCAAGAGGCACCTGAGGATCATCCGTCTCCATTAACTTGTGGCTTGGGAAAGGGTTTTCATGCAAATTAATAACGTGACCGCAGAGGAACAGACAAGGACACAACAAGGCAGGGCTGACTGTCCTTCAGCATAGCCAACAGCAGAGGAGGGACCTGACTGTCCTTTGGCACAGACAACAGCTTGAGGGGGGACTCCTCAGACAACCCCCTGGTCAGGGACCTGTCCACAAGGCGTGGGCACTCACTTCTCCTCAGCTCAGGGAGCAGAAATGCCAAACTGAAAATGGAAGGGGACAGTTACAGTAAGAATTGTGTCACAGACCAGCCCAGGATAGAGAGAGGAAATCAATTTGTTTCTGAAGGATAGCCAGCATTTGAATTAACTGTTTAAAGGAGGGTTTTTTTGATGAATGGGCTGAAAATGTTGCTTCATCAAAGGGATTTTTTTTTTTGATTTGTAAATTCAAACTGCAGCCTGATCACAAACTGCAGCCAGACCACAGAGCACACTTGTCCCTTCACAGCCCAGGCTGTCACCACACTCACTTCTTGCCTCCCAATGGCACCAACTAGAACCCCCTGAGAGCACCATGGGCCAGTCCTCATCTTCCCCTCTCCACACCTCAGCACCACATCTGTGCCACCAGAACAAACCAATATTTTGTTTCTCACATTAGGGCTCATTCCTCACTTCCAGGATTTCTGACAGAAAGAAATACAAGAGCAGATAAACTGACAATAGTTGTTTCCAACACTTTACCAAATGTTTTTGAACAAGCAAAACTGAGTCATGCCTTTTTTCATCAAAACACAAAGGCACTTGTGCAGAAGTTTCACATTTCCAAAAGTCAAGCCAAAGCTATCATTAGTACTTGCCCTAATTGTCAGCTTGTGCAACCCCCTGTTTCTACAGGAGCTGTCAACCCACAGGTTTGCAAACTGTTATTTTTAAGAGGTGCAGCTGTACCTGCATGGCCAGTGGACACATTGACCTCGGCGTACTCCTGTCCGGCCAGCGGGCTGACCGCCGACACTCCACTGAGGGTGGCCACCCTGATGGTGTAGTTGGTGTGGGGCAGCAGGTTGACCAGCGTGCCCCACCAGCCCTGTCTGCTGTTATTCCCATTCCCGTATCTTTGCCTGAAAGCCCCCTAATTGCAAAACTATAATAATTCAGAGGGAGGGGATTTACATTCTCCATTCCAAGAGAAGCTCCAGCTTTCCCTTTCCAAACCAAGACAGGGAAAAACAAAACCAATGAACTAAATCTCTTTCTTACTCTACTAACACATTCTGCTATTTTACCTGCATGGCCAGTGGACACGTTGACCTCAGTGTACTGCTGTCTGGCCAGCGGGCTGATGGCCGACACTCCATTGAGGGTGGTCACTCTGATGGTGTAGCTGGCGTGGGGCAGCAGGTTCACCAGCCCCATCTGCTGCTATTCCCATTCCCATGTTTTTGCCCAAAAGGCCCCCTAATTGCAAAATTACAATAATTCGGAGGGAGGGGATTTACATTCTCCATTCCAAGGGAAGCTACAGCTTTCCCTTGCTGACACCCATCTGTCCAAACCAAGACAACGAAAAACAAAATCACCGAACCACGAACTAAATCTCTTTCTTACTCTACTACCACAGGCTGTTCTTTTACNTGGACTGGTTGACCTCGGCGTCCTCCTGTCCGGCCAGCGGGCTGACCGCCGACACTCCATTGAGTGCGGCCACTCTGATGGTGTAGTTGGCGTGGGGCAGCAGGTTGACCAGGGTGACCGTGCGGCCCACCAGCCCCGTCTGCTGGGGCACGAAGCCCACCCCGCTGCCGCACTGCTCGCAGCGGCCCCGCGGCACCGCCGGGCACCGGCCACACCACAGGCTGTAGGTCAGGTCGCTGCGGCCGCCCGCGTCGGCCGGGGCGCTCCACTCCAGCACCAGGGACGACTGCCGCAGGCTGTACACCAGGTTCCTGGGGGCAGAGGGTGGGCCTGGACGGGAAAAAAGTGTCAGTGAAACCGTGAGAGATGGATTTGGGGAGGATTGTTAAAGCCTGACAGGACAGAGAGCAGCCTGGTCTCTTTTTTCAGGCAGCAACTGACAGAACGCGAACTGAGAGGACGCGGTCTCAAGGTGCACCAAGGGAAATACAGGGCTGGATATCAGGGAAAAGTTTTTTAAAGAAAGGGTGATAAAGTATTGGAATGGTCTGCCCAGGGAGGTGGTGGATTCACAATTCCTGGATGTGTCTAAGAAAAGACAGGATGAGGCACTTGGTGCCATGGTTTAGTTGAGGTTATGGTTGGGTTGGACTTGATGATCCTGGAGGTCTCTTCCAATCTAATGATTCTGATTCTGGTTCTGGTTCTGGTTCTGATTCTGGTTCTGGTTCTGATTCTGATTCTGACAGAAGGCTCACATCTGTATGCACCTGCATGCAAACTTTGAGGTAAGAAATGCTGACTTAGAAATGCCGACTTAGAAATGCCACTGAATAAGACAAATGTCGTTAAGAGAGAAATTGAACTAGAAGGAAGCTTCAAAGGATGGGCTTGCAAATAAGACTAGATACTCTGGAAGAACAAAACTGAGAAAGATGCATTGTAGTAGGACCCACGAGGGGTGATTTTAGATGATTGGCTTTAAGGAGTTTACAGCATTGTATGGCAAAAGCTGATAAGCCAAGGAACGCTTATCATGTTTTGTAATTAAGAAATAGTTTGTCTTCTGACTGTGATGGCTTAAATTGTAATATCTGTATTGTCTTACCCTTCACATGAGACTAAAAGTAGATTAAAAGTTTTTAAAATGCTTCTCATTTGCCCCTCTCTAGGTCAGAAAAGGCCATAATCCAACATGAAACAGGTGTTGGGACAAACCTAAAGGTCCTCTGGGAGCAGCAGTGCAGGAGCTGGGGACAGAGCACAAGAGCACAGTCCTGGACAGCCACAGCCAGGGGTGGCACGAGGGGACACGGAGATATTGGTGCCTGCAACTTGTGGGACATGGGACAGAGGATCCCAGCTGGAGGGATGTGTGTGCACCACAAGACACAGCTCACAGTGTGCAGGAGAAGCACCTGGCTGGACCCAGCACTTCCCTGAGCACACCAGGGCCCAGGAGCCCATTCCTGGTCAGGCACTGCCTGGCCCTGCTCAGTGGAGTTCCTCATCACTGTGCTGGCAGCTGGACAGCATCCATCACCAGAGCAGCTGGAGTCCAGCCCAATTAACTAGAGGCCATTTAATTAAAACCTGTGAACTACAGCGACTAAATGACTGTGCCCCAGTTTTACCAGGGAGTCTGAGAGCCTGACTGCACATCTGTCTCATCAGCCTGCGGGCTCTGGGTTGTAGGGACAGCCCCTCCATCCCCTCCCCACTGCAGCATCACCCCAAGATGAGCACACAGAGCAGGCACAGAGGGAGCCTGGCACAGCCCTGGGCACTGCCTGGCTCTGTGCTGCAGGACAGACAGAGGGACATTGCTGGGGACAGGGAGCAGCCCTTCCAGCAGGACTTACGTGTGCAGGAGGCAGATGGAGGGTCTGAAGGAGACCTGGAGTAATTTGTCTGGCACAGACAGAATGTGGAGGCTTCCTCCAGTGTGAAGCTGTGCTCAGGGCATGGGGAACACAGAGGGAGACGGAGGGAGAGCTTGTAAAAGCCCGGGAGGCAAGCTGAAAGAGAGAGAGAGAGAGGGTGTTAAGGGACAGAGGCACAGGATGAATGGGGACACACCTGATAACTGCAGTTCCCTGTTTCCTGAGACCCCTTTGCTGCCACTGGCCAGCAGACACCACCCCCCGAGCTGCTTTCCCTGAGCACCTGCATGATCCTGGCACCAAGAGAGATGTCCCTTGGCTTTACCCAGAAGAGACATTTGGGTGCTGTAGCTTTGCACTGACTTTAATAGAAAATGCCATTCCCTATCTAGGGTGCTAGATAAACCAGGAAAAAATAGCAAATGTTAAAATTTGACTGAAACTTCCAGTTCCCTCTTTAGATTTGAGAAATCAAATCAAAACTAGTAGTGTATTCATAGAAAGGAGACAGAATTTGCATTTTTTCCTTTAGTTAGGCAGCACTGACCACCACACAGGGCAGAAATATCACTGCATCAGGCAGGACAGGAAAATCAATCCTGTTTACAAACATGATGGGATCCAAGCACTAAACCCAGAGCCCCCATCCCTCAGATGTGCCTGTCACACCAATCTGACAGCTCGTCGTAGGGAACTGAACATTTCCAATTAGAAGTGCCTTTCAGACCAGTCCACCCTGTTTTCTAACAGCCAGAAGTAAGTTTACAGACGTGCCTGTCATTAATAATGGCACAAAATGCCCCAATTTGCATGTCACAGGAGCAGGCCCCATGTGAGTGTGTCCCATGAGGAGCCATGGGCTTTACTTGCTATTTTTTTTTTCCTTGGCTGCCCAAAACTTGCCCTTGGGAAGAACAAAAGAGCCCAGCACATGTGATGCATCATATGTGTGTCTCTGTTTCTTTTTTCAGACAAACTCCCACCCTCTTCCACCTCATCCTACGTGTGTTTTTCTTGGTCTCCAGCTGGTTTAGGTGTCCCTGTCATTTCACAGTGTTTATTTCTGCACTGGGTATGTGACAGCTCTCGGGAGATCGGGTCATCAATTTATAGAACAAAATTCTCTTTTTTTTGTACTCTGCTTTCTATCCTGTTCCCGGTCCTCTGGTGCTACCACAACTCAATTATTAAACAATAAAATTCAATAATTCGTTGTCCCAGAGCCAGAGAGAAGCAGCCAGATGGGTCAGACAGATCAATTGCCTCTCTCCAGCTTCACCACTGCTGACCACAGGAGCTCCTCAAGTGGGCTTGATCCAACTCACTGACAAAGAGAGCATATTCCTCTCTCACTGTAACACTGTCTGCACACTGCCAGACCAGCAGCAGAACCAGCTACACTCATCTGCGCTGCAGGATGGCTGATTACCCAGCATGGAGTAACCACAGGGAAAAGTTTCTCTCACCAGCTCATCTGCCTCAGCTCCTCAGACAGGGCCAGGTGTCTCTGCTGGGAGAGAACAAAGTCCTCCCTCATTCCCAGCCTGTGCCATAGGGAAAGCAGGGAAAATTGAAGATGCAGACCTAGAAAATGGATGGTTTCTTCCTCCAGTGGCACAGGACAGCTTTCAATTTCCCTTCCCAGTGAAGTTCCTACCAGCAGCAGTGCCCTGTGTGCCAGCATGAATTAATAACAGCTGCAGCCTCATTCCAAATGCCTATACAGGCATTTATAATTAACACTACAACTCGGTTGTCTTCCAAAAATCAATTCCTTTCCAGTTTTGGTCATGGAATTGTATTTGACAAAGTTCATCTGCTTTAATGTGTGTTAATTTTTCTCTGTTGAAGCAGGCATTCATAAAAATGCTCTTTAGGAAAGCCACAGCTGGGGAAACAGGCAGCAGCACTGGGGTTACCACAGCAAAGAACCAGGACAGCAGCACAGGTTGAGGCACCCCAGGAACCTGACAATCCCTCCCAGCAAAGGGCAGACTGGGAGCACTGGGCCCCTCCAGCTCTTAGATTTGCATCCAGCCCTCTCTGAGCAACACTCAAACCTGCAATCTCACCACTGCATCTTTTGCAGGAGCTCTTGCTCCTGCTGACCCCTCACAGGACCAGGCTGGCACAGCCACACTCCATCTATCTTAATCCCATTATCGAGCCGAGCAAGTCGCTGTTTATTGTGTTCCAAACATTTCATCAGTGCTGCAGAGGCAAAGTGCCTGAGGCCAGGGCAGGGGGAAGGAGGGGGCAGCAGCCCTAAAGAGGGACAAACCCTGGCAGTCAGTGCCAGGGACAAAGACATGCTGCCCAAACCCCACAGGACACCTTGTGTAAATCACTGACAGAACAGTTTCAGTGGTGTACTGAGGTGGCCAAAGAGCCTTGTTGACAAATGTCCTCAGGAGCAGAGAGGCTCCTGCTCCCTCCAAGCTGAGTTTGAGATCTCAGCCTGTCTCACCCCACCAGCTGTGATCAATACTGCAGGCAGAGAGAAGGGACAGCAGTCATGTCCAATCTCTGTGAGAGGGACAAAGTCAGCACAAGGAGAGATCAATGCAAGCCCTGAGTCAGGCTCTAGCTCCTCTCACCTCAGTTCCACGTCTGCCAGGATGGGAACTTTGGGCTGCACCACCCCAGAGAATCCAAAAGCACCTTGCCCTCCACACAGTTCAGAGGTTTTTAATCACTGGTTTTCAACAAACAGCCCATGGTCCAACACCTTGCACAATTCTGACACCTCTAGACAATGCTACTCTGCAATTTTTGTCCTTGTTAAATAATTTGTGGAGTACTAAAACGAAAACCTGTGTCCAAGGGCAAGATCTTTGTGCATCCCCAACAACGAGCCCTTAACAGCTGAAATTAAATTTAGTGATTTAGTCCAGAAGAAGGACAGTCTTGAAATATCTACCAGAGTGCATTTGATGAATCCAGCCAGGACTGACAGAACCTCATTGCTATTTCTGCCAGAATGTTCCTCAAGGACACGCTGAAGCAGGCACATCCTCCGAGCCAAGTGCAGCCCACTGTTTTCTCTCTCAGCTCCCTAATGGATCCACCCAAAATTTCCCAGTGAAGGACTGGCTGACCAGCCTCTGCAGGACCCTGCTGAGCCCTTCAGCCCACACAAACCTCCCTCAGCTGTGGGCAAGACACGTCCCCATCTGTATTTCAACAGCCCATCCAACACGTTCATCCAGCAGCCAGATATCCATGACCTTAACCTCACAGGAATCCTGCAAACAACGTACGATGCTGGTAATTGTCAGAGTGGTTTGCTCTGAAATTAAATGTCACGGAGCGATTTGTGTCTGAATCTGTCACGATTTCCATCCCGTAATTATTTCAGACACACTGTGAACCAGCAGAGAAATCCCAAATGATGGATACCTGCAAGGCTGTGGTCATTACCTCAGAGAGACTGGAGACAGAGCTGGTTTTACTGGGGTGTTCCATGTAAAACATACTGGGCACAGCATCCACCACCCACCCCACAACCCCTGAAATGTGCCCAGCTCCAGAATTCCTGTGAAGAATTCCTGTGGGATTTCCTCCAATTCCCTCACTGCAAGCACAGAGTCTGACTGTGGGATGCCTCCGTGAGGAAAACAAAACCTGGTGCTTTGTGCAACTTACAGGGCCCCAGGAGGAAAAATAAACGTATGCATAATGCTCCAGCATCAGTCAGCAGATAAAATACACTCCAGGAGCACTTACAGGTTTGTCAGCTAATGTATAAAAGATGAAACAAATCAAAAGCTCCAAGTGCTGTACATTTGGATCCATCTTTTTTGTATTTAAACAGAAAAGCAGGACCTCGGGCTTCAGGAGGTATCGTTGCAGTAAATGATAAAATATTGTAATTTATTGTTTTTAATTCCTCTAACTTTCAATTGAACTATTTCTTTTCCACCTAAGGACACTGCAGTGACACAATGCTGTGGTGGGACATATCCAATGGACAGAGGAGCATCTTACTCACCCCACATCCCACTCCCACTCTAAACCTTTGCCTTCTTCCTAAGAGAGATACAATAAATCTTCCTTGCGTCTCATCCGTAGCAGGTTGAATTCAACGTGCTGCCCAAAAACCCAGCCAGTGATAGATCCAGCCTCCCAAGGAGGGGGAACAGTGCTGTCAGAAGTGGAGGAAAAATGAATTTTGAGGAGGAAACTTCGCCAGAACACAAATTTACTGTTTCTGTCAAAGAAGGCAGCTATTTTTGGTCACTGGTCTCCATCATATTAATTCAATGTCTGGTTTTAAGTTGTCTCATTTGCAGCAAATCTGGCTGGTAAATATTAACCTTGGGCTTTGCTGAAATTCTCCTTGCAGACATTACATGGGATTGGATTGAAAAGATGACGCAGAAGGAGACAACTTTGAATGAAAATGTCAATTGGATTCCCCACATCGTGGCTTCATTTACACAAAAGCTATTGCTACACCCCACAAAACAAACAGCACAGAGGGGCTACAGCTCATGCCTGACAAAACTAATGGCAAAAAAGACATCAAAGCTGAGAAACCAAGTGAAAACAAAACAGGGATGGGCAAGGGATCATCCACAGAGCACAGGGCTGCCCATTTGCCTGCCCTGCATCTTCTGGGAATGGGTTTTATGGGCAGAGCAAGCACAGAGCAGCATCTGGCTACAGAGATACATCAGACAAGACAGGCAGTCCGAGCACATTTTCAGTGACAAACTCTCCTCTCCTCCGTGAGTGGATGCTAAACAGACACTAAAGTTGTGCAGTCCCACCCCAGAGATGGCTGCACTCCACTGAATGCCAGAACAATTCATCAGAAACCTGCAAACCTGTCAGGAGTGCTGGGGTGCCTCTGGAGCAGTGCTGCAGGACATGGGGATGGACATGGAAAGACTCAGCTTTCCTGCAGCCAGAATTAGCAGAGTCATAGATCCCATTGGCCTTTTTTTCATCTCTCCTAATTTCAGAGTGAGGACACAAACCTCCTCTCTGTGCGGGACGCTTTCAGTAGTTAAATCAGGGTTACAGGGGCACCAGCTCTGCTGCCAAGTTTAAACACCTTCACCAATTCATCCTCCACTGTCACCAGCACCACAGTCCTGCTGCCACCACCCTCAGGTGCCACCCCACAGGCACCAGCAGCAGCAAAGCCCCCACCACCCCCAGTCCTCTCAGGTCCACAGGAGCTGCAATAGAGGCTGTGGCCAAGAAGTTTGCTGGGCTAGCAGGATTAACACACTCTGAGCCCCCCAAAGCCACCACCACAGGATCACAGAGCTGGAGCCAGGTGTGTTGTGCCATCACCTTGCTGGTTTAACACCCCCAAACTCCTAAAGCATCCACCTGCCTCCAGCTCAAGGGCTTTAGTCCTCACTGAAGAATTTCCACAGCCCTGGCTGCTTTCATCAGAAATCTTTTAAAGCTATTCACTTAGCACTATGCTAATGCAGGGCTGCAGACAAACCCAAAACTTTCAACTCTTAAAAACTATTTTCTGATATTTGACCAGACATCAGACGCTGCTCCACAGAGAATGACTAATGACCTCCTTTCTCTGAGAGGGGAGAGAAACTTAATTATGTCCATTAAATTACTTCAAATATTTTTCCTTAGAGAATATGAATTATTTAAACTCAACACAGAGAAACCTGAAACATTAGCAAAAGCCTTCTGGGACTCACTATGTAAATCCCCACTCCAAACAGATGTGGAAAGCGTGGCAAGCTGCCATGCAGCTACTGAAGCAATCAACAGCACTGAGATTTCAATTTGATAGCTTTAATAAGGTCTTCTTAAGGAGAAGCCACTGCCCAGAGCACTGGGAAGGGCATCCCACCACCTGGAGGAAGGCAGCACCATCAGCACAGTGAAAAGCCTGGAGGTGCCCCTGAAGGGCAGGAAAAACTCACTCTCCTACTGCACCCTCTGCCTCCAGTGAGGGGGAACTCTGCCTGCCTGGGATTTCTTTAGCTGCTTTCCTCTCAATCTGTCTTTGAGGTGAAAAGGGAGACATCCAAGGTGTCATTTGCACACCAGGCATGGGTAGCAAAGGGTTTTCTCAGCTGTGTTTTACTGAAGCCACTGGAGTAGGAAACCACGCATTTTCTAGGTCTGCATCCTCAATTGCCCGTGCTTTCCCTATGGAAAATAGGGAAATGGGCTGGGAATGAGAGAGGATATTGCTCTCTCTCTCTCAACAGAGACACCTGCTCCTGTCTGAGGAGCTGTGGCAGATAAAGTGGTCACACATCCCCTTTCCCAGGTCCCAGCTGGCAATAAGGTGCCTGGGGGTGGCATCAGCCCAGCAACTCTCTCCATTCAGAGGCTCACACACTCTGAGGAAGAGCAATGACAGCCAGCAGCCCACACCTGGCTCTCACCTGCCTTTGGAAGTGGTCACAGCCCCAGGTTCATTAGTGGGATGCCTTGTTAAGGCAGAGGGCACAACCATTTTTGTAGCTGTCCTTAAACATAACCTTGTGAGTTGTAAAGTCGCCAAATTATTAAACCGTGTCCAAAGCGTATCAATAGGGTTGTTAATGTTCTAGAGTAATTTTAACATCACAGATAAAGCTGTGGGAAATGCCTGACAGCATCCAGAGCTCTGACACATCTGCAGAGCAGCCCTACACCCTCCAAACAAACACCTGGTGGTTCTGGGGAGCTGCCATCACCCAAAGAAACACACTGCTGACAAAAGACAATTCCAAACCGTGCTCAGGCACCAGAGAAGCCTGGCAGCAGCACGGACTGACACAGACAAAAAGTGCCAGCACACTTTTACCTCTGCATCCCCCGTCCTTCTCCTCAAAGCCAGGGCTGCACATGCATTTCCCCACAGGGACCAGCCACTCGCCCTCTGCGCTGCAGTGCATCCGAGGGGGGTTATCCTCATCCACTTCAGCGTGGGCAACACAGGTGCCCTTAACTTCCACCAACGTCACAAAAGCCGTCTCTGCCACGGTGTCAGGGAACACGGCCAAGTTCTGCACAGTGCTCAGACACTTCTTGTAATAGACCCTCACAGAGACCAGCGCCACGCAGGCACCCACGTCCTGGAAGCCCAGGTGGAAGCCTCTCTTGCTCAGGTGCCCAATCTCCCTCAGCTCCGTGTTCAGCTTCATCTTGCGCTCGCCCAGGTCGCCCTGAGTGAAGCTCTCATCAGCAGCAATGGTGTCAATCTTGGTGTGTTTGCTCTCACGGACACTGCGCCCCAGGTCAGAGTCAGACTCGACGTAGTACAAGTTGAAAGTCTCCTTGCAGGTGCTGGTCACCCCAGGGATGCTGTTGCAGTCCCTCAGGGTGAACTTGAGCTCAATGAAGATCCTCTGGCCGTCGCGCCTGGCGATCCAGCCCGTCTGCAGCCAGTTGTTCTGGTTGGGCTCCATGACGTTGCACACCTGGTAGGTGCGTATGGGCTTGAGGGTCTCATCCACACCACTGATCTCTTCCCACTGGGGACAGAATCACAGAATCACAGAATTGGGTAGGTTGGAAAAGACCTTTGAGATCATCGAGTCCAACCCAGCCCTAACACCTCACTAGGTTAAGGTTATCAAGTGCCACGTCCAGTTTCCTTTTAAACACATCCAGGGATGGTGACTCCACCACCTCCCCAGGCAGACTATTCCAGTATTTAATCACTCTTTCAGTGAAAAACTTCTTCCTGATATCCAACCTAAATTTCCCTTGATGCAGCTGAAGACTGTGTCCTCTGGTTCTGTCAGTGCTTCCTCAAGAAAGAGACCAGCCCCCAGCTGTCTACAACCCCCCTTCAGGAAGTTGTAGAGAGTGATAAGGTCACCTCTGAGTCTCCTTTTCTCCAGGATAAACAACCCCAGCTCCTTCAGTCGTTCTTCATATGGCTTGTTTTCCAAGCCCCTCACCAGCCTTACCTTGTAGGCACTCAGAGTCCTCAGCCCACCAAACCCACCCTGCTCCTGGACCACCCAACACCTGAGCTCTCTGCAGAGGTGCAAATGTGAAGATGCAACCAGAAATGCAGCACTGGCAGCAGATCTTGGAAAACAAAGCCTGATTCTGGACACATCATCTGATGAGGAGCCAGAGCCTTCATCTCCCGCACACTCCTCAGATTTTGTGTCCCTGGGAAGGTGCATCCACACAGTGTTACCACTCAGTGATTCTCTGGATGCGGTTGGGCCACCCAGAGAAATCCAAGATGTCTAAGGAGCTGTGACACCATCACACAAGGACATCAAACACCTTCATGAACAGCAGCAGCTTCTCTGCCAGGAGAAGTTTTAACTGCAACAGGACAAATCCTCCGACTGTAAGTGAAACAGTGTTCCCCCAAAGCTCTCAGCAGAGATTCTGATCAGTGAAATGATGATTCAACCCTCACAGCCTGAATGATGACCTGGCAATTTCCCAAAGTAATTCTTTCTGGGGGTAAATTCATGCAAAACAGTCAAAACACACCCAGAACAGAGTTTCTTTTGCAAACAAACAGCTGACTCCAGGACCTATCACTCTTCCCTCTCAACACTTTGTTTCCATTCGAAAAAATGAACCCAAAAGCTGCAAGGAGCACAACTCCAAGCTTACTGAAAGTGGCTTTAGACCGACACCAAAGCCAGGGGCTGATGAAACAGATGTTACATGACACAGTTCCCAATGAGTTCCCCAGGCACAGCCCTGGGATTCCAAGGGCTTGGCTGACCCTTGGTGCTCACGCTGGTGTGTGAACCACAGCACAAAGCCTTAACTAGCCAGTGTTTATTGGCTTGTTTTGGTAGTGTAAAATCTTAACTAGCCAGTGTTCATTGCTTGTTTTAGTAGTGTAAAATCCACTTTGAGGAGGGACCCTGTTACCCCTGCCCTTAGAGGGTTGTGACGTGGTGTGGACCCTCACAGAGGACAGCAGGCAGCAGCAGGTCAAACATGGAAAGCTCTTTATTATCTGACTCCAATTCTACTTATATACATCTCGTACAAAGGGCCAAGATTAGCCCAAGGAGGTCACAACCTCCTGACTCCATTGGTCACTATGACCATCAGTCAAATTCTCTCTCAGAGAACAACTATGCAAAACACACTGATAAATTCTAAGAACACAATATTGTTTATGTGAAGCGGCGTGAGAAAGCTGCTGCAAAGACTCGAACACTCGAAAGCGAGAAAGTCAGGGGCGACACCAAAGCCTCCTCTCGCCTCCCAGGAGCTCCCAGCACTGATCATGAACTCCCCACCAACCCTGAATGAGGAGGTTCCATGGCTTGGCAGCCCCCAGCCCAGCTCTGTGATGAGCAAAGCTCACACCGCAGGGCTCCAAAGGCTGCTGAGCACCAAGAGCCTGACAGAGCCTTCCACCCTCCCTGGTGGTGAACAGACACGGTCCCACCCCGAGCTTACCCCGTTCGATGGGTGTGAAGTCCAGCCCAGCTCCGCCTGAGATTCCTTTGAGTCCAGCAGGACGACTGGAGGGAAGACAGCATGTTAGGAAAAGCCCTGAGAGAGGAAAGGCTGGTAAAACCCACCCGGCTCATGCTTTGGGAAGGTCAGTGCTGTGCCAGGTCCCGGCTGTACCAGCCGTGGCATCACCGTGTGAGCCCCAAACAGCACNGACCTGATCAGAGCCCCGAGGATCCTGCCACCCCAGGGACCATTCCTGGGACACCACAGACAGCCCCGCCGCTGTTCCGTGCCGATGCTGGAACTGAAAGGGACCAGCAGCTGTTGGAAAGAGGGATTTCCCTGTCAAACGGCAGCCTTTTCCCACCAAAAATCCAATTCTATCTTTGACAGGAAGAGCTATTTCCCCCAGCTCACAGCATCCTTCCACAGGCAGCAGCCACAGCCCCCGGCGGGCAGGTCGAGCCTCGGGCTCAGCGGCCGGGAACGGGAACGGGAGCGG
>VWZU01002423.1:308265-326800 GCA_013397095.1 Sterrhoptilus dennistouni
CTCCCCAGGGCACGGGCGGCCCTCGCCCGATGCCGCGGCCGCAACCAGCGGTGCTTTGGCACCCCCGTGCCCAGATGGTGTTTGCTGCTGGTGGCGAGCAGTGTCGGGTCAGAGCCCCCTCAGCACAGGGCCCAGGAGAGCAGCGGGGCCGGTCTGTGCCCTGCCCTGCCCTGCCCTCAAAGCGATGCCCGGCAATGTCGGTGTTCTCGAGCCCTCTATCCTGCCTTTCTGATCTGAAATTTTATTCCCAGCTTCATGAGGTCCTCCAAGCCCAGCAGCGGGTGTGAAAGCAAAAACGCCCAGACAGAAACCCCAGGAAAAGGCAGTCCTGCCAGACTCAGGAAAAAGTGAGTCCAGCCAGACCCACAGCCGGGACAGTGCTGTGCCTGCAGGGAGGCAACTCTTCAATTCTTGGCTCACCAAAGGTGTTTGCCACCAAACCCACAGCCTCCTGCATCGAGGGAGGGACTCAACGAGGTTTTATTGTTACAAACTGTAGGTGTTGCAGGTTGTGCAAAGTTTAGGATGAATACCCGCTGGTTTTCCCACCAGCGGTGGATACCGTGATACCAAAGCAAACATTTGTTCCTGTGGGATGTTCCTTTTGCCGTGCTTGTGTGTCAAATGTAAAATATTTCAGGTCTGAAGTAAAAGCATTGAGCCTCCATCTAGCACAGCCCAGCCAGGCTGTGGTAGCCCATGCCAAGCCCCTGCTCACAGGAGTTGGTGCTCAGACCTCAGGCCAAGCCCAGCTGGAGCCAGAAGATGTTTCCAGCTCTCCATTGTTGCTTCTGATTTTCTTGCTTTCAAGTGTTTGAATCTTTGCAGCCTGATTTTCACACTGCTTGATGTAAACTATATGTATTTTTAGAAATTATCTTGTGTTTTGCACAGTTGTTCTCTGAGAGGAGAACTTGACTGATGGTCACAGTGACCAATGGAGTCAGGAGGTTGTGACCTCCTTGGGCCAATCCTGGCCTTTTGTAAAAAGTGCATATAAGGTAATGGAATCAGAAAAATAAAGAAGCTTTCCATGTTTGACCTGCTGCTCTCTGCTGTCCTCTGTGAGGGTCCACACCCACAACACAACGTGTGACCCCTCTGAGTGAGGGGTGACACTCCATTTCTCAGCTCTTTTGCAAATACTGTCATTACCTTTGCTCTCTGTGTTAGCTTTACTGGTGAGGAAGTTCCCATCCATTTTTCAATGTTCCTCTCATCTAGGAAATCTCAGCGTGGATCTTCGTGTGCTGCTGCACCAGCACTGGAACCCCTCCTGCCCTGCACCTGCAGCCCAGGAGCTCCTGGAGAAACCAGGAACAGCCACCCTGGGCTGGGAACACGAGTTCATACAACCAAACCCCTCCCTCCATCATGTTACAGAGCAGGGAAGCAAAAGACAGGGTTTATTTATAATCTTCCTCGAGTGGAAACCAAAAGAAGTGACCCGTTATTGCTGGAGATTTCTCAAGCCACCCAGGAAGAAAAGTGATATTTAGTTGTCGTTAAAGGCTCAGAACTGCATAACAATTTCATGCTATGTTAACTTCCAGGTTTTCTTTCGCATATAAATTTTTAAGGAGTAAAATAGAAAAACCCAGGCACTTGACCTTTAATCACAGTTATTTGTGTGATCAGTCAAGTGTGGGGAAAAAGCTAGTTTGCTCTTGAAAGATGCCCTTTAGAGGCAGATTGCTCTAATATGACACACAACTCTCACAGTGTAATATAGGGGATCTCTCCTGCCTGCCTCCAGGCACAGCAGCTTCCTTTTAATATTCACACACTGGGTCTCTCTGCTGGGACAGTGGGGAGGTATCAATGTCATGAAACAAATCAATCCAGACCCCTGGGACAGCTCTATTCACCACCAAGCTCCACTTTGCTGTCTCTGAGGAGCCAAGCAGGGAAGAGGATTTTGGAAGTATGTGGAGGGTTTGATGTTGGATATGTTTTACTAGAAGAAGGGTCTGTCATGTTAAAAGCACACAGCTTTTTCCCATTTATCTGAAATATTATTCTTATAAAATCTTAGTGTTAGAACAGCCAGGGGTATTTTAATTAGGATTTTAAGTATCGTGCTTTGGGAAAATGATCTCATGAATTTTGTTTCGGCAGCAGCAGATGACAAAGCCATTGCTGGTGTGGAGAAAACAGAGAAACAGAGCAACATTTCATGGACACTTGGATTTCTTCATGAGCCCAAAGCCACACCAGGGGTGCTGTTCCAGGATGGCACAGCCCACCAGCTCCTCGAGTGGCACAAGGGTCTGGTATCTGCAGGAGAAGGAAGAGGAATACCCGGGTTGTCTGGTCACCTCTGCTGCTCACATCCAGCTCTGGGCCTGCTGCCCTTCCCCTCTCCTGAATGGAGCCTGGAGAGACAGGAGCAAAGAGAAAGCAAAGACAAGGGGTCAGCCAGGCTCCAGATTGTCAGGGGAACTTGTGCAAAGAGCAGGGCTAGCCCAGAAAACGTGTAATTGGCCAAGCTGAGCTATTACCTGCTGTAAGTGGAGACAGAAAGATAGTTTTGACACCACAGTGAAAATAACCCTCCTGGAGAAAAAAAAAAATCAATACAAACACCAAGGAAAGAGAATCAGAAACCGAGACCATCAATTCCTGAGATAAAGAGTTGAAAGTCTCAGTGGGAGGACAGCCAGATCTGTACTGGAAAACAAAACTTTACTTCTTTTGCTGACAAATTACTTTTTATGTTAAAGGACAAAGGAGCCATGAGGATGCAGGACTCAATATACAGCTGAAAGAGCAATCCTTGACAAAAGACAGAGCAGGCAGAAACTTTTGCACCTCTCCTTTCTCTACCACACTTGTAAGTATTTTTGTACAATGAAAAACCAAAGATTTCTGCAATTTTGTACTGGTTTTGGCATGTCACACAAACATGCTCCAGTACTTGTGCTGCTTCTGCTGTGACAAGGGCAGAGCCAGAGCAGAGGAAGCAGCAGCAATAGAGCACAAGTGTGTCTGGCATTAGGAAACATCCCACAGGGGAAAGTGGTTCAGACAATCCTGACCTCACCATTCTGCCGCCCCCAGCTGATCCCAGGGTTCAGGCACTGCTTCCCAGGGTCAAAAAGCTCCACCAAAGCTCCACCACAGCCAGTGCTGGCCCATCCCTGCTCATCCCCTCCTGCTACCTGGCAGAAATCACAAAAACCTGGCAGTGAAAATGAAAGTTAATGTAAAGAAATCACAAAAACCTGGCAATGAAAATGAAAGTTAATATAAAGCTTCCCCATAAATCTCATGCTCGAAGCTGCCCAGCTCTGGGCTGCAAAGGGAAAACCCTTCTACCTTCTGGGTTGTTTGTCTGCAAATACAAAGCAACCAGAGCTGTGCACTTGTTTTTTTTAGCAGCCCTGTCTTTCTGTCAGATCTGCACTCTTTGCTTCATGATAGTCTGCACTATAAATGTTTTTGCAGCAGTTCTTCAGCTTTTAAGGTAATCACATAAAAGACCCTTGACTGCATAAACACAGCTAATCTGGGTAAATGCCTTTAAGCATCTTTACATTTCTTGCTAATGGATTTCCAGACAGCCCACAGATATCCACGTTCTGGAAAATAATGTAAAATAGACTAAGTGTCTAATTCTTTTAAATGCCTCACATTCATCATATACTGAGAAAATCCAGGGCTCCAGGCAGCATAATTTCATTACACTTATGTAAGTCATACCCCATTCTGTCATCATCAATGTGAACCCTGCCTTTGGCTGGTGCACGGAGCCACTCGGTGTGAAGTTCCAATTCAACCAGAGACAAATTACCACACGCCATTAATTAGAGCCAGACAGGAGGGATCCAGGTGTCATGGGTGGGGGGGGAATGGTGCCTTAAGTTTGAGCTTTCATGTTTTTCACATTCTGTGCTGCCTGGGTGTGCAGTTCTGAGCTTCCTATTAAGTGTTAGTCAGCTCTTCACAGAGCAGGGAGACAAAACAGATGGAGACCAAAGACAGTAGTTACAACTTTCAGGCCCAAAAGCACAAACAAGGGTGACTGAAGAGAGAAAACAAGAAGGATGGGACTTCATGACCTGGAGCTGGAATTGGACAATTAAACCCCAATATGCAAATGGACCAAAACTTAACGAAGTGTGAGACCTTGTGAGTGTTTGTCCATTTCGTGACCATTTTGGGTCCACCTTGGGTGTAGCCCTGGTCAGGCTCGTGTCCTGCCCAAGGTGGATCCTTAAAGGCCTTTTAATAAATATCTACTTTATTCTCCAGCTCTGTCCTGTCTCTGTTCCAGCTCAGCCTTCCCAAGGCACCAGTTCCAGAACCTGAAGGGCACACAGAGCTCGGGGTTGTGTGTGGGATCTGCTCCCCCTGGGAATGCTCATGGAGGAGGCAGATCCTGCCCCTCAGAGATGCTTTGCTGGTGGTGCTGAGCACAGGGCAGGATTCCAGCACCCCACAGGCTTCTCCCCGCTCAGCCTGCCCATCTGCTGTGGCTTCACTTGCTCTGCTTGAAAGGCAGAGGTGCAGAGTGAGAGCTCAGGTGGGTGAACCTCTGAGAACTGAGGGAGAAATGGGATGTACCTCAAGCATAATGGTGCAAACAACCACTACCATAATTTTGATACCAATCACAGTAATTTGTACAAAGGAGTTGTCCTACCTTTGATTTGCTCTCCTCCTCTTCCCGGCTGGTTTCATTAAAACCACTTACAGAGATTTGCAGCAGTTCTGTTTGAAGTGCTGTCGTCAGGATTTTCCTTTTCAGCCACATCAGAAATGGTCTTACAGCAGGCTGATTATATTCCACAAAGGGATCTGGAGCCTGTGGCCATCACTCATTGTCACAGGTGTTTTAGACAGGCTGATCGTGCTGGTTGTGTGGTTTCTGAGGTGAGTGTCCAGTGCTGAGTGCCAGGGAAGGGCCACAGCAAGGGCCAGTGCCTGCCCTGGTGCCAGGCTCCCTGCACAGCTTCAGGGCTTCCCAGACCTCCCTCAGCAGCTCTGAGCTGCACTGCCCTGAATCTGCAGCCCAAACCTTGGTTAATTTGCAGACTAAGTGTGTGCCAGTCTGGTTCCCACTGCCCCTGAGGAGAGCATCCCTGTGCACCCTGAAGGGGAATCCCAAAGTGCCAGTGCACCTTGGGCTTGGATACCCCAGTTTCATGGTGCATCCTCTATTTATTAAGAGCTTTTTCATGCTTATGTCTTTGTGCTGATTAAAATGCATTACCAAAATATCTAACTAACTTTCCTGGCCCCTCAAAAACGGGGTAGTAAATGCCCCTTAACAACAACGAGGGCACTGAACTGCTGTGGATTTCCATGCAGTGATGCTGCTCTGGCTCTTACTCATCAGGCAAATCAGAAATGCAACTTGTGTCACACACTGATGAGGAAAGACACTTCAGGGCTCAACTGGTAACTCAATCACCACAAGGCATTCACCAATTATCCCCCGTCACAGGGTGAGGGTGACAGGGAGGTCATGCAGAGTGAGTCTTTCATTTGTCCATGACAGAAGAAGGGGAATACACTTTGCAAATTATAATTAGCAATTTAATCCAGCTGTGCCTAATTCGTAGATGCATTTTGCACTCCAGGACTCGGCACTTGGGCAGACTCTAAATAAGGCACCAGTGTGGTGTGTCCAGCTCCCTGAAAGCTCTCCAGTAATTGCAGATTGCTCAGCAGAGAGCAGGACAGCTGATGCTGTTTTTACACCACAGTGACACAGACTCCGACTTCAGAAGGTTGAAAATGACTCCTTTATTTTTGGGATGTGTCTCCCTTTTATACTATTTTATGCAGACCAGTTTATTTGGTGAGAAAAGGACAAACCTCTTCACTCACATTGGTCAGACCAGAGGGACATCAAAAAGCAAAAGTAATGAAAACAAAGTTACAGTTTACAAAAACACCTGTTTACAGAAAACTCCCTGGGAAAAGAATTTCAGAAAACCAAAACATCTCAGGCATGAAACCAGCTTTCCATACCTGCAGGTGCCTCTGCTCCTCCTGCCACCCTGCCAGGGTGAGATGCAGCCCTGGAGAGAGAGAGAGAGAAAGAGACAGAGAGAGGCTGCTCCAGCCACACCATCTGCAGGATTCCTGCCACGGGGGTCCTGCCAGCCTGTCCTGAGGATGGACAGAGGGATCCTCACATCCCAGCCCTGTCCCGAGGATGGAGAGAGGGATCCTCACATCCCAGCCCTGTCCCGAGGGTGGAGAGAGGGATCCTCACATCCCAGCCCTGTTCCCATCCCAGCTCAGTGCTGGAAGGGCTCTGCAGCTCAGGGAAACAATAAATTCTGCTCCATTCTAATGGGGCACTCCGGGCCCAGAAAGAAATTGGTGTATAGGTTCACAAAAAAATCCTGCTTGAATAAACAGAAAGGGAGGGAATACTGGAGAGAGCATCCAATCTGCATCATAATTAGGGGGAAAAATAACAAATGGCAGAAACAACCTGTTCCCATCTGCAGCTGCAGTTTGTTCCCGCTGTATTGAACAGCCAGGCACCAAGCCTACCAGGAGCCTCCCCTGGAAATGTATGACTGTTCCATGCAATAAAAGTGGGGAAAAGCCTCTTTTTATTTTCTGTGTATTGCAGAATCTGCTGTAAAGAAGCATCAGAGAGGATTTTGTCAACCAGACATTTACTGCTGTCTCCAGCCTGGTACAAGGAGTGGGGGGCTCACCCCTGGAAGAGTCTCCTTGAAGAGAGACCACAAGGGGACAGGAATTGGGCTCCAGATCTGGGGGTCACCCTGCTGTAGGGCTGGGCCTCTGCCCCGTGCAGTGACCCAGGTCACTGTCACTACCCAGAGCAGGAAGGTGCAGCTCCCTGTTCATGCATTTCAGACATCATTCAACCCCAGACTGACTAATTCATCCATAAACCTTCCTAATGAGCCTGATAGTGTAGGAACGAGAGAAAGCAGCATTGTTATCTGTAAACAGCAGCAGCTGACAGCGTGTTTAATCACAGGCTGCATGACAGTGACATCGGTGGAGAAGAGGATTAGACACTTCTCCAATTAGTCACACAGCAAAGGCATGAATGCAGAGCCTGAGGGTCACTGAACCCAAAACAAAGGGCAACAAATATCAGAGCTGGGGGAGTCCCAGTAAGGAGGAGGCACTTGGGGCCAGGGGCAGGCTGGGCTGGAGCCCTCCCCAACATCCTGAGGGCAGCCAGCATTCGGGGAGAGCCCTGGCACTGCTGCAGAGCCAAAGCCACCACTAACACCACAAGCTCTGTGCTGCCTCCAGATCTGCAGCCTGCCTGTGCCTAACAGGATTTTGCAATCCATGGCGAACATGCTAATGGGATAGAGAGGTAAAGAGTTCATCCTACTCACTTTTCTCTGCTTCTTTTCTTTTTTTTTTTTTTTCTGTGTATCTCTCTCCTGGTTTTCTCTGGCTCATCTCTTTCTGAGGTCTGCAGATTAAAGGCATTAATAGGAGCCAGAAGTTATTATGTGAATCCTACTTATCACAAAGTAAATGGGATCTGGTGGGCTGCAGCCCTGGAAGCCACGGCCATTGGTTAACCAGGAGTGGTGTCAAGGCCATCAGGGGTTTTTTTTTGCCCAGCCCCAAGTCTGGGGGATGTGACTTGCAGGGCTGGGGGGAGCACAGGGAGAAGGGAGCACAGCTGCAGGAGCTGCTGCTGAAGTGCCACTGCACGTAAGGGAGCAGTGATGATGTGCAAAGTCCATTGGTGAGGGCCAGAGACTCTGCACAAACCGTGGGGAGGTGCTGGTTGTGCCAGGCACCACCAGGCAGGAGGGAACAGCTCTGGCACCAACACAACAGGGGCTACAGCATTGCTGCTGCCAGCTCTTCTTCCACAGCAGGCAAGGTTTAGCATGTGCCCTCTCTTCTTCCTGATTCCAGGTCTTGGGTTAAACCAGTAGCTGCTCCGTGGTGAAGTCCAGGTGTTTTGATTTATCTCTGAGAGATCTCATTATCAGCCACAGCAGCAGACTCTGACCTTTCATGGCAGGGCCCCTTTGAATTTACTTTCTGCCCCAAGGTACAAGAGGAACCATGAGAAATCAATTTTCTTTCCTCCAGGACCCCCTAGTTTTCAAGAACTTTTAAAGGGCAGACAAACCATAACTGGGACATCTTCTAGCTTTAAAAAGGTCCTTTATCATATTAGATTTTGATTAATCAGCCTCCTACTCTGCTGTCACTTTCACAGTGGAGAGTGCTGGAGACCTCCCACCAGCCCCTCTCTGCAGGGGGAGAGGGAGGAGGAGAAAGAGAAGGAAAGGGAGAAGAAGACAGAGGCTTTTCTGGCTGGGGGAGCCACAGCCCCTGTGCTCACCTGTTCTCCTGCTCCAGCTCCCATTAGCAGGGAGAGGCAGCACTGGACCTTCCATGGGCACTGCCATCACCAGCTCCTGCTCAGCTCTGCCCTGTGGCTGCCTCCAAGCTTTGAGACATTTCCTGCAAACCCGAGACTGCCTGTCTTGCCCAGCCTGACAAGCTCACAGAGGAGCCTGTGAACACAAGGTGCTCATCCCAGCCCAGCCCTCAGTCAGCAGTGTGAGGGCCAGGGGAGCCCTGCAGGCTCTGAGTGGCAGCAGGCAGCCTCCTCTGCCTGCCAGATAACATACATAATTCAGGAGAAATATTCATTTAAGGCTGTCTGAGGCATGGCAATAACCTAGACATTATGACAATACAGATCAATAAGCCCAGAGAGGATCCTTCACTGAAACACGCTGCAATTGTTCAAACCAAGCCTTAATTGTGACAAGAATTGATTCCTCTTTTCTAATATCCCTGACTTTTAATTAAAAAGTAGTTAAGTAGACAATGCATTTCCAGGATCATTTAGAGAAGCAGGACAATATCAAGGAGCACACACTTAAAATGCAGAAGTGGTGCCTCGTTAACACAACGGCACCAAGCACAGCCTGGGGAGTTGCTCTGTGCAGGGCTCAGGGACACCAGGACCCCCAGGCCAGCAGCCACAGCCTCATCCTGGCCTCAGCACAGACACGGGCACGTCCCCACCTGTTCTCTGCTGCTCCCCAGGGTCCCCCAGCCATCTGCATTTCACACCCTCCTGCACACACGAGTGCATCTAATAGCTCTGATTATCCAGCAGACTCCAGTGCTTCGCTTTGCCCTTGCCCAGGGCTCATGGCAGGGGCTGGCAGGGAGGGAGAGCAGGACCAGGCAGGAGCAGGAAGGACCAGGCTGGAGTAACCAGGACCAGGCAGGCAGGGCAGGTACTCAGGTACTTTTTGACAGGAGGGCAGCACAGCCCCAGCACAGCCTTCCCCCTGCTCTCCATGCACTTCTTGGGATGTGGCCACAGCACAGGAGGGGTTGGTAGGAGACAGTGCTGAAGCCCCTGTAAAGGGAGGGGGTGAACTCCTCCAGCCTTTTTTTTATTTTTTTTAATTATTATTTCCTGGCAGTGTCTCAGTGGCAGCAGCAGAGAGCAGTGAGTGTGCAAGGAGCCAGCTGTGAACCAGATATTTCCCCATCATCCTCCATTAGAGTAAAATGGGCCAAAACACCTTAATCTGATTGGAGGGAGACCATTAACATCAGAGACTCCATTAAAAGAAGAAATGGCCTCTTATCTGCTAATCAAGAATCATAAAGGAAAACACTTTGGAAGACACTCATAAATGCTCATGAGAAGGAAGGGGCTGCACAGCCCCTGGTCTGAGATCCCCATGTACAGATCCTCCTCTGTGGCCATGAACCCACCTGCAGAGTCCTGCTCAAGGCCAGCAGTGGTGGAATTTGGAGCAGCAGCCCAAAGCACGGAGAGGTTCAGGTCCCAGAGATCTTGTCTCTGCATTGAAAGGGGCTGGGATAGCTTTTGGCCATTCTCACAGAACATGTCTGGTGTTTACTCTGCTGGTGGGTATCTGAGTGGTCAGACACTGCAGCAAATCCTGTTTCCTTGGCTCTGATTAGATTAGAGAGCAGCGGGGCTGGAGTGCTGCTGATATTGCCAGGAAAGGAGAGCAAAGGCTGAAGAAGATTCTCAGAAACATCCCTGCCCACTATTCCCCCCTCCAGCCCTTGTTCATGCCAGTCAGAGATGCAGAAGCATCACCCTTGCAAACACAGCCCATTATTTATATCCCTTGACTCATCAAATAAAAGTCAAACCACAAACAGTGAGAAATGGCGTCCTGGCTCTTGGAACCCCCCAGCTGCCACACAGGGCTGCAGCCCTGCCAAAACCACCACCTGCCTGCCCCTAAAAGCTCTTTCCTAGAAAGGGTAAAACCAAGTACTGAGGGAAGGACAGTGCTGGCTGCCAGTGTCACTGGTCTCAGGGGGGAGTGGGATAGCCCAGACAAGTTCCCTGGAGAGTTTGTGGGGCTATCACACCTTTTCATGCTGTTAAGCTTTTAATTCATCCAGCTTTGTTACCTTGGGTTGTTTTATTCTCTAAATCAAACAGCCCCCATCATGATAAAACTCTTTGTTAACACCACTGGGCTCTTGCCTAAAACAACAACACATGATCTCCTGCTTTTTAGTTTGGTTTTGCTGCCACTTGGGACAGGATTAAAGAGAAATATCTCTACTAATTCTCCCAATATCCTTCAGCAAACATCAGCTTGGACCAAAGAGGACACAGGATGCCACTGTGAGTAATTCTAGAGAAGCTGTTCCCTTGCAGATGGCTGGGGACCCTTGGTGGCATCTCTGCCTTTGAGATACCACAGGGCTGGAGCAGCTTCCAGCCACACCACACTCAGGTATTTAATCAGCCTCCTTCTTAACAGGGAGTTTTCAGCCCTGTTCAAACCCTTTGCAGAGGCGCTGCATGGAGCACACACACACGCCAAGGGGCTGATGTACAGTTTGTAAGTCTTCTCTGACAGAAATTAGCATTTTGCCTTTGGAGGGGAGGAGGCAGAGCTACCTCCTGCTGAGGACTGGGAGCCACAGGACCAGGAGTCACCAGGGCCTGTCCCCACCACCTCAGCAGCTGGAGGGTCTCTCCTGCCACAATCCCTCCCAGCCATGACTGTGCCAGGGACAGGACTGAGCCCTCACCACTGCAAGCCCAAAGACCCTTGAGCTGCCCTTCCTCACTCAGCTCTTCCTCACCCTCAGCTCACTGTGCTCTGGCCAGCAGCTTGTGCCACCCCTGCCTGCCATAGGTGCAGTTTGGGTCCTGCCCTGCCTCTCCCAGTGCAGGAGCACCTGCTGAGGAACCCACAGGACATCTTATCCCATCTTCCATTTGCTGCTGGGTTTTTGGAGCTGTTTGTAATCCAGCCAGCTCCAGTGCTGAAGCACATCACAGTGACCTTTCCCAAACAAGCCAGGATTTTCCAGCCAGACACCTCTGGCTTTGTGTCAAGCTCCAGTTCCCCAGCCAGCAGGTCCCAGTGCCTGCCAGTCAGGACATTCACATGCAGTCATTAAGCTCACATCAGCTGTCAGGGCATTGCTGCAGTGCCAGGATGGCTGTGGTCAGTGCTGACAGCTCTCCAGAGTCACCCCATGCCTGCAGAAAGGTTTATTTCACCAGACATCCCCAGAAGGGAAGGTGGCAGCTGGTCTGGGATGGTTTCCCATCCATTCCCAGCTGACAGGAAGGCATGAGGAGCGTTGCCTCTGGTTTTGCTGGCCATGGAGCCCTGCAGGACTGTGAGCAGAGCTGGGGAAGCAGCCTGTGCCCTGCCCTCACTCTGGGGCTGTGGTTTGTGTTTGGTTTCCTCCTGTAACTCTCTGTTCCTGACCTCACAACTGTTACTCTCAGCATCTGACCTCGAGCCTTGCTAAATGGATTTCTCCCCTGTGTTACTGTAAGGGCTGTGCAATGCCAGGAATGATGCTCAGTCATTCTGAGGAGCTCGGGGTCTCAGCAGGGCACGGCTGCACAGGGCCAGAGGCTCTGCCAGCAGCTCAGACACATCACACAACACTCCTGCCTCCTGCAGAACACAGCACTGGCAGGAACCTCCAGGAGCTCTGACAGCCTGGGGAGCAGCAATGTCCAGGGCTGGGGAGCAGCAGGATCCAGGGCTGGGAAGAGCAGCAGGATCCAGGGCTGGGAAGAGCAGCAGGATCCAGGGCTGGGGAGCAGTAATGTCCAGAGCTGGGAAGGAGCAAGAGCTAGAGGTGGGAAGCAGTGAGGTCCAGAGCTGGGAAGAGCAGCAGGAGCCAGGGCTGGGAGCAGCAGGGTCCAGGGCTGGGGGGCAGTGAGGTCCAGAGCTGGGGGGCAGTGAGGTCCAGAGCTGGGAAGAGCAGCAGGATCCAGGGCTGGGAAGTGCAGCAGGAGCCAGGGCTGGGAAGCAGCAGGACCCAGGGCTGGGGAGCAGCAGGATCCATGGCTGGGGAGCAGTAATGTCCAGAGCTGGGAAGGAGCAAGAGCTAGAGGTGGGAAGCAGTGAGGTCCAGAGCTGGGAAGAGCAGCAGGAGCCAGGGCTGGGAGCAGCAGGGTCCAGGGCTGGGGGGCAGTGAGGTCCAGAGCTGGGGGGCAGTGAGGTCCAGAGCTGGGAAGAGCAGCAGGATCCAGGGCTGGGAAGTGCAGCAGGAGCCAGGGCTGGGAAGCAGCAGGACCCAGGGCTGGGGAGCAGCAGGATCCATGGCTGGGGAGCAGCAGGATCCAGGGCTGGGGAGCAGTGAGGCCCATGGCTGGAGCCCAGGGCTGTGCAGAGGCCACAGAAGGAGCTGGGCAGTGCCAGGCCACCAGCAAACAGCACAGGGCATGGCTGGGCCAGGCTGGGCAGGACAGGCATGGACAGAACTGGCACAGCACCTCACCAGGCTGCCCCCTGGCCCTGGCACATCACAGAACTGCTGATGTCACTGGGGGAAGCAGGAGCCTTCAGAGAGCAGTGAAGTAATTGAGTATTGACTGAGATGTCCCAGGTGAGCCCTGGATGCACATTACATTCTGCTTAACTCAATAATTACCATTTATATTATCCCTTCCCACACTCTGTTAAGTTAAAAGGTCTGTAATTAGCTACTTGGTTTAAGTGCAAAGTGTTAATTAATTCATATTATGAAGTACAATTGCTTCTTAAAGATAACGTTGCATGTTCTATCACACCGTGTCCCTCTGTAATGCCTTAACCAAAATACAAATTTGTCCCAGTGAGTGAGCAAAGGTCCTACAAATCAGGCACTGGGGTGCAAAACTTCCTCTGCAAAGCCAAAAGGAAGCAACAAATGGACAAACAATTCAGTACAACCCCTCTCAGAGCCCCAGGAGGCCACGCCAGGCTGCAGCTCCTGCATCATCCCCAGTCCCCTGGCAGCACCACAAATGCATTTAACTGCTGATTTATCTTTGATTCCATTTAATTTAGTTGTTAGAATGGTTTTAGTTTAGGACTTGATGCGTTTATGGAAAAGTGTCAACCCAGCACATCAGCCCAGGGTTATTTCAGACCAGACAAGTTCTCTCACATATCAAGACAATTCTGAGACCTTTGCACAAATGCAAAACCCCTAAAACTTCCCAAACAAACAGCAGCCATACAGAGACTTAGAGAAGAACCTTGCAAAAGGCACAATAAATTACTGAAGTCCTGGCACTGGGCTGAATTAAAATGATAAACTGAAGTTTCTGCTTGCCAAAAGCTGTTTCCATGCTGCTGCAGCAGCAGATGGTCTTTCCTGGAGGTGAAGGATTTTGAAGATTTGCCAGTGCGGAGAGAACCAGAGGCTTAACATGTGTATTGTGAGATGTAAGAGGGGAGTACCTGGAGGTGCAGCTCAGAGGGTGGACTGACCCAATTACCTGCTGGTTGGGGTCCTTTCATAATTCCACAGGAGGGAAACCCCAACAGCCACAGCCTTCCCTTCATTCATCCCTGCTCTGGCTCTATTTTATGAGTCATTAATTCCTAATAAGTAGAAAACTGCCTGATGGGCTTTGGACAAGGGTATTTACTGTATCAGAGACAATAATACAACAATTTCCATCCACAAACCAGAGTTTGACAATAAATTTCCATCTATAAACCAGAGCTTGAATGTCGACGTGTCTTTAATAATGATAAATGAAGAATTTATGGATGCAGCTAAAGTTCACATGAGAATTTTGATTCATCACCACACTGAGCTCAGGTGGAGCCATCCAGCCCAGAGCCAGCATCTTGTCCTAAATTTGGAAACCTCCACATCCCTGGTGTCCCTCTTGACCCCACAGGGCTGATCCCTTTCCCTGCCAGCCCCTGGGAGCTGTGCCACAGCAAGCCCTGAGCCAGGGCTGTGACAGCTCCCCAGCCAGCCAGAGAAATGCTAATTGCAAATCAAGTAATTAGTGGCTATAAAATATGACCAATACAATTACACTGAGGATTTTTTTTTTTTCTCTCTGTCTGTCCAGAGTCTTGGCATGGAACAGTCTTATAATTAGGTGACAAAACTGACAGGCAGCTCCAGTGAAACAGCCTGTCCTCACCCTCTGCAGAGACTCCCCAAGTGTTCTGCACCAATAATTACTAATCAAGTTATTTCTCTCAAGATTAAAAAAGCATTCTGCAGGTAATTTGCCCATAATAGCATAGGCCTGGTGCTGGCAAAGAGCCCCACGGCTGCAGGGGTGGGATGGCTCCAGTGGCATCATCACAGCCCCTTCTGAGGCACACCCACCCCAGCTTTGTGTCCCCACGGGCTCTGAACTGCTGCTCCATCCCCCAAAATTGCCCCACAAGGGCACTCAGTGCATCCCACCACCACCCAGGACCCCAAATATATCACAACAAGGTGTCGTGAAGGGCTGTTTTGGGGTCACTTAGAGAATCACCAGCAGAGGTGACCCCAGCACAGGATGGGGATCCCAAAACTGTGGGCAGGACAGGGCAGACGTGACCCTGAAATGTTCTGCTCCCTCCAGACTGGCAGTGGGCACGAGGATAAGCAATCTGGGGATGATGGAGGGACATAAAGGCAGCCACAAGATCTCTGAGCCACATCTCTGGAGCTCCATCCAGCCCTGCTGCCCCACACCAGACTCACCTGGTGCTCACCTGGACAGGGACACGCCCTCCCCAGCACAGGTGATGCTGCTGCTGTGCTCAGTGGCACCGTGATGATGATTTCCTAAAAATGTTTGGCAAAAAAAAAAAAAAAGCAAGCCCAGGAGGCTGTAATTTGTCATTAGCACACCGACCTGGAGAGCAGCTGAACAAACCACAAATATCGAACAAACAACCAAACAAAACCCCAAATGGCTCCTTGTCAGCCAGAGACCAACGCTGATGGATGGCCTGTGGCAGCACAGGAGAATAATTTGTGAATATTGCCATTGATCTCCAAAATCAAAACATAAATTTTGCTCCACAGCCGAAGTATCATGGGAAGTTTTGTTGTTAGTAGGTGTTTTGTCTCCCTGTGATTGTTGAGCGGGGGAAATAACATTCACTCCAGCCAAACCCACAGAGCCCTTGTGCCACAAACTTGCTGGTTAAACTCAGCCTGGCCTGGATCATTGCAGGGAGTGCTCAGAATTCCCCTCAGTGCTGGTGTGGCTGCTGAATTAACCCTCTGAGCACCACACCAGAGTGGCAGGAGGGGTCCAGCCCCCCCTGCGTCTCAGTGCAGAGCATCCTGCTGCCAGGGAGAGCAGGGCAAGGCTGCCTGCCCAAGGAGAAGCTCTGAAACCTGTAATTTGGACCAGCCAGGTGCCCACTGATGTTTTTGAAGGGCCCTCTCTTCCACCACAGCCCCATACACATCTTCACCCCGACAGCTCCTGTCAGTGACCAAGAAACTCCACAGCTCCCACCTCACCCACCTTGGCTCCACTTTTGGGCAGGAGTTCAGCCCATCACTGTGACACCCAAACCCCCAGCACTCTCCTTGAGCTGCTCCATCTCTTTTTTATTTTTCCCCAGAACCTCTGCTGTGCTGCACACAGTGAATGCTCCGTGCTTCTCCCACCACCAGCATCAGTCCTGCTGCTGCCAAGGCAGTGGGGCAGGGCTGAGCCTGCAATCTGCAATCTAAAAACACCAGAAACCACCTTTCTGCCTGTCCCAGCACACAAGAGCCACCAGGGCCCTGCAGACCCAGCAGCTTTTTGTGGAGGGCCAGGGGATTATCCCCAAGGTAGCTGTGCCTCAGCCCTGGAGGGAACAAGGCAAATGGGGAAAAAAAATTAGGAAAATCTCTCTCCCATGGGGCTTTCCAGCAACAGGTTAATATTTCTTAGGTTTCGTTGTTCTGTTGGTTTGTTAAGTTTATGTCACCCTGTTACCGTATGTGCACCAACACCAGAATGTTCTTCTTTCCCTTGAACCCCACAGTATTCCACCCCTGGGACCCCATTAGTCTCCTCAGTTCATATTTACCCCTTGGCACCACTTTTTCCTATTCTTATTGGACCCTGAACTCAAGACCCACCCTGGTTGTCCAGTTTATAACCCTGTGCCCTCAGAGCCCTCCTGTCTCTGGTCCCTGGAACACAACTGAGGCTGTACCCACAATGCAGACCATAAACAGCCCTCAGATTTCCAAATGGGACCCCATCTCCTCACCTTTATCATCAGTTTTTTATCAGCAGAGTGTGCTCCAGGCCCCCGAGGCACAGGTCACTGTCAGGGACAGGCAGTTGTGGGATGCAACAGCTTTTCCCAGGTTCTCAAACCTGCCACTGGCCCATGCTCTGCTCTGCCTCCAGCAGCTGCACATCTGTGTCCTCCTGCATCCACAGCCTTTTGTCATTACCCAGCCCGTGACAAACCCACTGTGATGGTGAAGATCAGGATCATCGTGGTCCCCAGACTAGCCCAGAGGAGCAGCACGAGGCAGTAACAAATTACTGACTGTCACCTGTGATTTATCACTGCCTGGGTTTCCAGACAGTGACACTGTTTCCCCCAGGGAAGCAGCCCTGTGGGTGCCAGCACATCTGCTCGGATTGAGCCTCTTACAGGGAGGATTTTGCTTGTTTTATTGGATTGGAAGCATCCCCAATAAGCATCTTGTCTCCTTGTCTGAGTGATGCCTTTGCCACTGAATTTACATCCCATCCACTGCACACAACTGCTCTGACAACTGGAAAAGCACCATATGGGGTGGGGACACACTCCAGGAACTCACTCCCAGCAGGGACACAAGTCTTTGCTGTGTTTGTGAATGTGCCAGAAACGTCTGCAGGTGACAGGCCCTGCCAGAGATAAGACCAGGCAGCGCCGTGTTGTGCTTTCATCTTCAAAGATGCTTTAAAATGCAAAGAAATTAACAGCAGCTTCTCCTGGGCACGGCTTTTGGCTGCATGAGGGTCTGAAACACCACAGGAATCTGCCTGGAAGCTTGAGCTGCTCTGATGAGGAGCAGAAAACAGGGCAGGGACACCCCAGAGGGCACAGCTGCCTTGGCCATGGGCTCCTGGGGGGCTCCCACTGCAGCTGCCAGTGGGAATGGCTGAAGTGGAGCTTGTGCCAGTGCAGTTCTGCTGCTGAGACCCCACCTCAGCACACACAGAAGTGAGGACAGAGCCCTCTGAGCCAGCCCTCCCTCTGACAGCACCCCCAAAACAGGCTGGGATACACCAGCAGGGCAGGGCCATGGTCACCCAGGGTCTGAAACATGCAGCAAAGAGTCCCTTATCCCCAGCAGCCACCTGGTCTTGTCCTTGCCACTGGCTGGAAGTGGGGATTGTGGCCCCAGAGTTCCCTTTCATGTCATCAGGGGCTGCTGGATTTAATTCCCTGCACTTTGGTATAAAGTGAGGGTCCCATTCAGAAAGCAATTTGTGTTTCTCAGAGCAGGCAGTCAGAACATTTCCCATTAAAATGTAAATTTAGCCTTGTTTTCTGGCATCTCTTTTCCTTCCTTAAGGTAAAGAGAATATGAACTTGTATTATTTTTTCCATCAACGATTTCTTCCCCTCCGTTTTGTTTTAAGGAAAAAAAAGCTGCCTGATATACACCTTTAGCAAATTAAATTTGAATTGAGTCTGACAGCACAACAGGGATCCAGATTACAAGGAGATGTCCTGGCCTAATTGGAGTCATTGCCAGGAAGTTCTTTGCAGAGCATTAACCACGGAGGGCACAAGCAGAGCAAACATGGTCTGTGCATCAAATGCTCACCTTGGCTCCAGGACCAGCGTGTTCCCAACACCAGCAGCACCTCAGGAACATCCTGGATGCTGAGTTTAGCTGCAATCCCAGCCATCCTCAGCCATGCACTGCAGGCTGCTCCCTCTGCCAGCCCTGGGGCTCCCACATCAGCCAGGTGTGGTGGTTCCTGCCCTGCCAGCAATCCCTGTGTCACCATCCATCCCTGTGCCACCATCCATCCCTGCCATCAATTCCTGCCCTACCAGCAATCCCTGTCCCACCATCCAACTCTTCCCCATCATCCATCCCTGCCCCACCATAGATCTCTGTCCCGCCTCCATCCCTGCCATCAATTCCTGCCCTGCCAGCATTCCCTGTCCCACCATCCATCCCTGCTCCATCTCCATCTCTTCCCCACCTCTATCCCAGTCCCAACCATCCATCCCTGTGCCACCATGGAGCCCTGTGTCACCATCCATCTCTTCCCAACCATCCATCTCTGTCCCACCTCCATCCCTGCCAT
>VWZU01002423.1:340356-352698 GCA_013397095.1 Sterrhoptilus dennistouni
AACATGTATGGACAACTGAAGGACAGATTCACTGAATTCAAACTGAATTTACGTTGAATCTTTCTCAAAATTTTCTTAAGGGTTGTTCTTCACAAAAGATGAGAGTAACCAGCAAAGGCACCGTGCTCCTGATTCAACAGTCCCAGGGTTAGGATGATGACTTTGTTGCTGAACAGAGCCTAAGAAACCAAAAGAGCAGCAGGCACCAACCTGACCACACCTGGGACTCACTGCACCCTTTGGAGAGGCCAAAAAACCAGACTCTGAAGCCAGAGCCAGCAGTGGCTCCAGCTGTGCTTCCATGTTGTGATACAGTGTCTGCAACACACTTGAGCCCTAGTGGAATTCAATGAACACATCTATTAGGGGCACAAGATACCTGTGCCCTGCTGAAACAAACGCCCCCAAAGCTCCTGGAGGCTTTAGTAAGAGCTTTAGTACACAGCAAAACCAGGCACCAGCTCCTCATCAGGGATGTGACAATCACCTTCAAACCACACTGCAGATAAACCTTCTCCCCCAGCTCTGCCATCTCCTCCTCCTGCAGCCTCCTCTCCTGGGCTCCCCTTTAGTGCATGGTTAGTAGAGACACGAGAGACAGGAGAAAATTAGAGACCCAAGAAAGTTGTAACAAAGACCCACTTGCTGCCAGTACCTTAATCCCAAAAGTAAGTGATGTGCAATTGGAGACAAAAGTAACCCCCCTTTTCCTTTTTAAAAAATCATTTTGCACACGAGTAACCTCAACTTCTGTGTTCACATATGACAAGCAAAAGTGACAGACAGTGCAGCCAAAACAGTTCATATATAACTTAGCTATTTCTTTTTTTTTTTTACCTTTTTTTTTTTTTTTTTAGATAGAATCTCAAAGGTGGATGTACCTGGGACGTGACTAAGATGACATCCGTGAAGCAGAAATAAGCCACAAAACTTCCAAAGAGGAAGGAATAAGAACCGATCCTTCAGTTTCTGCTTCTAAGGAGAAGGGTTTTACCCTCCAGGTGCAAAGGAAAAAAAAAAATCTGGAACATCTTCACTTAGAGAAGCTGCTATTCAAACCAATTTCTTCCTCACCCTGCAGTAGTGCTTCGATTGGAATTATATTAGACGGGGTTTCAGGGCTTTGGAGGGACAGGAAGTCCGATACATCCATGGCACTTAATGTTTCAGTCTGGGAGTCTGAAGGGTTAACTATCTGACTGCTCTGCCCACCAGGAGGAGGAGCAGAGGAGGAAGGAAAGGTCTGAGGCTGCAGCTGGGAAGCTGGCTGCTCCAAAGTTTTTGATTCAGGTGAGGAACATTCCTTCTTAACGGTGGAGGTGGCTTTGTCCTTGGCAGAGTCTCGGCAGGCACACTGGCACTGGCAGGCCTCCTCCTGCTTGATAATAATAACAGGAACGCTGAGACCAATCTGCTGAACGGGGTTTCCTGAAGGTGAAACAAAGATAAAACACAATGGAGCTACAGAATTTCACAGCAAGGAGAGAGAAATCAGCTTTGTTGAATTAGTTCAGTGTTGCGCTTACCTGTGTTACCAGCTACTGGTAATGCAGTGGTAAAAAACACCTTTTCTACTACTTTTGGAACTTGTGGCTTTAAAGAAAAAAAAGAAAAAAGTGTCAATTGACTCAAATCAAATTTCTATTGTTCAAATCCTAAACAGCTATACACATATTCCAAAGAGACACACAGGAAAACTGGGCTCAAAATATTGTTTCAGTGGTCCTAAAGATTGGGTATTATGTCCTCTGCATTATTTGCTGGCAAACTCGGCTTGTGGGTTTTGACAATTCAATGACTGAATTCTTAAACACTGCTCTGTGTGCTCCCACTGCCTGTACCTGCAGCCACTCACTGGTGTGAAAGCCTGAAGTGGCACCAATACTGTCAAAGAGAAAACCCCTTAAGTTTCAGCCATCCAGATTTACTGGAAAACCACAAACATTCTCTTTTCACTAAAACTCTTTTCATTATCAGTCAAAATTAGGCAGAGACAGAGATGACAAAATGCCTAAACACAATCTTTATAGAGTCTTTTGTGCTTCTATCCATGAAAAGTAATATATTAAGGCCCATGTATATCCTCAGGCCTGGAGGTGCCCTGTGCTGGATAAACACATTGATACCTGCACCAGGAAGGAAAAAAAGGAAGAAACATCTTTCTGCACCCTGAATTTCTCTGTGCTCTACTTATTTCCCTATCTATTACAGGGGCTGTACTGGTGATGTGTATACACATTAACATGACAATAATTATACCACACTGCCTCCTGGGGTTTATCTTACAGGTTTAACCCTCTCCCTGTTCAAATAGTAGGAATGGTTCAAGCTGTTGCAAAAACCCTGCTGGATGTACTGACCATTTGTTCTTGGCTTTGTGGGGAACCAGTGGCACCATTTAAGATCCATTGTAAGTTCTGCTCTCCCATGACAATGCTGGACTGCAGGATGGCGGCGCTTGGAGAAGGTGTGATGGTTATAGTGGGGTTACTGGTCAGAACAGGGTTTGCACCGACAGGCACAGTCTGAACCACAGCTGGCAGGGGCTCAGCTGCACTGGGGGCCGTGGGGGCAGGAGCCCCAGCAACCACTGACAGTCCCTGCACCATGGGCTGCTGCGGAGGCTGGGGGTGCTGCAGGAAGTCCTGGTGACCGCCTGCAAACGCTGTGCTGTGAGGAACAGGCACTTCTGGGGATTGTAAAACAGTTGCAGGGTTCCCGAACGCAGCTGGCTGGGAGCTGGAGGAGGGAGCTGCGGGGGCTGCCGAGGCTTGCAGAGCTGCCTGGGCGGGCTCGGGGAGGCCCAGCTGCAGGACCAACGGGAGGGACAAGGAGGCGGCGTCGGCTGCGGGAGGCGGGACTGCAGCCACCGAGTCCGCGTCGCCGTTAAAGCCTTCAATCAGGGAAGCTGCTGGAAGAGAAACAGGAAAAATATAAACACATCCGTTCTCGTAAAGTCTGAACTAACTGCTTTTTCAATGAACTTATCAGCTAGCTGATGGATTTCTTGTTAAGTAAAGCATTATATTAGTGCTCAAAAACTATCCTAGATAGTGAAAGCTAGAAGTAGCTGCAAATTCAGGAGGTTGGTAACACCGGGCTCTACACTGAGCCTGGTCAGGCTCATCAGCTCTCTCTAGTAAGTCTTTTATCAGCCAGATTGTACAGTAACGTCAAGAAGGAACCTTGAAAACAGGATGATGTGGATTGCTTGAGAGTTCCAGTGCTGCAGGACAGAGTGCTGGGTCACCTCCCCTGTCACTGAGTGTCACACCATCTGTGCACACCATGCATCCCAACACCAATCAATTCCAACACTGAAGCTAAAGTTCTTTTTGCTTCTTAGAGTCATGTTGGGCATTAAGCTCCATTCTGAAATGCTGGATTCAGTACATGCATGCAGAGCTGTCAAAAAGTTCTCTTTAACAGCAGTGCAGATACAACTGGTACCTGTCTGCTGAGAGTCATCCTGATTTGCAGTGTGGTCTGGGCTCTGAAACATTGACTCAAAGATGCTTGCTGGTGAGATGGTACTGAGGTCCTGTCCGTGTGTCTGACAAACAGAAAACAAAGGGGAAGACATCAGACAATGTTCTATCTCAGGTCTCCACAAACCCCAGTAAAGCAGGGTCAGAAACACTTCTCCAACTGAACCAGCCACCAACACATATAAATCTTACAGGCTGTAAATTTACCTAGTTTTTATTGCCTGTAACCAAATTTACCAACATAATGAGCAAACCCCTACAAAAGTAAGTAACTGCTTCAAAAGTAAAATATATTCCTCTGCATCCACACTTCGTGTAACCCTTATTTCTTGCAGTACTCCATCAGAAACAGACATTATTTGGCTACTTGCAGAACCTTTTCTGGAGCAGAAAAAAACAGCTCTATTTAGATTGCATCCTGGACTATGCAATTCTAGTCACCCACACTGCTCGAGGAGCAGAATATACACCAGAGATGCACCCTGCTCCCACGCCCCAGCACAAAGAACAACACAGTCTCCTCAACATCTCATTTTCCCCTGTGTTAAATGTAAGCTCAGTCAACACTTATCAAGAAGCAAGAACACTGTTCTGGTAAAATCAGATGCAGAGCTGCCTACAGCAGGTTGAACTAAGCACTGCACATTTTGGAGGACAGAATCAGAACTCAAATGAGGATGAGGCAATTCCAGGACAGTAACTCACTGGATTCGAGTTCTCCCGCAATTCTGAATCTGTTGATATGAGGCTTAAATCACTCAGACAAAGTGAGTGACTTGTATCCTGTGAAAAAGAAAAACAGTTTGAATTATATATTAAAACAAAAATGTCAGGAATTATTTAAATTACTTCTGAGAGTGCTCTGCTTATATGGGACCCAGATCTCAGTTCTAAAATCAAAGGAGCAAGATTTTTAAGCAAAGGATACTTAGCAGCTATTAAGGATTCTTAACATCTCTGTCAAAGTACTTCCAAGAAGTCATATAACCCAGAATTTTACATTAGCATAGGAACAAATCAACTTTTAGAAAATAAAAAAAATTAAACCTTCCCAGTATGTATTTTTAGTTAGTATCTATTTTACTCCAAGTTTACCCCCACAGTCTTGATTCCAAGCACACACAAGGAAAACAGCCTGATGGATACAACTGCCCACATGCAAAGTCAGCACTTAAAAACTCCCTTTGAAAATCCCAGTCTTAAATGCTGCACCTTAAGAACAAGCTGCAGATCAAATGATTTCTTCCCCAAGGTGTGGTTTATATCCACCTTACACAGGAGCATTAAGCAGAAGTGCTACTGACCTCAGACACATTGTTATTGGGAAGTGCATTATAGGTATGTCCCTTCTCATGACCTTTCATGTGACTCTTGAGACTGTACTGGGTACTGAAAGTCTTCTCACAACCATTGCTGGGACAGAAGAAGGGTTTCTCCCCTAGAGGCAGCACAGAACACATTTAACAGACTTAAAAACATCCTATGAGACACTTTTAAAGCACCTGGGAGAGCAGCGTTTCATACAAATAAGATGTTTAATGCCCCTTCACATATTCAGTATTCCTGGGAGTCCTGCAGGTGAGTGCTTCCATTTCACCATGGGAACTGACACACAACACAAGATTTAATTGTTATGCATCATTGCTGATACATTTGTGAAAACACATTCATTGAATTCAAGACCTGTCAAGCATAAATAAAGCTGCATAAATGGAAATTTTGGATTGGCTTGATGCAGGTGCAGGACTTTGCACTTGGCCTTTTTAAACTCATGAGGTTCCCTCCTCCTCCTTCACACGTGTCACTTGAGACACCCAGTTCAGTGTCACTCCCATATTACATGGAACTATAAATTCATATTAGGATTCTGAGAGTTACTATAAAATGAATAAGCTTAATTAAAGAAAAATTTTAAAAATAACATAGAACTTACCAGTATGTGTTCTAACATGTGTTTTAAGGTGGTGGCTTGCAGCAAAAGCCTTCCCACAGCCATCATGTTCACACCTGAATGAGGCATCACAGAAGAGTCAGCATCAGCTCCCTCCAATGCATTAGCTACAACCTTAAATTATGCTTTGCAATATCCCAGGACTCTAAAAAGCAGGACCAAAGCTAAGCTAAGCTCTGTTAGCAACCAGGTATCCCTCAGCAGCTGCTGTGCCTGCTACACATATAGCAGGGCTCTGAGTAGGACTTTAAAATCCAAGTATGAAGGCAGTATTTGGGGGATTCCTTCATGGAATACACATTGCAGTCCAGCAGAGAGCAGCAATGTGTTTTAAAAGATGCTCATCATGGCACAGGTTTATGTTTAAAAAATTACCTTAACTTTTCCTGTCTTTTAGGACAATCACTGCACCCACTGTTAAAGGCAGCTGTGGGAGCTGGAGAACAAACATGCCCCAATGCCACCTTCACTCAGAATGGTGTTCTGAGAAGTAAGAGCTGCTTTTTGGCACAGGTGCCTCATTACCTGAGCCACAGAAGGCAGAACTGCCAGGTAAGCCACAGAACTCACCGAAATGGCTTTTCTCCTGTGTGTGTTCGAATGTGCTTCCTCAGGTCACTGTGCGTTGTGAAGTATTTGCTGCAGCCTTCAGATTCACAGTTAAATGTTTTCCCTGTGTGAAGCCTTTGATGTGCTTTCAACCTAAAAAGCATGTTCAAAAAAAAAAAATCCCTCTTAGGACTGGTAGGATAAAACCTGAGGCAAGCAAGCCATTCTTTCAAATGTGCAGGACAGGATCAAAGGCTTAACATATCTTAAGAAGAAGGTAATGAGCTTGTGGAAGTGACTGTTATCAGTTCCAAAGCCCTCCAACAAGTCTGAAAGACCCCTGTGCTCATGCACCACCTTCAGTGCTATTGGAATATAAAGAATTCACCACAGTTCTGTCATCCTACCCCTTGGACAGCATTGCCACACTTGAGAGGTTTATATTCATACCTGTACGTGCAAGAAACAAAACCATTGTATTCAAACACAAAGGAGATGAATTTGCAGAACAGCAACAGCCATACCTAGAAGGAAACTTGCCAGAGCCCTCCCACCTATAGTGCTAAATACCTTCTCAACTTTACAGGGTTCAATGCCCCTCACCTGTACAGTGTGTTGAACACCCTCTCACCTGTACAGGGTTGAACTCCCTAACACATAGTGTTGAACAACCCTCACTTGTACAGTACTGAACACCTCATCTGTACAGTGTGGAGTACTCCTCACCTGAACACTTCACCCTTACAGTGTATTGAAGACCTCCTCACCTGTACAGTGTTGAACACGCCTCACCTGTACAGTTGAATATCCTCTCATCTGTAGTGTTGAACACTCTCTCACCTGTACAGTGTGTTAAACACCCTCTCACCTGTACAGTGTGTTAAACACCCTCTCACCTGTACAGTGCTAAAAACCTCACTTGTACAGTGTTAAACACCTCACCTGTACAGTGTGTTCAACACCCTCTCACCTGTACAATGTGGAACACTCTCTCACCTGTACAATGTGGAACACCCCTCACCTGTACAATGTGGAACACCCCTCACCTGTACAGTGTGTTGAACACCCTCTCACCTGTTCAATGTTGAACACCCCTCACCTGTACAGTGTGTTGAAGGCCTTCTCACAGCCCTGCACGTCGCACTCAAAGGGTTTCTCCTTGGTGTGCACCCTGACGTGGATCTTGAGGCTGTAGGAGGTGAGGAAGGCCTTCCCACAGCCCTCCTGGTTGCAGACAAAGGTGTACTCCCCCCGGTGGGTTTTCTGGTGCGTGCGCAGGTTGCCAGCGGTGCTGTAGGTGCGGGGACAGCCCTCAAAGGTGCACTGGTAGCGCTTCACCTGAAGGACAAAATGCTGCATTTATTACTTTTAATCATTTCTGGAATCTAGATATGGGTGTAGCCCTTTGATGCAGTCAGACAGCAAAGACAATGCAACAGATTTTGACCCCAAAGCCCCCCCAAATATTTGCAGTCACTAAATTCTCTGACAACAACATTTCTGCTGTGGTCTGCAAGGAAGGAGTGGCACATGGGAAAGCAGCTGGCCTTGCAGAACAGGAATCTAACAGAAGGGGAAGAAAGAAAAAACATAATCCACAATTTTTCTAGCTAAAAATCTAATAAGACAGCTGGAAAGAGCACTGAGGAGTCATCAAACCTTGCACTACCTGCATGTGTAGCACCTGCACTTCAGTTCGATGCTTCCTGCAGAGCTATTTATTTGTGGAGCAAGGAGAGAAAGGAAAATGCACTGTCACAACGCTCAAACCCACTGCCCTGCATGCTGGGTGAATTCCCATCAACACCTTGAGCAAGAGAGTTTTTACCATCTCCCATGATGTAGCCACCAGTGCATTCATTACTTCACTTTATCCCAAAACAGGCTTCATTGAGCCTTGCTTTTTATTTTTACTTCATGGCTACTCTAACAGCCAGTGCCTCAAGCGTCATGGATCACATCAGGCCACAAGGACACCCCAATAAAGGTGTCACAGATTTCTCAATAAGCCATTCAGATCCCCAGGACAATTTCACATGGAACTAGATTTGGTACCTTCCCCACTTCTGCAAAAGGCACAAGGGATTGTTTAGAAGCCTCAAGTGTGCAAGTGGCAACACCTAATGAAATCTCACCCTCTCTTGTGAAGCAGAAGGAACACACCCCCTGATCTGCCTGAATAAAGTTGTCCTCCACCATTAATTCCCAGACTGATGGCTTTCATTTGACTGTTAAAGTTCAGAAACCTCAACACCTAAAAGTGATAGAGGAGCCCAAGAGAGAACTTGGCAAGTCCTCTAAATCAGGTTCTAGGCAGTTCTCCATAATAAAAGAGAAATAGTTTCTTGGTTACTCCCAATCTGTTTTGTAAAGGACAAAATTGCCAGCAGGACCCCTTTAAGAAAATTCTATAAAGCTGAATGATCTTTTGGTGAATCTCAATCCATGGTCTCTTGTTTCTCCCACAAAAGGCTGGCATTCACTTTCACCTCGCCTCAATAAAACCTTCATATTTGGAGAATATTAAACCCTCCTGTGAGACATCCAAGAGACCTTTACACAGAGCACAGAAATACCATAATGTGCTGGGTTTGGCTGTGATACAGCTCATTTTCCTCACCTGTGTTGAGCATAGTCTGGATTTGTGCTCAACATAGGGCTGATGATACAGAGCTGGATTTTTTTTAGTCCTTTCTCATTCTGCCCCACCAGCAAAGGGCTGGGGGTACACAGGGAATGGGGAGGGGACACAGCCAGGACAGCTGACCCTGACTGATCCAGGGATAGCCCAGACCATGTAGAGAAATAGAAAACTGGGGAAGGAGGAGGAAGGGGAAACATTTTGTGTCTCTGTTAGGTGTGCTGGAGCCCAGCTGCCCTGGGCATGGCTGAGCTCCCACCTGGAAGGAATTCATCCCTTCACATTTTCAACTAATCACTCAGCATTCTCACAGAAGGAAACAGTAATTTCACTCTAAGCAATTTGGCCTCAATTTACAGCTCAAATCAGGCAGAAGTTACCATTAAGAACATGGGTACAATGCAGTTAGGAAGGCCGCTGGGGCAGCCACAACACGGGAGCACAGAGCAGGAACACACCAACATCAGAAAACACATTTTTATTACATGAGGAGGGTACATCATCCTCCCCCAGGATCAGCAGAGCCAGGACAATCCCTGTATCAGTGCTGAAGTGAATGTTCCCTGTTACAGCTGGAAATTAACACTTTACAGAACATTCCCCACCATACACAAAGGATCTGACACAGGCAGGAACTACCTGACAATCAAGGGAGGGCAGTGTTAAGCTTTTTAGGTATTTACATTTAGGTCCAGAAGAAAAAAGGACAGCATTGATTACAGATTAAGCTGTTTGGTGCCTGTGTGTGAGGGAAGGTGGCAGCAGCAACATCAGTTTAATGCCCTGAACTGTGACAATGGCCTTGCAGCACTCCTCCCTCCCTCAAAAGCCAAATCTTTATTTCACAAATCCTTCCCAGCACACTACAGGCAGCACCAATATCATCACCACCTTCTAAACAAAACAAACCTTTCTGTGAAGCACCACAGCATTTAATTCTCATTTTAACATTAGCACATCAACACGCAAAACCATCAGAGGTCGATTTGAAAGCAGCAAATGAAAGCCATCAGTCTGGGAATTAATGGTGGAGGACAACTTTATTCAGGCAGATCAGGGGGTGTGTTCCTTCTGCTTCACAAGAGAGGGTGAGATTTCATTAGGTGTTGCCACTTGCACACTTGAGGCTTCTAAACAATCCCTTGTGCCTTTTGCAGAAGTGGGGAAGGTACCAAATCTAGTTCCATGTGAAATTGTCCTGGGGATCTGAATGGCTTATTGGGGTGCCACAGATTTCTCAATAAGCCATTATTTTTTACACCCTTGTGTATTAGAGAAGGTTTGTAAGATGTGGAATTTCCTTGTGAAATGCTCAATGTGAATTTATTTTCCACTTCTGGAATTAATTCCCCAGACCAGAGCACCCAAAGCACAAGAGAAACCAAACCAGGCAGCAGAGACCAAGGCCAGGACAGGGCCCAGGGCCTTTGAGGGACTTTGAGGACAAAGGCTGTGGCTTTTGGCCAGGGACACTGAGCTGCTGCCTCTGCCAGGGGACGCCGGGAGAGACGTGATCCACGTTCACCTCCATAATGGGAACTCATTGTGCAATAGCCCACGGGGCTGGAGGAAGCACAGCCTCACACCCTGGTTCAAAGTCTACAGTAACTGCTCTGTTTGCCTTTAACTCTTCCTGAGCTCACCACACTCCCCCCTAAATGGCTACATTTTCTGTGGCAGCGCTGAACAAAGGATAACTGAATCTGAAACGCGAAACTGTAATCGTGTTTGTTCCAACCAACACAATTACAGCGGGAGATATAACAGGATTAAAATAAAACCAAAAGTAACTAAAGTGCAAAACCTCCTTTTTAAGCTTTGTAAATGTCAAAGGCTGACCTGAAAAATCTAAGAGTTTAAAACAATTATCTCAAGTGTAAACATTTTGGAAGTGCCAAAGAACAGAGCTGCTGATTGTCAGAGATGACCCAGATGTTTGGGAGCTTTAGAGCTTTCCTCTCCTCACCTCCAGACAACTCTGAAAGAGTTGAAAATCAGACCTTTGAAACAGCAAAAAGGCCTTGCACACGTGCTCAGAGCCACTGCTCTCACATTGTGGCCTCACTGCCCTCTCTGGTCTGGGGAATTAACTCCAGAAATGGAAAATAAATTCATATCAAGCATTTCACTAGGAAATTCCACATCTTACAAGCCTTCTGTAAAAAGCAAGGGTGTAGAAATGAATTTAATTGCACATACAGCTATTGACTCTGTTTAGTTCCCATCCCTTTTGTGGGTCAGGGTCCCACAAAGAGGAGAGAAAAAGTGAAATCCTTCAGCAGCTCCAGAATTGAGTACCTGAGAGCAGGAGACTCAAACAGCTTCACTGAACACACCTCAGGCCACAGATTCCCTCCCAGCCCCATTTCCTGAGCCACGATGATGACAGTTCTGTGCTGGGGACAGGGCTCAGTGTCACAGCCAGGGCTGACATGGCACAGAGCACTCAGCACCCCTCACACAACTCAGGCACAAAAGGAGCACTGAGCTGGTGTCACAGTCAGTTTTCCTCTGCTCTTGCACCCAAAAAGAAAAGTCCCTCCCCACTGTGCATCCAGACAAAATTTATCAGGGAAACAAAATTAAGAGTAAACTCCATTTTAACCATGCAGCTTGACCTGAGCTTTCAAAATACATCAGATGGCAGCTTAAAGCATCTCTCTTCTCCTCACAGACTCACTGTGACGCAGTAAAACTACAAATAATTTAAATTTTGGCAACTCACATCTGTCACTCCAGCTCCTAGCAATGACCTGGCCCTAAACTGTGACCTGAATGTGCTTTTCTTGAGAATGTGGGAACAGCTCAAGTCCTTCCAGCTGCCTCTGAACTCACAAAATAAAACGAAGAAAACCTGAAGATCACTAAAATGACACACAGCACATGTCAGGGCCACACCCTCCTGCCATCCAGTGTCACAAAGTGCCTTCTGGCAGGTCCTGGGGCAGCAGGAGGTGGCAGAGGGAACAGGAATGTCCCTCCAGTTTCTCCCCAGCACAACAATGAGAGCAGATTTACTGCAGGGAAATTCACTCTGTCACACAAAAAACCGTCCAAAACGAGCAAAATTCCTGCCCCTCTCCTGAAAAACAGCCTCGGGAAAGGCCATTCTCAAAGCCCTTAAGGTGCACAAAGCCCAGAATGTGAATTACTCACCTCTTTACGTTTGGTTTCCGGGCACTCAGACTGCAAAGTGAGCGTGGCTCCCTCGATGTTCCTGGGCATGGGAGTTGAGCCAGGATTTATTGTCAGATGAATCTGATCTGGAGAAATAATATGTTGCACATAACCCTGCGACATCCCTTCATGGTCTGCTATTAAATGAAATCCTTCTTCGTGACCCTCGGGTAAAAAAGGCAAGTGGTCAGCGCACTGTCCTTCATCCTCCTCGTCCTCCAGCACGCTGTGGTCCTGCTCGATGAGCACAGTTGTCCTGTCATAAACCGTCCCGGACGAGGAGGAAACCAGCCCGTTTTTGTCAGCAAACCTCATCATATTTTCATCTTGGGCTAAATCGTCTTCCTCGGCTTCATAGTAGACGGCGTTGCCCTCGGGGCTGTTCTCGCCCATGGCTCCGCGCCTCCCGCCGCGCTACCGGGAGCTCCGGCCGGAACGGCTCATCTGTAACACAAGGACGGGCGAGAGAGGGTCAGGCGGCTGGGCCGGCCCGGCTCAGGCTCCGTTCTGCTCGCGGGCACAGCCCCAGCGCGGCC
>VWZU01002423.1:352839-366185 GCA_013397095.1 Sterrhoptilus dennistouni
ACGCCGGGAGCGCCGCGCCCGCCGCGGGGGGTGATGGGAAGGCGGAGCACAGCGCCCCCCAGCGGCCCCTCAGGGCCCTCAGCGACACCGCCAAACGGCTCCAGGGGGTTTTATTTAAATAGCGGGAGTTTAAAAACTCTCCTCCTTTGAACAAGTTAAATAAAATACAGTGTAAATTTCAGCTCTCTTATTTTTTTTTTATCTTGTCTACATACAGCTTATTAGGAAACTTTTATGTGCTTTACAAGCATAACCAGGTGTCAAACCGCCTGATCCCTTGCCTTTAAAAGCAACAGATTGTATAAAACACCGTGATATATTAAAAAAAAAAAAAAGCGTCGGTATAATGTACAAAAATATTTTTTACAGTGATTCAACGTCTTAAAACAGTCAGATTAATTTCATGGTAAATCATCTTCTCTGACGAGGAACTGGTGGATGAACTGCTGAGCTTTTCTCTTCTGGGCTATGTCGGGTGTGGGGTGTCCTGGGGGAGGCCGGAGCAACAGGCCCCCAAACACGCTGGCTGTGGGGAAAAACCACAGAGTGTGAGAGCAGGACCCACCACCAACCCCAGGGAAAAACCACAAACACTGAGAGCAGGACCTGCCACCAACCCATGGAAAAGCCACACGGTGAGAGCAGGAGCTGCCACCAACCCCAGATGGAAAAGCCACACGGTGAGAGCAGGACCCACCACCAACCCCAGGGAAAAACTACACACTGAGAGCAGGACCTGCCTCCAACCCCAGGGAAAAACCACACAGAGTGAGAGCAGGACCTGCCACCAACCCCCAGAGAAAAACCACACACTGAGAGCAGGACGTGCCTCCAACCCCAGGGAAAAGCCACAAACAGTGAGAGCAGGACGTGCCTCCAACCCCATGGAAAAACCACAAACAGTGAGAGCAGGATGTGCCACCAACCCCAGGGAGAACTGTCTGCCCTTGGAATGAGGTAGGACAAAGCTGATGATCCCCACACCTCCGTGCCCCTTTCCCACATTCTTGTTTTTCTATAGACTCTTCACTTATAATATAAAAGGTTCAAAGAGGTACAAGCCATGACTGCACTCGGGTATGAAGTGTTTTGTTGTGCAGCCCTGTTGGGAGGGCTTGTGGATGTGATTGTTTGGTAAGAAATACTGGAGGTGGAAAAGCTGTGAGGGAAATAGAAATGAAGGGCAGCTTTGAGATGTGATCGTGGCAGGCAGGAAGACAGGTATGAGCTGGATATGGGTGAAGGACAGAAAACAAAAGGACCCAAGAATGCAGCCCCTCTCCACCCTGCCAAGGCATCAGGGAAAAGGTAGATAAGAAAAGTCTCTTTAGAGTTTAGAATACAGGATGATATGGTGATAGAGCAGTTCTCATGGGCTGCATGCAAAGTTTTGTATCTGGTGCCAGTTGGTCACTGTAAATTAGAATATTCAACACAAAAGGAGATAGAATGTATTGCCATAAGGTCCTCTCTCTCTTAGCTCCTTTTCTACCTCCCTCACTCTCTCTCTTCTACCTCTTACTGCTCCTTCTCTCTTACTCTGACCCCTGCACTCTTCTTACCCCTCTTAGCTTTTTTTACCTCCCTTACCTCATATACTCTCTCTCTCTCCCTCTCTCTTTGGGGTTCCCTCCAGCCCAGGCTGGTGGCTGAAGGCAAAGCCCTTTTTACCCACGACCCTTGCAATAAAACCACGTGTTTCTAGAACATCTCAGCTCTGCAGAGTTCCTGCTCCCTGCCATCCATGGATGCCTCTACACAGCCCCTCTGAACAGAGGGTTATTTTGCTTGCCTTACCAAGGATATTCACATCCAAATGGTTTTTCCCTGAATTCTTCAGTAGTTCTCTCAGAAATGCCATCAGGTACTCAAACACGTTTCTGTGGCACGCCGGTAGGCTGGAGATAATCTGAGGAGGGGGAGAAAACACCAACATTCATATTGCAGACACAGCAAAGCCTTCCAGCTGCACCTGCCCCCAAAACCCCCATGGAAAATAACCCAGGAGCACAAATTCCAGATCATTTAACAGAGGATTAAACTACTGAGAGCAAAACACAGCGACTTGGTGTACCAGAGGGCAGTTTGCCTCCCCTCCCTCTGGAGCTGGAGCTGGTCCCTCAGGGAAGGCAGCAGTACCTGGCAGCTCAGGCTGTAGTTGCTGGCACTCTCCAGGCAGGAGCTGTAGAACCTGCTGCAGATGACAGGCTCAGGGAGGCTCTCCAAAAAGAGCAGCAGAGCCTCTGCCACTGAGTGGTTGCTGCCCACTGATCCAAACGCGGTTAAGGAACAGCACAGCACATCCTATTTCTGCTGAAACATCAATGAACTTTTGGTTAGGTGTCCCAGAACTCTGCCTGCAGCTCACAGCTTTGGGTTAACCCTACAGCTCACAGCTTTGGGTTAATCCCCTGGCCTGCAGTTGGGCACTTGTGTAATTCACTGGCATCGCCAGGACTGAGCAGAGGATGACACAGAGCCATGAGGAAATGCAGAGCTCAGTGAGTCTGGGAGGAGAGACAGCAACTTAAAAACCTCTCTCAGTTGTGGCACTCTGAGCCCTCCTGGACGTCAGTCCAAAAGTCCAAAAGGATACAGAAGGTGTCGTACATTCCCGTGTCCAAACAGTCTCGGATTTGCTCAAATTCAGATCTGAGGCCTGGCTGCTGGAACAGATCCTCCTGCAAAGACAACCCTTTATCAGCCCAAGGGAAATAGAAAAATTTGGGGTAAATAGAACAACGTCCTTATTAAGTGTCTGGGAAGTCCCTCCAAATTGGTGGTTATCACCCAAGTCTCAGCACAAACAGCTCTAGGAAGGCCGTGGCACTGCAGTGAGAGCAGTGCAGGAGGACACTGCTGATGCCTGGACACACAGACACAGTCACTAAACAGTACAACCTGGGGCACCAGGACCACTTATCTCCACACGCCCAGCTCACAGTGATTGCTATTACCAGTATCTTCTCCAAAACTTCACCCAATGCAAACATCTCACTTTGTGTTTCCAGTGCCAACCTGCTGGGAAGCGTTGCGGTTCAAGTGATCCACCATCATCCACAGCTCTTTTGGGATGTCCATAGGCTTGTCAGCTTGAGCAGGATCATCACTCGTGTCTACTGGCATCAGGGTCTGAGGGAGGGCAGCGTGGGCAGGAGGGAGACAAACAAAAGGTAGCTAGCCAAGTCCTGATTCAACTCGGCAAAAATACTTCACAAAGCTTACACCTGAGAATTGAGACTTCTTAATACAAACAGACAGGCCTTAGCATCTAGTTTTAATGCTCTGGTGTGTTTGGAAGGGAATCTTGTCTTTAACTCACAAGTCTCCGAATGGATTCTGCTGACATGTCCTGGATTGGTTCCCTCATGTAACACAGTGTGTGGATGGGAGACCCAAAGCAACTTGGCAAATAGTTGCCTGTTACGGATAGAAAATAATCCTTCCCTCTGATGAGATGCAAGACTAAGATATCTTCAAGTTTTTCCTCTCCAGAGTTTAGGTGAGTAGCTGTTGATTTATTAACAAACACCTCCAGCTCTACTGTGATCTCGGCATCTGCCAGAAGATGATAAAAAAACTTAGACTCAGTTACAACCAGTATTAAACCAACAGCCTGCAAACAGGCACAGCACTCTCAGGAGTGTAGAGGGAGCTAAGCCAGAAGGGCACAATATCAGCTCATTAACATGAGACAAACAAGGAGGAGGAGCTCACCTGAGAGCAAGAAGCCCTTGCTGGGATTAGCAGTCAGCCACTTCTTGCAGTAGGTTTCCTCATCTGGTTTGGTGATAAATTCAAACTGGCAGGGCACTTGGCCATTGCGGATTGTAAACCTCTCTACCTGCAGCTGCATGTATTTAACATCCTTAAATTGGATCTGGAAACAAATGTCAGTCAACACCATCAGTCATTCCACCTTGCTGAGCAGGAATTCCTGTCCTGTGGTTTAATTATTAAGCAGCAAGACAAGTAGATTAACCCCTTGCTCCCACTCCCCTCTCTTCCAGGACTGCATAGGATCACACTTGCTTACCCTGAATGCCAAAGTCCTTTGCATCAGGGGGGCCTTTAAAACAAATGCTGCCCTCAAATAACTACAATAAAATTGAGAATGAGATAGCTGTAGCCTCAAATCTCTCCTGGGCTTATCTTTATAGTCCCAACACACAAAGCAAATGTTGGTTTGTGACCTTCTCCAGATCCTTACAATTTTACATTTTATGTTTGAAAGCACGAGTCAGAGCAAGGGTCACAAACCACCTTTTTACTTTCTCTCTTCCCACCTCGGGGAATGATACACCCTGTGTTTCAGCCTTGGACTGTGAATGGAATTGGAATCTGAATTGGAACAAAGATTCCTAGGGCTTGTGAACAGAGAGCGGCTGGAAGTCAAAATATTCTATTTTTTTGGACGCAGACCTAAGGGTTTAGGATCCACCTTCTCCTGCTGGGGTCTGGGGTTGCTCAGCTCCTTCAGGGATTGCTGGCACATGAACATGCCCTACCTCTCTGCGGGACAGGGTCACTGAGGGAATGTTGGCATTCTCCAGCTTGTCCAGGGAACGCACGATTTCCTCAAAGGCTTTTCGGTAGAGCTCTTCATTCACAACCTTCACCTGAAAAGAACACACACACTGGACCAGCAAGCACTGACTGTGCCTCTGCAGGACTGCTGCTCCACAGCTGGAGACATGGGAAGTCATTTGATTTTAGCAGCACACTAGACTATACAAGACAGGGAATGGGCAGAGCTACTTGGAGCTCTGATCTCCAAGATCTTCTCATGATCCAACAGTAAAGGACTTTGCCATGACTAACAGGAGTTACTCAGTCAGTACTAGATCAACCTTTTTTGTTGTTTTTTTTTTTTCTCTCAGAAAAAAATAAGAAGATTGACAACACACTACTGTGTTCCCAAAGAACAATGACAGATATTCAGGCTTGTCCAGCTTAACTGCAGTATCATTTACACAACCCTTGCTTACTGTGGTCAACAATCCCACCTCCATATCTGATCCAACCCACTTTTCAAGCCATTGTTCTCTATGGATAAAAGCAGGAGAGAGAAACGAGCACCCAGGGGATGAGGAGAGCAGTCACTTCACCCAGCACTGACATACCTACCCCAATGTCAAACACAGAGCTCACAGGCTTGTGGTCACTGAGCTTCAGAGCCATGTGGCTGCGATAGCTCAGCTGGGAAATGTTCTGTCCTTTCCAGAGGATCCGGTCACACCAGGCTGGAACACGACACTTCTCACTGAAACACAGGGAGAAATCACCATTTCCAGGCACAGTGCAGGTGCAGTAACAACACAGGGCACACACAGCACTGCCCACCCAGAGATCAGGGCTTCCTGCCATGGCCTGTAGCTCATTCTCTGTCAAAGTGGGATTTTTAACAGTTTCTTTGCATAGATATAAAAATTTTGGGTGTCTGCTATAAGGTATCTCTAGCTCATGCTTTACTTCCTACTTCTTCCAAAGTGCAAGATACAATTAGCATACAAAGCAATGCTCAGGTATTTTTGACCATGAGAGCCATGAAAAATAAAACCTCAGGCTCTACATCTAAAGTTTGCATTTACTGTTTTCACCGACAGCTGTACAAATTTAATTTCTGCACTTGCAGCTGAGGTTTCTGGTTTGCTGAGACTAGAGGAGCTGCTCTGTGTGTAGAGCATTACAAGAAGGATGGTTCTCACAGGCTTTTGAAGAACAGCATAGTTGACTTCATGTCAACCCTGGCTGGTCTCACCTGAGCAGGTACAGGAGAGATCAACAAAAATGAGATCCTAAAAATTTTACTCAGGGGAAAAAAAACCAACAAACCAGACAAAAAAGAATTAAACCAGCTAAAAGGATTCATGAACTTTGTACACCTCTAAGAGGAAACCTAATAGGATTGTTACTGGGAAAAAAAATATTAGGAGTATCTGACAAATAGCTGTGGGAGAAAAATGATGTAAATAGATATAAACAGGAGATGAATTTTCGAGTGAAGGGAGAGAACCAGAAATAATCTCAGAACTGTTCCTATGTACAGCCATTAGACCTGCAATATTTTTTAGCCTTGTTTTTATTTCCTTCAGTGATAACATCAGGCATTTGTAGCATCACATCTCAGACAGTCACCATACCTTGTGTCCCAGTCATCACAGCCAGCATCATACTTGTATGTTGGCTGGAAAGAGATCTCTCCCTCTGTGAAGCCCTCAAAGGCTGCATTTGCCTTCATCTGCCTCTTCAGCTACAAAAGAAGAAAAGATGAAAACTTTAATTTTAGATAATCCCGAGCACAATTTCCACATGGAGAAAAAGGGATACACTGAGCACAGAAAAGGCCAAGGAGTTGTGTGGTTTGTACTGAGCACCCTCAAGGCAGGTGAGACAGCAGTACCTGGTCGTACTGGCAAAGCTCTACAAATGCTTTCTCCTCTACAAGCTGCTTCACTTTTGCCACATCCAGCTCCTCCAGACGATAGTTGAGGTCCCCCAACCATAGGATCACACTGAAAGAGAACATACACCAGAATCGGCAGGGAAGAACATACACCAAAATGTGCAGAGGCCTGAAGCTGCCCCAGAGTGCAGCCAGCCATGGACAGCAGCTCCACTCTGCAGCTCTCCCCATCACAACCACCCTGATGAGCTGCTCTCATCAGGAGTAATAACAGTGAAAACTTAAAAGAGAAGCTACTTTTTCTATTTTTTGCCATTATTAATCACTGTTCTGCATGTTTGTCACTATCCTTTAATGACTGGTGCTGTTATTGTTCCACAGTGACTGAATTCCCCAGCTGGGGAAGTCAGTGCTTATTCCTGCCCCAGTTAGTTTTTCTTCCCTACAGGTTTCCAAAAACAGTCTTTGGCATTATGGAGATGACAGCTCTAATTATAATTAGAGCTAGAAGGAGACTGCTGGCTATGGCAGGCCAAGACTTTGTAATTATCTATTTACCTTGGAAAAAAGATTATCTTGATTGGGCTCTGCAAAATTCAGAGGATTTGCAGAAAGCATTGTTAAATTATTCAGGTGTTTGTTCTATTCATTACCCAGGCCACAAATTGTTACAAGCAAAATTGAGTTTCAGAGAAAAACCTAGGCTAAGTGAAGAGCCCTTGAGTGCTGTAACTCCCTTCACTGCTGGATCAATGAAAACACATAAATCAGTAGTAATGTGGCAAAACCAATCAAAACATGAGAAACAGATAACCAAACAGTAGAGGGCTCTCCTCAAATTGAGTTCTCTGCAGTAGTCAGAGCTTTTCAACTCTTAAAGTGAAGAGTAGTATAAGGTGACAAGTGACCTGGCAGAACTGTGTGGCTGAGCCCTGTCCAAACCAGGGAAAGCTTTTCTGGCCCCTCCAGCTGACATTTATGCCACTGATCCCCTCTCCTCACCCCCAGCACATTCACAGAGTGCTCCCCTGCACATGCCACGGCTCCCACAGCCAGAGGAGAAGCCTACTCGTGTTTGCCAATGGTGAGAGGGGGCAGGTTTGGGTCCGACTGGCAGAATTGCATCCGAGAGCAGATGTCCTTGAAGTCCTGGTTCCTCCGCTCGAATTCCTCCGTGTGAGCTGCCAGGTGAGAGTTCACAATGCACATGCTGGTGTTGTGGAATTTAAACCTGATGGCAACACCGCCTTTGTTACCCTGAAAGAGAAAGACAGAGACATTGTCCTTCGGTGAAAGCAGCTGTCAGTGAAAACAATAAATGCAAACTTTTAAATGTAGAGCCTGAGTTTTTATTTTTTCATGGCTCTCATGGTCAAAAGAAGCTTCTGCACTGCAGATGAATTACTAGAAGTGGACAAGCTAGAAGATTTTGAGACAGACTGTTTAATTCTGGAGGAAGGAATAGGCTGAAAATCCTAATTAGTGATTATTTGAACATTGGTGAACACCTAGTTCCCTCACACAGTGCCCTGAGCTGCCATGGGGATAGGATTATCTGCTTCCAGAAGCAACTACAGCCCTTAGCTGGAGCAATAACCATTGCATCCAAGGAAGGAGGCTCTTCCAAATCTCACCCCTTCCCATGCACAGTTGCCATTCTTACCATCCTCCCCATGATTCCAGTTCCCACAGTCTCAACTTCCACCTCGGAGATGTTCAGAGCGAGTTCTGCCTTCACGTACAACAGGAGCATGATCCCCACCAGCCGCACAAGTTTCACCTGAAAAACAGACCCTGGTCCTTTCAGCGCTGCCATGGAAGAGGTTTGCTGAGAGAAGGCACATCCATCCACAACATGGGTCACCAAAAAGGAAGTTCCAGGATCATCCAGTGTGTCAGCAGGGCTCACAGTGCACAGGGCCCCAGCAGCACAGCCCAGGAAGGGGCTGGGAGCAACATCAGTAAAGGAAATTAAAGCCCAAAGCAAGAGCTACAGCACAGACAAAAGCTCATGGAAGGAGATTCCCTTCAACAACAGAGACGAGAGATGAAGCAAACCTATGGAGCAGGAGCTAAAACAGTAAAGCAGTATTCCTACCAAAATACCTTTACAATTCATTCCACCATACATTGTAGGCAGACATGGGAGAAGGTAAAAAACTTCCTATTCTCCTTCCCCAAGACAGCAGGAGCTCCCTTTAAGTGGGGAAGGCTGGCTCTGTTTCCCATCCTGCCCCTGTCTCAGCACCCTGCACACAAACACTGCACAGCCTCTGAAGACACAGCCACTGAGAACGAGAGAAAGCAAAGGGAAAAGAGAGCCAAGTGGAAAATGATTCCACACTCAAACCTCCCCAAAAGCCACATTTACCTTTGCATATTTGGCATCTGGGTGAAGGCTATCAGTTACAGCTTTAAACCATTCTTCTTCCTTCGGTGTGTCATTGAAAAAGAAGGCTTCTTTAGTCAGATCAAGCTCCTGGAAACTGTGTTAGAGGAAGGAACCCATGGATGCATGCACTTGTTTATAACTCTCCAACCCCTTCTCTGGGAAAGAACTAAATCAGCTTATACTCACTAAATTTCTAACTGAAAACTCAAATTACGCTGCTCATAGATGTAGGTTAAATGTAAACTTAAATCACTGTCATTATTCCATCAAATGGCATTAAGGATTCTGAAACAAACCAAACCCTACCAGACCAACAACCCTGACCGGCTGTGGACACACCCACCCCGGAGCTGTGCAATGCCCAGTGCCAACATTCCTGTGGTGGCCTGGCTCAGCTCCCCTGGGTGACAGATCCACCAGGATGGTGAGGATGGGGCAGGGACAGACACTCACCCCACGCAGTAAATGTCTGGAGGTTCAGCATCACACCTCAGCCAAGGCTGGAGGCTCTCTGTAGGTGACTGACCATTCACGTTGTATGTCCCCACAAAAACCCTGCAAAGACAGGGACAGAACCCCAGAGCTGCTGTTAACCAGGTAAATAATGTCCCACATAACTAACATGTTGCCAGGGAAAATTAAGAAAAGTTACAAAGTTTAAATCCCTAAAATGATTTAACTACAGCTGCACCTTTACAGGCACATTTTTACAGGATACATTGAGATACACAGATACAAAGTGTTAAAGAAAAAAAAAAAATAAGGCTGTAGCTTGTTTTACTTATTTTATAAGGCTGTAGCTGTGCAGTAGCAGTTTGAAATGACAGATTCACAGGATGAGGTGCATAAAATTATTTCAAACACAGTAAAGTTTTGGTCCTAATTGCATATTTTACTCAAGCTCTTTCTTATGAGGTTATTGGAACAACTACATGGATAAGCAGTGGACAGAAATTGAGAGGGAGAAGGCTGGAGTGCACAAAAAAAAAATAAGAGCAGAAAAAAAGTGATTTCTCAAAGTACATTTCCAAAGGCAACTCTTGATAGAGACATGAATGAAATTCTGCTCTGCTCATGCCTAAACTTGGAAAGAAAAAACTGTTCTGGAAAGTATGGATCATACTTTTCTACAGAATTTCTTGTTTTGTGGGGACAGGGGATGAAATAACAGATGAGTTATTCCAACAGTCTGTGCCAAGTTACAACCCACAGAAGTAAGACCTTCTCAGGAATGATAATTACCTGTAGCTCTGGATGTCTGTGTAGGAGTCCTGCATTTGTGCAAGCTGAGATTTAACAATGGTATCTCTGAGGCCAAACTTTGGTTCTGATAACATGGAGGCCTTGTTGGAAGCCATGACACGGGAGGCCCGAACCTGTTCAGTTCTCACTTCAGCCTTGAGTTTGTTTTGCCTGAAAATAAAAGCAAAACAGCAGATGAAGCCCAGGCTATCCCCACACCCTGACTAGGATATTCCTGCCACTGAGGCCTTAATTCACATTTTTTCTATCTGTTCACTAAAGACAGATAACTTTTGGGATAAGCCAAAAAAAAATTCAAAAGAGCATTTCTTAGCAGGGTTGAGATCTCCAGACAAAACCATTTCAACTAACTAAAATAAAAATGGTTTTCCTCATCCTGGTGCAGCCTGTTGATGCAGACCTTACTCTGTTGGGTAAGCTCTGCATCAACAGGCTCTGTTGTTGTTGATGCAGGCCTCACTCACACCTGGAAAATGATACAAAACCTGTACATCTTCCCTGCTTATTGGAGCAAGGAGAGGGAAATCTCATCTCCCTCTGCTCAGCCCTTCTGACCTCAGCCAGAGAATGAAGAACTGTGTTTGTTTAGAAAACCTTTTGGTGGAAATCTTCCAGATCTGCCCACAGAGGGTGGAGGTAGAGGTGGTTTTACTTTCTGTCTCCTGGCTCTGCAATCTCCTTTTGCAAAGGAATAATGGCCCAGCTTGGGAATTCCCAGCAGCAATTGGATGGTATAAATTTAAGGTCAGCAACCTGCATACCAGTGCCAAGGACACAGACAGACTGGGAATGGTTTGCATCAGGGTCCACAAAGTCCTGGGAACTGGAAAATGAAACTGTAACATTTTAAGAGGGTATCTATGAGACATGGTGGCTCTAAGCCAAAGCTCTCTGAATTCAAAATAAACAATGCTAGCAGGTCCTGTCCCACCAAGCAGCCAAAATATGCCCAAACAGGGGACTGGAAGGATTGTCTCTGAGGGACTGGAATGAAATTTCCACTAATGTTTTGACAGCATGTTTATGGTGAACTTTTTTCTCTCTTAATTAGAACCTGCAGATTCTCATCTCAAAAAGATGCCAGCTTCTGCTCTTAGACCCCCCAGCTCTGTGCACTGACCTGGGAGTGTTTCTGTCACTGCTGTTGTGGCTGCAGCTCTGACTGACTGCTGCTTTTTTTCCATTCTGTTTGACACTTTCAGAGCCAACCGCCTCTGGAAGAAAAACAACAACAAAAAAAAAAACCCAACAAAAAGTTTCACTTTAAACACAAAGTGTTCTTCAATTTATCAACACGCTTATGTAAATGCTGGCAAAAATCTGTGGGCAGGCAGTAATTTAGATTTGTGTGAAAAAAACAAAGTACCCCACAGTCTCTCTTTCAGCTATCTGTGACGAGGCAGCTTCCCCTGCAGAGGAAGAAATGACAAAAGCCACAGAGAGCAGCAGAACCACTGTCCTCCAGCACCTGCTGCTGGCTCTCCTTTACAGCTAAGCTGAAGCAGGACTTAGCAGCACAAAATCCAGGGCTTTACTCCAGGAATCTGAAAAATTTATGTTAATAGCAGATTTTTTCCTTTCTGAAGCAAGACAGGAAGTACAAAGGAAGGGGAAAAGAGGGGAAACAAACAAACAAACAAACAAACCCCAGAGTATCTTTTAAAGGGTTTCTACCTCTGTAAATACCCAGCAAGGCACAGGTGTCAAGACACCCCGAGGGCCATGAAGAGTCACCACGGAGCCACTGAAGCTCAGCAGAAACATCTGCCCCAAAACTGCACATTCCTAAAGCAGTAACAGGGCTGCTGCCACTCACATCAAACTAACCACAGGAGTGTGGTTAAAACACAGGACACTAAACACATCACGCTACCTTAGCAAAATCTGATCAGTCTTTCAGCATTTCCTTTCAGTTACAATATTCTGCTCCTACAAGTTGCAAAATAACAGTTAAACAAGAGGATTAATCTCTGTGTTAAAGATGCAAAACCAGCAATCTTAAAATCATGCTCCTCAGCACACAAATGTAATGATGATGTAGAAATTGTTAAGACTGTTGGGTTCTGGGCATTCAGCTGAGCTTCTCCTCTAATCAACACAATCCAGACAAAAATAAGATGTTATTGGTGTCACAGAAGATTCTCCAGAACAAGAGCACAAAACAGAAATAGACCTTGCAATAGTTCACCCAGGCCCTCGGGATACAAACCAGATGGCAAGAAGTGGCCAAATTCTCAGCCTGGAAAAGCTCTTCTGCCCAAGAGCCTTCTGAGAATAGACTGTGTAAGAGGATTTATCAGAGCTGGGACACAGAGGAGCACATGACTGAAAGCTCAGTGCAGATAGCACGGCTCCAGCCATGCAGATTTGCCTGGAGCACACAGAGATGCACTGGGGAGTGTGGGCCCAGAGCCCAGGGCCACAACAGCTCTGAGAACTCAATTACTACTCCTCGAACCTCTGCAAGCTCTCCCCAAAACAACCCAACAATGCAACATCCCTTGGGAGTCAGTGACAGGAACCAACCTGAACTTTCACCTCCATGGACAATGGTTAGTTTTGAGCCAAGAAAAGAGCAGATTCATTGGCTTTATTACCTCCATGGGTCCGTGCCATTCACCAGTCTGCAGAAGTCATTACTGCAGGATGGAAAGGCAGGTAAACCTGCTGCTGACACAGCTGCTACCTGATCCAAAGATCAATACATCACACCCTGCATTCTAACCCCATGGGCAGAAAGCAGCTTTAGGCAGGATTCTCCTAAGAAAGAGATGAGCTTTGGAAAAAGGGCTGTTGTTTCCTTCAGGTAAATTTATACCTAGCCCCAGATTTCTGTAGTCAGAGGGATCTATGTGGCAGCACTCTGAAGTGGAATAATGACCTTGATCAGTAATTGACCTGAGCACAGAAATACAGAGCAACATGCAGAGATTACAGGAGGTGTCACTTGCACAGGGTTTGCAGTTAAATGAGATTCAAGCAGTAATAAAGGCATTAACGTTAAAAGCATGCAGTGCCATTATGGTACAGCAGGAAAATTAATTATATCTCCTGGACAAAACAGCATTATGCTCAGAGTCCAATAATTAAATCAGCCTTCACACAACTACAAGCAAAATGCCCAGATTCACTTTCTGAACCCCACAGTGACTTCCAGGAATTGGTTTATCTCTGAATCTTCTCACACGCGCGTTCTGCGGAGGGGGAAACACCAGCGGGCCGGAGAAACACCAGAGAGCCCGGGAAACACCGGCGAGCCCGGGGAACAGCAGAGAGCCCGGGGAA
>VWZU01002428.1:10131-22925 GCA_013397095.1 Sterrhoptilus dennistouni
GTATTACATTATATATAACACAGCTTTCCTATACACGTATTTTATATTCCACATATTTAATTCCATAAATCCCATTTACTTAATTCAATATATTTATATTTTATTTCATTTATTATATTTATTTACTATCTGGCATTGCATCCCTGAGTGTTTTTGTGCTCAGGGCAAGGATCCTTGGCTTTTCTGTGTAAGGCCAGAGGCTGATCCTTAGGGATCTTGCTCCATCCTGGGAGCTCTTCTATCCCATTCTAATGCAAATGTGCATTAACTGATAATCGGAATGTTGAGTGGATTATTTCACCCCCAGACGAGCTGCTGCAAGGCACATTTTTTTTTTTCCTTTTAATATATTAAACCAAAAGGGGAAAAAAAATTAAAATCCAAACCAATCCGCCCTGCCACAAAGAAACCCACCTTTGGGTTTAGGATTGATCCCCAGGGATCTGGGCAGGAGGGAGAATCTCTCTTTTTTTTCCCTCTCGAGGCCATAAATAAATAAAGACCCACGACCTGGTGACACCCTCTGGCAGCTTTATGGTCTGTGCCCCGTAATTGCATCGGCAAACATTTGTGTTGCAATTAAAGCCAGGAGCCACCAAACCATGAGAAATCAATTCAAAAAAGGAATCCTGGCTGTGGGAGCAGCATCTCATCCCTCCTCCCTGTCCTGCTAAAATGCTGCTTCATCCTTTCTCTCCCCTGCCCCAAAATAAATCCCACAGAAGGGGTTGATGCCCCTAAATTTGGGGGTTTTTCCCCTCCCAATCTCCTGGATGCTGGAGCATCCCTCTGGTGTTTCAGCCTCGCTGCTGGTGCTGATTTTGGTGGATTTTGGGAGTGGAGGGGTTGCCCTGGGTGCATCCCAATGTCCACATGGGATGTGGGGTTATTTAGGTGCCATCCCAATGTCTACATGGGATGTGGGGTTATTTAGGTGCCATCCCAATGTCCACATGGGATGTGGGGTTATTTAGGTGCCATCCCACTGTCCACATGGGATGTGGGGTTATTTAGGTGCATCCCAATGTCCACATGGGATGTGGGGTGTTATTTTGGGAGCAGCCACAGGTTGGGGAGGTTGGTTAAAGGCGTTGGGAATCAGCTCATGTCAGGAGCAAACGGAAACGTGGCAGGAAAGGGGCGTTTTATCCATTAGGGTTTGAATTTTGGGGTATAAACAGGGAAGGGAGATCAGCCCTTAGGAAGAGAACCCTGTTGTGAGATCTTATTTAAAAAGAGTTTATGGATAATGGGAGAAATCTACACCCATCTACCCCCAGAAAGGGCTTTGGGGTTTTCTGGGGTTTGGGTATAGGCAGAAGAGGGAAATCAGCCTTTAGGAACAGGAGCCTGTTGTGAGATCTTATTAAAAAAATGTTTAGGGATAATGGGAGAAATCTACGCCTGTCTGGCCCCAGGAAGGGCTTTGGACTCTTTTGGGGTTTGGGTATTAACAGGGAAGGGAAATCAGCCCTTAAGAAGAGAATCTTGCCATGAGATCTTATTTTTTAAAAAAATATGGATAGTGGGAGAAATCTACACCCATCTACCCCCAGGAAGGACTTTGGGGTTTGGGTATAAACAGGGAAGGGCCATCCCACTACGGGAATCATGGAAAAGCTGCTGCTGCTCCCTCTGCTCCAAACCCCTCAGCATCTTCCCCAAACCCCCTCTCAGACCAGGAGCAGCTTTTTGCCTCAACCCATCACCCCAAATAACGGGATTTGAATCTTCCAACCACGGGGCTCTTCACCCACTGAGATTCAATTCCTCCCCATGCTCCAGGAGCTTGGAAAAAAAAAATTAAAAAAAAAGGATCTGAATCCACCAAAACAAACCCTTTCCCTGCACGTGTGGCTGCTTCCCCCGGGAGAGGCTGAAAGAGAGACTGAAGCGCCTGTGACAGATGTTAATCGCATCATTTAATGCACTCCTGGAAGGCACTTGGATAACGGGGATGGGGAGGAAGAGGAAGAATGGGCCATTGTCTCCCGTTTCCGGCGGCGTCCCCAGGGAATGGATCACCAGAGGGAAAGTTGGGAATGGCAGCGAGGGAATTGGGGAGTTTTGTGGCGCATCCGCGGTTTGGAAATAAAGGAGCGGTAAAAAGAGGCATAAAAATGGGGTTTGTTTCGTTCCCAAAGAGATGTTTTGGGGGGAAAAGTGGAGAGGGTGAAATTGGGGTGGTGGGATGGTGTGTGATCCACAGCCTGGACCAAACACAGATATTGGAGAGGGGGAAATAGGGATGGAGGGGTCATACCTGGCCCACAGCTGAGCATCCCTGGAGGAAACAGGGGATACAGGAGAGGGGAAGAAGGAATGGGGGGATCACATCTGATCCTACACCTGAGCATCCCTGGAGCAAGCAGGGAATACAGAAGGGAAATAGGGATGCAGGGATCACATCTGATCCACACCCTGGACCAAACATGGATAGAGGAGATGGAAAAATAATGATGGAGAGATCTCACTGGCCCCACATCTGAGCATCCCNGGATGTGGGATCATTCCTGATCCACACCTGAACATCCCTGGAGCAAACATGGATACAGGAGAGAAGGAAAGAGGGACGGTGGGATCACGTCTGATCCCTGAATCTCTGGAGCCAACAGGGAATACAGAGGGGAAATAGGGATGGAGGAATTCACATCTGAACAACCCTGGAGCGAACATGGATACAGGAGGAGGGAAAGAGGGATGGAGGAATCACATCTGACCCACACCTGAACATCCCTGGAGCGAACAGGGAATACAGGAGAAAGGAAAGAGGGATGGAGGGATCAGATCCGAACATCCCTGTACAGAATGAGGGACACAAGAGGGAAAATTGTCATGGAAGGATCATTCCTGATCCACACCTGGAGCAAACACCTCCTGCTTGGCCTGTGGAATGGTGAAACTCCATCCAATATCCACCGTGGGTGGGTTGGAGAGGGGATATTTGCCAGCAGCAGGGGAATTGCATTTCCAAGGCAGGAGCAGCATCCCATGGGCTGCTTCCCTGATTGAATTCCCCCCTTGGTGACCCGGGAAGGTAATTGAGGCTCAGGGGGAGCCGGGGCAGATCTCACCCCCTGGAAATTGCCCCCTTGAGCCGGGCAGCAATTGAGACGAGCTGACTTGGAGGTGCCTAAAAGTAACCAACTTATTGCCTAATAGATTTCTCAGTCATGAATTCCCCGTGCTCCGTGTGCCCCCCAATCAGAGCAATTATGGATTTAAATGGAGCTGGAATCCGTGGTGCAGAAAATGCCCGTTTTTTTAGCGAGAGATTGGCCAGAGGTGAGGGACCTGTAACACCCCTGGTAATGAAAGCTCTTCACAGCTTGCCGTGTTCCACCCGGGAATAATTGCTGCAGCCTGTGATACGGATCCGGCTGCGTTAATGATGCCCTGTTCCTTTTCACAGGACTCATNTATAAAAATCAGAACATTTAAAAGTGGAAAGCTTTTTTTTTTTTTTTTTTTTTTTTTTTTTTTTTTTCCCCTCTTTCCTTTTTTTTTTTTTTTATTTTATTTTTTTTCCGGGGATTTTCAAAGCGCCGAGGCATGGTGGGAATTAACGCATTAACGCGGCTGTCGCGGTGTGCTCGGAGGGGATTTTCCAAATGTTATCCCCGGGATCGATTAACAAAGTGGCGGGGACCGGGAGCCTCGGGAAAAGGCGGCCGGAGGGGACTGGAGTGTGACACGGGTGTCATCCCTCTGTCCGTCCCTTTTGGGGTTTATTCGCCGTGACAGGGTGGATTTATCAGGACAAAAACACGCATCGGGAATTTAAAAACAACAACAACACACCAAAAAAAAAAAAAAATTTAAAAAGATATTTTGGATTGGAAATCAAACTCCCGTTAACTTCCGAATGAAAACCACATCCAAGGGAGACAGTTGGCTTCTCCTCTGAGTTTATTATTAAATATTTTACCAGGGAGGGAAGTTCTGAGCTGAGCATCTTTTCCCTCCTGTTTCCTGGCAAGAGCAGTTCGTGTGGAGGGAGGGTGAGCTCTTGGTTGTTTTCCAGAAGCTCTTTCTGGGGGTAGATGGGCGTAGATTTCTCCCATTATTCCTATTTTAAAGCAGCTTTTTAATGAGATCCCAAGGCAGGGCCCTATTCCTGAGGAATAGTGGGAATATATCTGTACTTCCNGAATAGTGGGAATAGATCTGTACTTCCAATATATCTCTATCTGTCTGGAATAGAGTCTGTGTTTCCATATAGTGCAGATATGGAATATATAAAGAATTATATAGATAATATAGAGATAATATATAGGTAATATATATAGAATATATAGAGAATATATACAGAATTATATAGAGAATATATAGGTAATATATGGGGAATATACATAGAATATATAAAGAATTATACAGATAATATAGAGAGAATATAGCCTATATTTCCATATAGTGCATATATAGAATATGTAAAGAATATATAGAGATATATAGGTAATATAGAGAGAATATATAGAGAATACATGGGTAATATATAGAGAATATATAGGGAATATATAGGGAATATAGCCTATATTTCCATATAGTGCAGATATAGAATATGTAGAATTATATAGAGAATACATAGGGAATACATAGAGAATATATAGGTAATACATAGAGAATATATAGAGAATATAGGCTATATTTCCATGTAGAATATATAAAAACAAATCTAGAACTACACCTTAAAATATACAGATATCTCTATTTGAGATGGAAATATAGAATATATATATTTATTCCCAATATATGATATATAGTATATGATAGTATACATATATAATATGTAATTATGATATATATTTTTTATAAGTTATTATATCTGGCGCATAGGGGTGGGAGAAAGGCCCCATCTGCTCTTTTGAATCCTCAAAACTCAGCAGCAGCAGCAAATCCTGAGCACTGGGAGGGGGTTCAGCAGGTAAATGACGCCGTGGGTGGGTCGGTGCTGCATCCCCAGGGACAGAACCGCTCCCGCCGCTCCTGAAACGCTTTAATTTCCCCCCAAATTGAACCGAGATGGTTTTTTTCCTCCTCTTTGCCTCCAGCGGAGGGTCCCGAGGGGCTCCAGGATTAATTTCCCGGGGTGACCCGGGGAGCCGCAGCCGCCTGACCCCGGAGCCGGAGGGGCCGTGGGGTCGCTGATAAAGAACTCGGGGCTCTTCTCGGTTTTGGACAGCGCGGAAATGGCATTTCCAGTTAACTCAATCCCCCGGCGGAATCGCAGATCTGAGATTCAATTACCGGTGCCGTCCTTGGGGACAGGAGCATCACCGTCACCCCTCGGCGGCTCTGTCACCTCCTCGGGACCCCGCAGTGGCCTCGGGGGTGGCTGAGGGTCCCCACTGAAGGGTTGAGGCCACCGAGGGGTCAAGAATGGTCAATGAGCAGGGGGAGTAGGAGCTGTAGGAATGGGAACTCATCCTGATCTTCTCTCCATGAGGAATCAGGCCGTGGGTTTGCTCTCAGAGCAGAGCTGGGGTTTGGTGGCTGTAGGGGATTGTGAGGATTGTCCCCTGTCCCCCTCTCCACACAGGGCAGAGCCAGAGAGCTCCACAGGGCCCTGTCCAGGTCTGGATGGTTTTAGGGCTGGTCCCAGTGGAGGAGGAGACGGGGAGGCTCCTCTGAGCCCCGTGTGCTGCTGTGAGACTCCTCACAAAGACCACGGGACATCTGCTGGGACAGAGGCCATGTCACTGATGTGGGACATGCTCAGGTCACCTGGATCTCCCACAGCCAGGGTCTGTCCTTGTCCCCAAATCCTCCTCCCTCAGTGTCACAGGATAATTTAAGTTGTAAAAGAGCTCCAAGGCCATTGAGTCCAAATTGTGCCTGATGTCCACTGAGTGCCACGTCCAGCCCTTCCTTGGACACCTCCAGGATGGGGATCCAAACCTCCCTGGGCAGCTCCAAGGCCTGAGCTCCCTTTCCATGAGGAAATTCCTGCTGCTGTCCACCCTGAGCCTCCCCTGGCCCAGCCTGAGGCCGTTCCCTCTCCTCCTGTCCCTGTTCCCTGGGATAAGATCCCAAATCCCCCACCCGGCTGTCCCCTCCTGTCAGGGAGTTGTGCAGAGCCACAAGGTCCCCCCTGAGCCTCCTTTTCTCCAGGCTGAGCCCCTTTCCAGCTCCCTCAGCCTCTCCTGGAGCTTTCCCAGCTCCCTCAGCCTCTCCTGGGGCTCCAGCCCCTTCCCCAGCTCTGTTTCTCCGTGGCCAGTTTGGGACTCGTGTTCCTGGTGTTTGGCACCGTCCACAGCCCCGATCCCAGGACTGTGACAATGGGATAATTCCACTTGTACCAGAGCCTGTGAAAATGCTCTTTGTTTTCACAGAGCAGAGTCTAATCCAGAAGAGAAGAAAACACTCATTATTTCATTTTCCCCAGTATTTTTGTGCGCTCATGGGATTTTAATGGTATTAATTATTATTTAAATTGGGCTTTTTGGCAATTTGTTTGTGCTGAGCTATTCTGGTGTTGGCGAGCCAGCAATGCTCAATCCCTTTTGCATCTCCCTCCATGTGCTGCCACCCTGCAGCCCTTCTTCCCTGCATCCCCCATCCCATCCATCTTTCCTCCAGGTGCTCATCCTGTCCCACCCAAAGAATCTCCTCGTTGTCCACCTCCTCCTTGATTTGATTTTCTTCGTAATCTCTGGCTGCCAGCTGGGAAAATCCAAGCAAGGATCATCAGCCTGGAATCACAAGCTGGAGGAGCTGGTGCCTCCTGGATGTTCCTGGTTCTGGGGCATCCCTGTGCCCCATCCCTGGGGCCAGCATCCCTCTATCTCCATGGAAACGTCCCTCTGTCACCTCTCAAGCATCCCTAAATCCCCATCTCTCCATGTCCATGTGAGGATCCCTAAATCCCCATCCCTCCATCTCCATGTGAGGATCCCTCAATCCTCCTCTCTCCATCTCCACAATTCCAAAATCTTCTTCCATCCAGATCCCACAACATTCTTCCATTCCATTCTTCCATTTGCAACATCCTTCCATCCCTTCCTCCCCATGGGAGAATCCCTCGACCTCCACACAAAGCATCCTCCACTCCTGCCCCTCCAGCTCCCCATGAGCATCACTCCATGTCCACAGGAGCATTCCTTCATCTCCATGTGAGGATTCCTCCCTTCCCATCCCTCCATGTCCACAGGAGAATTCCTCCATCTGCATATGAGCATCCTTTTATCCAAACATCCATCCTCATCTCTCTGTTCCATCCCATTCCAGCCTCCCCCATCCCATTCCAGCCCCTCTTCATCCTCATTCTCACATTTCCAAGCCAGCCTTCCTCCATCCCAGGTGAGCCTCCCTCTATCCCCCTCTATTCCCATTCTTCCAGCTCCACATGAGCATCTCTCCATGTCCACAGGAACATTCCTTCATGTCCATGTGAAGATTCCTCCGTTCCCATCCCTCCAGCTCCATTGAGCATTCTTCCACTCCCATCCCTCCATTCCCATCTCTCCATCCCCAATCCCCCCATTTCTGTGTGAGCATCCTTTGATCCCATGCAAAATCCTCTCCATCCTCATCCCTCCATCCCGTTCCGGCCTCTCTCCATCCCATTCCAGCCTCTGTCCACCCCATTCCAACCTCCCTCCATCCCATTCCAGCCTCTTTCCATCCCATTCCAGCCTCCCTCATCCCATTCCAACCTCTTCCCATCCCACTCCAGCCCCTCTCCACTTCATTTCAGCCTCTCTCCATCCCATTCCAGCCTCCCCCATCCCGTTCCAGCCTTTCCCATCCCGTTCCAGCCCCTCTCCATCCCCATCCTCACATTTCCGAGCCTTCCTCCCTCCATCCCCCCTCCATCCCCGCCACTTCCCCAAGATAATGAGAGCGAGTTTAAAAAACTTAAAGCCTCTTCGTGCCCGCGGTGAGTGACACAAATGGAGTTCATATTTAATCATCTGTTAACTCGTTGTCTATTATAGCTCTTTAATAGCACCAGAGATATTCTTAATGAAGCATGATTTAAGGTATTTACAGCTCTAGGACCGACAGACATCACTCACAGTGTGCAGGTAATGAGGCGTAAAACAGCTCTGGAAACCGTAAAAATGGGAGAGAGAGAGAGAGCGAGGAGGGAGAGAAAGCAGGCGAGGAGTTCGGAGCTGAATTGTTCCAGGGTTTGTTTTAAAATGTTTAGGCATTTAAAGTCATTTCAGCTTCGCCGAGGTGTCTGGTAGCACCGAGTTCAGCAATTCCCAGCGCTGAGAGCCCCTTGGTTTGCCAGGAGGAGTCTTGGCCCCACGATGCTCCTGAGCTGAGACATCTCAGGAATCACTGGAGGGAGCAGGGGAAAAAGATTTTGAGGGTCCCCAAGAGCTTTGTGGGTGCTTGGGAGCATTTCTGGGTGCATTTTCCCCTTTTTTTCCTCACCTTTGCTCACAGAGGGGACACCGTGACCCTTCCCTTTGCTCGCCTGCAAATGCCACCCCCTGTACAACTCTTATTTCTTTTCTTATTTTTTTCCCCCTCAGAAAAAATAAAATAAATTAAAAATTAAAAAAAAACCCACCAGAACCCAAGCCAAGTTTTGGAAAATAATTTGTGACGGAGGTGCCATCCTGCATCAAAATATCGTGTAGAAAATGTCAAATGTCACCAATCCATGTGTCCCCCCGCGTGATAATAATTGGACAGGACGGCTGCGCTCTGCCACCGCGGCCGCCTCCTCCTCCTCCTTCCTCCTCTCCACAACTCGGCTCGGGAAAATGTGTCGCTTCCCCGAGTCCATCCCGGCCGCCTTGGCCACGGAGCGGGGCCGGCCGCGGTGTCCCCAGCCTGGGGACGCGGTGATGGTGCTCATTAGGGCTCGAGAGATGATAAACAGCTCCCGGGGAAAAGGGGGGCTCGGCAGCTGGAACGGGCAGTTCTCCAGCCTCGATTCCCCTCCTGGATTTGGGACACTCATCCCCCATCCTCCAGTGTTTCCTCCTTGAGGGTTCAGGTGGAGCGGCCTCGATTTGGGGAACACAAAACAGAACCACAGTGGGGTTTTTTTGGATTGAGGGATCACAGCCTGTTGCTCCCCAAAGTCACCATCACCTGCATTCCCAGCACCGTGGAGCCTTTGGAATATTGATCCCACTTTGTGCCTGGTTGTTTTGTGCCCTCATGGCTGTTTTATTCCTGCTGGAATTCGGTACGAGGGAAAACGAGCCGTTCTTCCAGAGCAAACAACCCGTTCCTTTAAGCATCCCAAGCCCTTAATCTGGGAACAGACTTTTCACGCACACATACTCCTCAAACCCTCCTGGATGAATCAATCCTCATTAGGACATTGGGCTGCATAAATATTTGTTTCCTCCTTGAGGGTTTAGGTGGAGCTGCCTCGATTTGGGGAACACAAAACAGAACCACAGTGGGGTTTTTTTGGATTGAGGGATCACAGCCTGTTGCTCCCCAAAGTCACCATCACCTGCATTCCCAGCACCGTGGAGCCTTTGGAATACTGATACCACTTTGTGCCTGGTTGTTTTGGGTGTGTAAAAACACCCTCATGGCTGTTTTATTCCTGCTGGAATTCGGTACGAGGGAAAACGAGCCGTTCTTCCAGAGCAAACAACCCGTTCCTTTAAGCATCCCAAGCCCTTAATCTGGGAACAGACTTTTCACGCACACATACTCCTCAAACCCTCCTGGATGAATCAATCCTCATTAGGACATTGGGCTGCATAAATATTTGGCCGGTGAGGGGAGCCCCGAGGGAGAGAGCAGAGGGAAAGGGGAAGATTTGCAGTTGGAAATTCAATGAAGTTCCCTTCGGCAGCTGGAGCCAGGCCTGGGAGAGTCGGGTCAAGCCTTCAGCCAGTGCCACTTGTCCCCTTGGGCAAGTCCTGCGGAGCAGGGTTAATTTTTGCTGAGCTATTTTATTTTATTTTTTATTATTATTTTACCCGTGGAAGCGGCGAGGAGCAGGTGGAAAAGGAGGGAGGTGAAAATCCTTCCCCTAGCCACAACACAAAACTCGGTCGCAAACAATTTCTTTGCCGCCGAGGAAGGAGCTGGAATTTCTCCTCTCCCTGGCGAGGCAGCAGTAGCAGCAGAATTGCAAAGCCGGTGCCTGTTATAGAAACTTTTTAGTACTGGGGACAAGCCAAGAAAAAAGCCCAGATTGATCTCAAATCTCAGCTGGTGCTGGCGGCGCTTCCACCTCCGACTCCTTGCGCTGGTGGGACATGAGCTGGACCCTCCAAGTGTCCCTGGGATGATGTTTCCCAGTGTTGTGGGGACTCTTCCCAGCTCCCTGCCCAGCCAGGAGCTCCTTGCCCTGCTCTGGAAGGTGGTTTTGGGGCTAAATTGAGGTTTTTCTGGTTTGTAATTGAACCAACTCAGCTTTTCCCTGGCTGCATCCCCCATCTCCACCCCAGTGGGACCAGCCCAAATCGCGTCATGCCATGAAAATCCTTCTGAGGAGGATAATCCAGGCTGTGGCAATGCCAGGCTGCAGCTCCCGGGGAGGTGAAAGGTTTTTTGGCTCAGATATCATTGCAACCTGTCCGTGCCATGATTTCCTTTGGCACTCGGGGAAATTCCTTAGGAGCTGTCAGGGATGTGGGCGGCAATGGGGCAACTGGAAATTTCACCTCGTGCCTTGAGTGGCGAGGGGCTGGTGGAACACCCTGTGCTCCAGGTGGGAATACTCAGGGAACAGCTCTGAGGGGATGGGTGAGCTGGGAGGATCCAGATTGGATCCATCCAAACCTGATCATTCCCCATGTTGGGAAGCAGGAACTGAGCTGGGCCTGGCTGGGGTTTGGCCCATCATCATCCCTCACTTTCGGGACGGAATTCCTACAGCAAAGCCACGCACCATCCATCCATCCGTCCATCCATCCATCCCCCATCCCTTCACAGAATAAACCACATTTTAATCCCTTTTTCCCCTCCACACCTTGGATAAACCCACTCCAATGGGATGGACACACCAACACGGGACACCCCTGAGCTTTTTGCCCATCCCAAACCGGGCACCCCCGGCAGGGCCAGAGCTCCGAAACCGCCGGAGCTCCCCATGTGTGCCGCTCCCATGTGCGCCGGTTTCCAAGGAAACCGCTCGCTCTTACATGTGTGTCGCTTTAACACCCTGTTTTGCTTTCATTTGGATAAAGTCTTTTTAATTCCTGCGCGAGCCCCGGCTCGGCGGGATCTGTCGAGCTCTCCATGTGTGTGGGGTGTGTGTGTGTTGTGTGTATCCTCAGCGCACAAAAATCCCTCTCCTCCTCCTCCTCCTCCTCCTGCCTCTCGGAAAAAAAGTCTTTCCTCCTGGCTCGGAGCGAGTTTGCTCCTAAACCTGCGCCTAATTGGGGCAGCTAATGCTTTTCTGCAGGAATAAGTGGACATTTTGCTTGCTGCTGATTCCCCCCTCTAGAAACAATTAGCAGGGAAAACACGGAATGCAGGGCTCTCGTCACCTGCCACCGGCTCTGCTGCTCCAGGTGGAGGAGCAGGGAAAGGACGGCGGTTCTCAGGGATGTGGGGGGCAAAGCTGGGAGGTGCAGGTGGGGATTTGAGTCTTTGGGAAGGCAGCGGCTCCTGTCAGTGGTTAAATGTTGGTTTTAAAGCGTCCCAAGGTGAGGAAGAAGGGAAGGGTGACCCAGCTGGTGTCACACGTCAGCCTGGAGAAGGGAAGGTACCAGGGAGAGGTCAAAGCATCTTCCAGGGTCTAAAGGGGCTCCAGGAGAGCTGGAGAGGGACTGGGGACAAGAGATGGAGGGACAGGACACAGGGAATGGCTTTCCATTGCCACAGGGCAGGGGCGGATGGGACACTGGGAAAGAATTCCTGGCTGGGATGGAATTCCCAGATTTGCTGTGGCTGCCCCTGGATCTGTGGAAATGTCCAAGGCCAGGTTGGGATTACCTGGGACAGTGAGAGGTGTCCCTGCCCAGGGGATGGAACTGGGTGGGATTTAAGGTCTCTTCCCACCCAAACCATTCTGTGACACCGACAGGACACACTGAGTCCTGCACTCCAGCAGCTCCTCCACGGCCTGGGCTGAGCAGGAATGAGCGACAAAAGCTTTGAGGGTGTTTTTTCCCTCCCTAAATTTTCATCCACAGCGACCCAAAGCGGCTTTTCCTTCCCTCTCCCCCCTCTCCTCCCTTCCCTTCGCTGCCTGTTCTCGCGCACTGGAGGAATTTTCTGATCCAAAGCCACTTTCCTCCTCTCCCCAAAAATCCCTGGGGCTGGTTCACGCTTGTAAAGCTGAGCAGCTCCCGTGTCACTCGGGGCTGGCTCCCGTCTGCAGCCCTGACAGCAGCTAATGCTGTTAGCCTGTGTCGAGGAGGGATTTTGAGCATTAAACCCCCCCGCAAATCACCACACTCAGGCCTCTCTGTTGCTCACAAGCAGTTCAAAAACATCTCCTCTGTCATTTGGGGTGCCTGGCACGGCCCAGGGATATCACAGGGGGTTTTTTGGGGTGGTTTTGGGGGCCTGTTGCAGCCTTGGGGAGCAGCACAGGATGAGCAGCCAGGATTAACTCGGCTCCTGGAGGGTTTTGCTATCTTTAGGTGGAAGGTGAGGGATTGTGGCTCTTAGGGGTGGCCGGCAGGTGAGGAGAGAGAAAAATCCCACAGGGCTGCGAGGGCGCTGACCCCAGCTCCTGTCCTGTCCCCAGCTCCCGTCCTGTCCCCAGTGGGGTCTGGCCCCGCCGGCCCCCGGCCGCGTTGGCACCGTCACCTTTCTAGGCCACAATCTGTCCCCAATTCCGAGCCTGCTGTTAGCTTCACTTGCACTCTATTCTCGTGTTTGCTGTTATTTTTTAACACTTTTTTTTTTTT